>JARQOC010000005.1:467104477-467697538 GCA_033576535.1 Allobates femoralis
GCAGCAATTGATCCAGCCGCTTGACTAGCGCTCTCTGCTTGAAATAGTGATATTACTTTAGATATGTTTTTAATCCATAATCAGTATACTGCAGCAGAGACCCCAGTAGATTAAACTGAGTGGTGTTCATCTAGTCTACTTGAATCTCATAGCACATCTCATATTCCATTTGTCTCCCACACCCATCTAACCTAATCCACTTAAATAACCACTTGACCACTCTCATGGCCGACCTTGCTGGAATCCGTTGGCTTCAAGAGCAAGAAACTGGAACTTAAAACTAGCTACATTTTTCTAGATTGGACAGTTAGGCCCCATTCACACTTTGAGTATTTGGGGAGTTTTTATCTCAGTATTTGTGGCCAAAACCAGGAGTGGAACAATCAGAGGAAAAGTATAATAGAAACACGTCACCACTTCTGGATTTATCACCCACTCCTGGTTTTGGATACCAAGGTAGAAACTCACTTGTGAAATTGGCCTTAAGGACTTTTTTTACTTTTATAATTTCTATATTTTAAGATTTTATCTTTGGTGTTTTTTTGAGTTTGGGAAACACTGACCTAGGGGACATGTACCTGTGATTGTTTGAGTGCCTGACTATATTAGTAATTGAGCTTATAGTGAAACGAATGGTCTCTTTATAGTCCACTTTATAGTAGTACCAATATAGTGGTGATGGGGCCTTCAGCAGAAGACTCCTTGGTGCCATGGCTTCCCATTTGTACTCCATGATGGTTGCTCACAACTAGAACTATTTAAATGCTGTTGCCAGAAATTGAAGGCGCATGCCCCTGACTTGGGACAAACATGTAGTTCCTTTATTGGGAAGGGTTAAATACACGTGTGCATACTAAAACTATGCTCCATTCATTGTGTATAGGACTGCTGGAGAAAGACCAGCATTCAGCTTTTTCCATCAATGAATGGAGCAGAGGCTGAATATGGTCACCTTGCTACGTTTAGGACCTGCAATTGTGGGAAAACACTTTTAAAGTGTGAGAAGGTATAGTAATTGAATAGATTTAATGTCAATCTGTACGTTGTAAGGCTAATCCATCCAATGGTTCAGATGATGTTTTTTTTTGTTGAAAGCACTAATCATCAACTGTGAGGCATGGAGCATTACATGGCACATCCAATCATTTTAATGGAGCTCAGCATACCTTACCCTGTACTGATTTTGGTTGTAGTATTGTGAGGTGATGAGAGTGGTAGCAGAGTACCAACATATTTGTTTTGTATAAATAGTATATCTATTAAAAATATAGTGGTAGAATTGCATTAGTAGTACACATGGCAGATTTTTTTATAAGTCTTTTTAATAGCATGGTTTGGATCAGATAGTTCCCAAATTGTCTTTCTAGTGATATGCTTACCTCGTTTATACATAGAAATATACTTTGTAAACACCTATAATTAGGTTGATGCGTAAATTTCTCTGTAGTGGTTATCTCTTCCAAGCGGTCATTAGAGCCTAGGAAGAGCTCTGTGCATGCTCTAGTTAATGTACAGTGAATGAAGCTGCTTGTAGCATAATGAATAGAAAATTATTCTTACATTTAATGTGAAGACTCAGCAGGACATACAGTCTATAACCTGCACTGCAGTCTCCTGTTAGGCTCCATACAAGACAAATAATGCGTTTATAGAAGAGCGTAATCTTCCATGATTAAATACAGGCTCACTGGAGATGTTCATTGTGTTGGGTTCTTTTGTTTGTCCTCAACTTAATTCTTTCTTCTTTTTTATTCTGTATAATTACTTTTCTTTATTCTGGTACATGGCTGGTGATCTACCTTGTTACCAGCAAAAAATAAACAATGACACATGATTAATAAAGAAAATTCAGGGATATTCATGGTTGAGATCTGACAGCAAACCGGAACTGGAACTGTTTTAGGTGCCAGTTTTGTTACCACGTAAAATTAATTAAAAAAAAAACTGTCATAAGAAAACAAAAACAATACCAAGTATAGGTGACCATGGTCCTATTTGTTGTTATTTGGGAAAATGTTATTTGTGAATCAGAGGTTAGATAGATATTGTGTCACTTGCATAGATATTGATACATTTTCTGTTTGCTTTTCTGTCTTGGACATTACAAAGAAAGTGACGAGGAAGTGTGGACATTTTGCTTGTCACTTTGGAATTAGCTTCTCTCAGCAACCTAAACTGACATTTTGTCACCATCCTGTCAATTACAAAGTAGCAATTTACCATCAGTGGCTGAGAAGATTGTTTAAAAGTGACAACTAATATGGCTGCACTTGTTCTCATGTCTGCAAAAATGTCCTTCAGAAATAGAAGAAGCTTAAATTTATCCCTAAATAAATAACTTTGTTGTTCTGGTTAACTGATGTACTGACGATGGATGTTTCTTTTTCGGATAAAATCATGTTTAAACGCGTAACTACCGTTTAAATTTTTATGCAATAATAACATACAGCAAATGATTTTAAGAAACTTTCAAACATACTTCATTAGAAAATTCTGGTTAGTTACCATTCATAAAACTTCCACAAGATGTCCTCACTACACTGTGTGTGAAGCAGACATATGTTCATTATCACTCAGATCCGTCTTCACACTAAATAAGGGGCATGTAACCATATAAGGGAAGGGGCGTGGCATACACTTTTGACTGCAGCTGGTGAGGAAACAATGTATCAGATTAGCTCAGATTACAGCACAGTTGCTAAGCAATGTCAGAATGTCAGGATCACTTAAAACTCCTCTTTCCTTGGCACAAGCTTCTGATCTGTCATTTGACTTCTTCTATGCTCAGTCAGGATCTCTCTTAACCCGTTCTCTGCTGTCACATTGCTCCCTGTCAGCTGCTGGCCATGCCCACACAGCAATAAAATGCATTTTTTAAAGATCACAGAAAAATGGGAGAAAATAAGTCATATGGCACAAAAAGGCATCATCTTAGCTGCCATGTGACCCATCATTAACAAACAGTGCAGTATTTGTGTTTTTTTTCCAATGAAATTACAATTACACTTTAAGGCTAAGTTCACAAGTCCAACAATCATCTGTTTGAAACGGATCCAGAAGCTATCAGTTATCTTAGCAGATAAAAACATTTGTGCAGACTTAAATTTTTTTGTCCAGCTAACTGATTCCAACTGGATCTGTTTTTTTAATATTGAAGGCTATAGAAAAATAATGGACCCGTTAAAGAGCCATTAGTTTTTCTTCCATATGGATCAGTTTTTTGCATACTAGATTAGTGTCATATGGATGATTAGGTGACAGTTTACATGTCCAGTAGTCATCTGTTTAAAAGTGATCCAGTAAGAAAAAAATGGATCCATTTTAGTGGAAGAAAAACACATGGCTATTTAACAGAACATATTTCAATGTTGAAAAGAGGATCCATTTGGAATCAGTTTTTCAGTTGGACAAAAAAAGTTGCATCTGCAGAATATTTTTGTCCTGCTAAAATAATTGATTGCCACTGGATCCATTTCAAACTGATGATTATTGGACGTCTGAACTTAGTCTCAGGCTAAAGCAGTATTCATTGGAGATTTGTTTCTTATGCAGCTTTTCTTGCCGTTTTAGAAACTCAACTTGTGATCAGACAACTGAAGAATACAGCTTGGAGATAGACCCTTGTACGTCTTCTGATCAACAAGCAGACCAAAAACTGATCCCGGACTTGGTAAAGAGGGTAAGTAGCATCTTATATACAATTAAAAGGAATTACATAGATGCACATGCTTGGGCTTTGTGTGGCCATTGGTTCCTTTCCCATTGGAGCTGTTAATTTTCTTACCCACTAAGGCTATGTCTCCTGGAAACCAATACACTTAACCGAGGGACCAGATATATTTATATATTGTTAGTTTATTTCTTTTCTGACTGAGCACCCTTGACCCACCCCTGCCCCACACCATCTTATTGTAGCTAGGTTCCTAACCGCCCACACATGCAGATTTTAATAGTACATGGAGGCATGAGGCTGGGTACCCAATACAGGAGAACACCTTGTCATTAGTTAGCGGGCTCACATGGATTGGCTAATCAGCTAAGTTTCTCCATTTTCAGATATTTCTAAGCAGTTTTGCTTTGTCTCTTTTCCTCTGTTAGCTTTATGTATTTGCCTTATCTAGTATTTTCACTGTAGTTTATCTAGATCTTGTTTCCCTTTTTCTTGTGTCCAGTTTTAATAGTGCCAAGTATTCCTCATTCTGATCTCCTAGATAGTTCCTTTGCATTGACTAGATCATCCTTCACTTGTACTGACATCTCTTGGTGCCTTATGTTAAATGTTCATATATATAACTGCTAATAACAAGTGCAAAATAAACTCCAGATGCTTTATCATGTCATTTTTTATGAAATACTAAGGTAAAAGACCTCATTTACCATAAGAACTGTTGACAATTGACAGTCTATTGAGTTAATACTGTTGAGCTTGTGAAAATGTAAGGGCTATGGAAGAAATAACTGATTCCTAACAATAAAGGAAAATGTCTGCTCCACTGTGTAAGTTTCATGCCAAGAAGAATGACTTGCATCAACATTATAGAAAGGTAACTTCAGCACTGAAAGGTATAAAATCATAGTGGATTGCTCAAGTGATACTTTATTGATCTCTGGCCAATGAAAAACAGAAAAATTGTGACATTTTGGCCATCTGAGCCTCTGTAAAGGTAACCTGTAGAGTGCAGAGGTCGTCAGGTCGTATCCGGCATGTGGGACTCCCACTCTATGTGACATATGACATAGAATGGCAAATCCCTCCTGCATGATACTTCACATGATGACCACTTCACTCTACAGATTACCTTGACAAAGGCCCAGATGACCGAAATGTCAGATTTGTGTCTTCATTGTGTTTTCATTGGTCGGAGATTAATAGAGTATCACTTGAACAATTCACTATCAATTTACCCTTTCAGAGCTGAAGTTATCGTTCTCTATTCCTAACAGTTAATACAATATTTTTGGTAAAACCCATGAACTAAAGGTGGAAGTTTACACCTCAAGTCACATCTTGATGGCTTTGCTTCAAATCCATTATAGTGGTGTAGAATGGTTAAATTATCAAAATGTTGTCACTATCCAAATCTTTTTGTTCCCTCACTATATTTCCTATTATTTTTTAGCACAAAAGGCAAGTAGACTGTAGAATTACAACAGAACATATTTTTAAAAGCTTTAAAGCTGAAGGGGCATTGTAATAACTTCAGTAGGATATCCTCATTGCAGTCAGCACATATTTCAGTTACATTTGCTGTGCAAGTGGAACGTAGCTTGAGCTACTCAGGAAGTGGTAAATTTATGTGAAACAACTCAGGTTCTTTCAAGACACATTAACTGCTGCATAAATACTTATTACCGTATGATAATCATATGTACAATTCAGAATTATAGGTCTATGGGTGATATACACACTGGCACAGCCTGCCACACAAGCTCCATTGGACTCCATTGTGTATAGATGATCGGACCCGTGAAAGTTCGTGCTCGGGTATTGATGCTGGACTATTTTTTGCAATCTGTTCAGGACCAGAACCTCATTGGAAGTCACTGATTGGCAGTTCAGCTCTCCACCCACATATAGCCAGCCATGAGCATCACAGGTGGGAGGGTGGGGATATATCTTTTTTTTTAATTCTGGACACACACTACACCTACAAATTGTGCTTTTAACTCCAGTGTGAGCCGATGAAACACTGCACACGGCTCGCACTGAGCCAATCAACAACTCTACCCGATCACACAATGTACGATGCACGCTCCAGTGTTCTGGAAACATAAAGCACCCAAAACTCCTGAAACTGAGTCAATCAACAACTCTACCCGATCACCAATGTACGATGCACGCTCCAGTGTTCTGGAAACATAAAGCACCCAAAACTCCTGAAACTGAGCCAATCAACAACTCTACCCGATCACACAATGTACGATGCACGCTCCAGTGTTCTGGAAACATAAAGCACCAAAACTCCTGAAACTGAGCCAATCAACAACTCTACCCGATCACACAATGTACGATGCACGCTCCAGTGTTCTGGAAACATAAAGCACCCAAAACTCCTGAAACTGAGTCAATCAACAACTCTACCCGATCACACAATGTACGATGCACGCTCCAGTGTTCTGGAAACATAAAGCACCCAAAACTCCTGAAACTGAGCCAATCAACAACTTACCGATCACACAATGTACATGCACGTCCAGTGTTCTGGAAACATAAAGCACCCAAAACTCCTGAAACTGGTCCAATCAAACAATTCTACCCATCACACAATGTACGTTTGCACGCTCCATTTCTGGAAAAATAAAGCACCCAAAATCTGAAACTGAGTCAATCAACAACTCTACCCGATCACACAATGTACGATGCACGCTCCAGTGTTCTGGAAACATAAAGTACCCAAAACTCCTGAAACTGAGTCAATCAACAACTCTACCCGATCACACAATGTACGATGCACGCTCCAGTGTTCTGGAAACATAAAGCACCCAAAACTCCTGAAACTGAGCCAATCAACAACTCTACCCGATCAGTGTTCTGGAAACATAAAGCACCCAAACTCCAGCCACAAACAGGTTTGCTCATCTCTAATTATGTGTCCAGGGGTATTTTCCCAAATACTGACTTTAGTTGCATATGTTAAAATTAGTTTTTTATCTAATTCATACGGAATGTAATTAAAAAAAAAACATTTTCCTCTTTATAAAATCATAGACATACTGAGGTATTGTAAAGTAGAGAGCACATAAAATTAATGGCCATAATGCATTGCTTGAACCCCAACTCTACATTTCTAACTGTTAGGTTGGTTGTTATTTTCGGTGGGTAAAGCTTTTCTTTACTTCTGTCCTAGCCTTGAAGCAATGTTTGATTCATGCTTGTACCTGATCACTATAGTGAAGGCAATAATACATTCACTCTATTACATTTTGCAGTACTTAATTTTGACAAGTATTTTGATCCCCTAAGCCATTTAGTTCAAGGCTAAACAGTTACTCTCTCAGCAAATATGAAAAATCGTCTAATATAAGAGACCGGTGATGGACAATAGCATGTCTTGTTCTCCTTTGCCATTTTTGTTCATTTAATATCGCTTAGGATAATTCAGACTAGCCTATTTTGCAATGATTGAAGTAATCATGTATCTCAGTTCTATCAAAAAAGGTATTTCAAATGATTTTTTCTTCGGTTATTCAGATGTCCAATTATGTCTATTTTAGGACAGAGAAATACAAAGGCATGATTCAAAGGCATGAGGTACAAAAATGATGATAAAGCGAATGGGAGCTGTCTGACCTTCCCGCTTTGGTTCGTGAACAATTTCACAACAAAACAGAAAAGCTTTATTTTGCAGTAACCTTAACATTTTGACTACTATGCGCACATTGATAAGCTACCTCTTGGAGCTAAATTGCGTTGATTTCATATTATTCTGAAAGATTAGGTTGTATTTTGAAAAGCTTTATATAAAAAATACTTTAGCTTTACATAGAAAATCTTAGGGGGAAAAAAGTGTTTTCAACTTTGCAAGAAAGAAAGATTTGTAAAGTACATCCTATTGGAAGACTGTGCTTCTGCATCGAGGTGCCGTCTTCCATAATGAAGTGTAAAAATGGTAATGATAGTCTTAATTTACAGTGGAGATGTTTGTTTCATCCATTTAGCCTACAGGGATTATATCCTAATACCAGTCGGTAAGTGCCTTCTCAGATATGCAAGTAGTGAAATACAAATTGATCTTATACTAATCAGAACAGATTGCGGGTTAGACATAAGGACCAACATTTCAAGGATTCAGAACACATGGTGATTATGTACCTTGCTGTTATGATTCCAATCGGTGCGATTAACTAAATATGGTAATATAAAAAAATCGCTTTTCACTTTTATATTTTCTGTTGAAATTGTGTTCTGTTTCCTTGATTATCTTCCCTGTGTGAAATATTCTTAAAGGAGTATTCTGGTTGGAAGACACTAATACCGATCTGAGGGATGGTTGATAAGTTTTAGATTGGTGGGGGCCCAACCACTGGGATGCTCACTGATTGCCTAGACAGGGCATATTTCATCCGCGTTAGAATGTAATGTCAGTCTGAACTCTCAACTGCCTATCAGAACGTTGTTCTCAGCTTTTTCAGGTAGTCACTTAGAGAACGAATACCGTATCAGTTGAGCAGGCACACTGATGTTTCATTTATGCAGGAAAAAAGTGCCCCCATTGTGATGACTGGTGAGGGATCCAGCAGTCGGACCCCAATGATCTAGAAGTTCTACCTATCTCGTGGATGTCCTGTAGAAAGGCAATAACATCTTCCAATTGTTATACCTGTTTAGGAATGTTTCACATTGGACAATATTCCTTGGAGTTTCCATCTGGATTTGTGGGTGAAAAATCTGCAGCATGTAATTTTTTGACGTGTAATAGTGTCAAAGTTGTTACTACTTTTCACTTTTAAGCTTTACTGGAAATATGCAACAAACCTCAATTGTTGCAGAATTGACAGTTGCATAGTTAGGGCTCATTCAGACGTCATTTCTTTCTGGATGAGTTTTATCTATGTTTTAAAAACATGTAAAATCATTATTGTACCATTTGTGATTTCCATGTTATCAGCATTGTAAGACACTGCAGGGAGCTACTGGATTAGTCCTCTCCATTATAAGCAAACAGGAATAGTCCAGTGCTGTATAAACTGTCATGTAATTATTCACTCCCTCTCAGCAGCTCTCTCCTCCCTCCTTCCTTTGCTAACAGTGCAGTGTCAGGTTTCACTTACAGGAGGTCTGTTCTGTTGCGGACACCATGGAGGGAGAGAGCTAATACAGATCTGCCTTATCTAGACTCTATTTGTTTCTGTGAGCAAATATCCTGCTGTGACAGTTTCTGTGTTGTATTTGACCTCTTGTGATGCTGCAAACACAGAGAGTAGAGAGGAACAATACAGCCCTCCCAGTGATCTCTTGTGCTGTGATGTGGTGTGAGTATGTGACATGCATATTCATGCTTATGGGGAGTGGACAGCAGAGAACTAAGTAGATCATTCACTGTGAGTGACAGATGGAATGAATCTCTTTATTTGAAGTTTACAGAAGATTGGAGGGAAATATAAATAAAAGAAATATGTGAATGAAGAGAGTTTAGAGGGCGGAATTAGAAGATGATAGCAGTTAAATATGGATTTTTGAACTGACAGTTTTCCTTTAAATGCTGCAAGGATGACGGGTTGTTGTTTCACAGTAGACATGGATGATGACACAAAACATATTGTGAGAGTAAAAAACTTCTAAAAGAGTTTTAATTTTTTTAATTAATTTTGTTAAAAACTGTTGCACTACAATATATGTATTTCAAAAAGCTTATTCAGACGTAGAAAAGTAAAATACAGCAATATGCATTGTTCTTCAAGTGGTATATATAAATGAGTTACTCAAGTAAACATTACATAGTTTGATATTCGCAAAGGAATTAAAATCTAATTTATATTGAAAAAGCATAGAAACAATTCATGTCACACTTCTATCATCAAACCTGAAGTAAAGCTCTGAATTTAAACTGTTCAAATCTGACAAAAACCATGAGACCTTTTGCTGCCCAATGAAATATTCCCATCTATAGCTGTATCTTTTAACTGGTAATATAAATAATATCTCAATTGTGAAAGACCATATGCACGAAGAGTCCAGATGTCCCATACCATACCAAACTTTTGAGGGCATCCTCTATCCCTTAATGTTGGGGGAGAATTACCCATCCATCTTGTAGCTATCAATTTCCTGGCAAGAAATAAAGTACGGTATGTCTAAGAAAGATTGTAGCTTGATGACTCCATATTGTCTTCTATTGTCATATAGCTCTAATAAAGATACTTTAGATACAGGGGTCCCCAACTCCAGGCCTCGAGGGCCGCCAACAGGTCTTGTTTTCAGGATCTCCTTAGTATTGCACAGGGGTTGGAATCATTACCTGTTCATTTGATCACATTAACACCTGTGCAATACTATGGACATCCTGAAATCTTGCACTGTTGGCGGCCCTCGAGGCCTGGAGTTGGGGACCTCTGCTTTAGGATGTAGACGAATGAGACTGGATATCAAGGAAGACAGGAAGGTGGCTAAACTTTTCCTGAATGAGAGAACAAGCTCAAACTATTTCTCAGAAAGCTGTGTTTTTGGTGTGGCACTGCAGACATTCCAAAGTGGGGAATCTACCCATTGGGTACAACCTTGATGGGCTATGTAGGTTTGGTGAATAATGTATAATTGAGTCATTTTATTGCTCACTAAAGTGGAAGAATAAAGGGAGGATTCCAAGATCTTCTTCCAGTCCTTCAGTCCTTCCCATTAACTGTGGGAATAAGTGTGCACCACTTGTCTTTCACCCTCAGTGAAGCAGAACCAATACCTATTGATAACATTTATATGTATTCGACTGATATGAGACTTTGTGGGCTTAGTGAAGTAAGAATACCTATCAAAGAGAAAGTAGATATGGTTACCATTGCACTTTGTGAATGTATTTGTGGTTTGAAAGCAGACTTTAATTGAAGATATCTAAAAAAAATTGGGATCTTAGTACATCATACTTATTCCTCAATTGATCAAAAGATAAGAGTTCTGATTTTAATTTCCAAAATCAATAGCACACATGAAAATAAGCAACTTTACAATATATTTAATCAAGGACATTTTTTTCTTTCACTTTATGGCTTGATTCGTCATTCCCAATTCATGGACAATATCTGCAAAAAATGTTTTCAGTGAATACTTATTTTTCCATTACTGAGATAGAGGATTATAGTCAGTTCTTTTAAAAGTCTATGGAGGAGGATGACGAGACAGGAGCGAGAGGCAGGCTCAGACATTCTGTAAAGTAGTAGAATGTTCTTCAATGGTTGAGTCAGTCTCTTCAACTCAAATCGATTCAGCATGATTGCTCCACACTGAAGGCACAAGGACCCTCAAACAAATGGTAATAGAATTAAAGGACTGATAAAGCATCTCAATGTGAGCTACTCAAACTTTAGTGATGTTCATTAGTTCCAGAATTTAGACAGTGAATAACTGCAAAAATCTGCAACCATGTATTAAAAATAACACAAATATTTATGTATACATTAGTTTGTTCAACTGATTTTGAGGCTGTTAAAATGGAGGGACAAAGTACTAAATACAGTAGCTGTGATCCCAAAATTAGAAGTCCTCATTTTTAGTACAATTTATTTGTAAACCCATTGTATTACAGTTGAAAACTTACAGTTCACTCACATTTTGATTGCTTTGTTTTACACCCTTTGTGGTGGCGTATTTAAAAACTAAATGATAAATATTCTGTTATTTTCCACATATTTATGTACGCAACTGTATGGTAACACACATCATCCTACTTGGGTACAAAGGCAGCCAGAAATATGGAGCTATATATTATTCAAGCAAATAGCACAGTGTATTTAACAGCATCCAGGTCCAAAACACTAAAGATTCTTTTCTACATTGTGTCCCGTGGCTGTGATAACGTTAAAGTCTGCATCTTGGTGGTAAATTGCAGTGAAGGATATCTGTCAGCACAAAATGACTGTTCACACCAAGCACAGGTCTTCGCTGTACAGTTGTCAGGGTAAAACAATTCAGTGTACTATACTGCCTACTCGTTTTGGATCTATCTCCACCCTCCTCTTCCTTGATTGACAGGTCTGTCTGCAAAAGATGAAACAGATGTAGATAAGAATGTGCACTGAACTGTTTGGCCACCACAAGGGCACACTGAGTGCCTTTGCTTGGTTTGAACAGTCATTTTATGCTAACAGTCTTTCTTTAACAATTATATACCTTGTGTCCTATAATAACAGTGGGCTGTGAAGGGGTAATCTATGGATGTCTATCAGGGGCTTAATGATCATGGTCACAGAGGATATGCCCGAAATCTAGTCTGTGTGGGGTGGGTGCCTTGATGTGCATTGTAGGACAGACAATTAGCTGAAACCTATTGCGGCACAGAGACCCACTGGCTCCCTGTGCTGCAATACCCGCTGTTGGCCAGTTAGAGGACAGCCAGAGCACATGACAGTGACTATGCACTGCCTGTGCCAACGTGCAGAAATCAGCTGCAGGATTTTTACCTGTTATAGAGAAGGACGCCGCATTTTGTGGGAGCAAGGGAAGGTAAGAATAATTCTTTGTTTCTGGAATAGAACGGAAAGGGCTCAGGGTGGGGATATTATACCAGGATGGCAGACATATTACAAAACAGGATTCGTTATTACAGGATGGGGGCCAAAACGAGAGATATTATTATAGAACAGAGGAAATTATTACAGAATTGGAGCCCAGGACAGGGGACATTGTTACAGGAGTTGGACTCAGATGGAGAACATTATTAAAGGATAGGGGAGAGGAAGGGGTACATTCTATAAGAAAGGAGCCAGGAGGGGACATTATTATAGGATGGGGGATATTATTACAGTGTAGGGGTCAGAATGGAGGACATTATTATAGTGTTGTCCATCTGACCAACATGCTTGTAGGAGCTCAGGTCCACATTTTACACCAAGGTCCCAAAGGACTGTACTTACACTATCAGTGTCCATCTAACCAACATGTTGGTGGGGGCCGAGGTCCAAGTTTTGCGTCCAGGCCCATAGCACAGTAGTTATGCCCCTGGGTCTAGTGCTACCATATACTTAATTTTAAGATTCTTTGTGAAGTTTAGTGGAAGGGTAATGCTGTGCACCTTGGGTCCATAGGGTTACTCACGTCTTCAGATTCCTGTGTTTACTGAATTTATAAATGAGTGCAGAGAGGGAATTTAGAACACAGTTCTCTCAGGTATAGATCATTATATAGAGATATATATATATAGATATAGAGAAATTTTGAATAAAGCAATATATTAGGAATGTTAGATTCATATATTTCAATAATAATAATTTTTGAATTACCGTATATACTCGCGTATAAGCCGAGTTTTTCAGCCCAAAAATTGGGCTGAAAAGTCCCCCCCTCGGCTTATACGCGAGTCATACGGCCCCCCTCAAAGTTTGGCGCCCCCACCTCAGTTTCTGGGCCCCCCCGCATGCAGCGCTGCACATATACATTACGTGTCTAGCAGCTGTTACCCTCCGGTGGCAGATCGCGGCTCCCGGCTCCGGGCTCCATCTTCCTCTCTGTCTTCCTGGTTGTCATGTGACCGGCGCGATGACGTCATCGCGCCGGTCACAAAGCAGGAAGACAGCGAGGAAGATGGAGCCCGGAGCCGGGAGCCGCGATCTGCCACCGGAGGGTAACAGCTGCTAGACACGTAATGTATATGTGCAGCGCTGCATGCGGGGGGGCCCAGAAACTGAGGTGGGGGCCCAAATTATGAGGGGGCCCTGCTGGGGCCCTGTATACTACCACTGGGGCTATATACTACCACTGGGGCTATATACTACCACTGGGCTATATACTACCACTGGGGCTGTATATATACTACCACTGGGGCTATATACTACCACTGGGGCTATATACTACCACTGGGGCTGTATACTACTACTGGGGCTATATACTACCACTGGGGCTATATACTACCACTGGCGCTATATACTACCACTGGGGCTGTATATATACTACCACTGGGGCTATATACTACCACTGGGGCTGTATACTACTACTGGGGCTATATACTACCATTGGGGCTATATACTACCACTGGGGCTGTATGTATACTACCACTGGGGCTATATACTACCACTGGGGCTATATACTACCACTGGGCTGTATACTACTACTGGGGCTATATACTACCATTGGGGCTATATACTACCACTGGGGCTGTATGTATACTACCACTGGGCTATATACTACCACTGGGGCTGTATACTACCACTGGGGCTATATACTACCACTGGGGCTGTATACTACCACTGGGGCTGTATATATACTACCACTGGGGCTATATACTACCACTGGGGCTGTATACTACTACTGGGGCTATATACTACCACTGGGGCTATATACTACCACTGGGGCTATATACTACCACTGGGGCTGTATATATACTACCACTGGGGCTATATACTACCACTGGGGCTGTATATACTACTGGGGCTGCGTGTATACTACCACTGGGCTGCTGCTGTATACTACCACTGGGGCTGCTGCTGTATACTACCACTGGGGCTGCTGCTGTATACTACCACTGGGGCTGCTGTATATACCTCTGGGGCTGCTGTATACTACCACTGGGGCTGCTGCTGTATATACCACTGGGGCTGCTGCTGTAACACTGCTGGGGCCTGTATATACCACTGGGGAGGCTGCTGTATACCACACTGCTGGGGGCTGTATACCTGTGCTGGGGTCCACCCTCGGCTTATACACGAGTCAATAAATTTTCCCAGGTTTTGGGGGCAAAAGTAGGGGGGTCGGCTTATACACGGGTCGGCTTATACACGAGTATATACGGTAATAGATTCTATGTGAAAACAATTTTAGTTAAAAACATAAAAATAGGTGTTTACTCCAAAGTTAATATGAACAGTAATCATGCAGGACAGGCACATGCTGTACATCATTGCCTCTGAAGTATGCAATGCCACTTAAAGCTCCAATATTGCACACACATTCATACTTTGAACATTTAGCTTATCCTGAAATTCCCTCAGGCCCTGAGTAAATTAGGTTTTGTAGCTTTATAGGGCAGAAGGTTTTGAGTAAATATACTGACATGAAATAAATGTTTAAATTTTAATCTGAAAAAAGTGGATTTTCTTTACAGCATATGGCAGATATACAGTGATGGCCAAATGTGTAGGCACCCTTGAAATTGTTCCAGAAAAGCAAGTATTTCTTCCAGAAAATTGTTGCATCTACAACAGTAATAACATTGAGCCATGAAAAGAAAAAAAATGCAATTTTCAATAAACATGTTGCTTTTGCCCTAAATGTTTTCACTTACACAGGGGTAACAGGAGAAAGAGGACCTTAACATTTATTGTTCAATTTCTCCTGAGTATGCCGATTCCCCACATGTGGTTGAAAACTACTCTTGAGGCAGAGTGCACAGCTAGGAAGAAAAAAAGTGCCACATTGGAGTGCAGATTTTGCTGGAATGGTTTAGGGTGCCAAGTCACTTGGCATAGCCTCTCAGGTACCTGAAATGCAGATTCCTCCATAAATGACCTCACTATAGATTCTATGCTATTAAATTCATTAATCTAGGGATACAGTCAGGGGTGTAACGATCGGGGTCGCAGCTGCGACTGGACCCGGAGATACGGGGGCCCGGCCTGCTCCCGCCAGCCACTTACCACCGACTCCAGCGCCTGCTTCACATGGATATGCATCCCGAGGACGTTACATGGGGCCCATACATCTGTGTGTGTGGGCGGTAGCAGGGCCCAGATCCAAATTTCACACTGGGGACCATTGGACTCTAGTTACACCACTGGGCACAGTGATCATATTGATGATTGTGTCTCATGCCAAATCAGCAGATCTGCCGTACCCCATAGTATACCACTAGTCTAAGTGTTATCCCATAAAACATCGAATAGCACTCAGTCAAGGAAGCGAGTCTCAAATCTCTGAATGATGTAATTCAGATGACACACCCAAGGGATCCACTCACTGTAATAAAGCAGCACAGGTACTCTGAACTCCAACTGGTCTTTTTCAGCGGTGTCTGTCTTTTCAGAAATGCACAAAACTGTGGTCGGCCACACTTTTATACTCCATTGGAAAAATAGGTACCGACAGATCATAGGACAGACTGAGTCCAAGGTGTCTCCCCTGCCTCATTATAGTGATAGTTCTGTCAGGAGCATTGTCTGAATCAAGTATTTCAGAGGTTTACATGGTAACTCTTATGTAAGCACTTTAGATCACAGGATAAATGTGAGCTGAGCTTTACTGTGATCTTTGGGAGGAAGAATGAACAAATCAATGGTAGGTCCAGAATTGCTTTTTATTTAATTTTAACGCTGTTTACCATGTGGTATAAGTGATAATGCAGCTTTATCCTTTGGGTCGGTGCGATTACAGCGATACCAGATTTATATAGTGGTTTTTAATGTTTGGCTAATATCACACAATAAAAACACTTTTATTACGCAATAAAGTTTTTGTATCACCATATTTTGAGAGCTATAACTTTCCTGTATTTCTTCCGTCAGTTTCATATGATTGAGTTAACATTTTTTGATTTTTTTTTTTTTTTTTATATTCCAAGTTTTGGAAGGAAAAATTAATATGAAACAGCAATTCAGAACTATTATTTTTTAGTTTTTTTACACTCTTCACTTTGTGGTAAAATTAATAAGATGGCTTTATTTTTTGAGTCTGTATGATATTACAGCAATACTATATTTATATCAGTTTTGAATGTTTTGGCGCTTTTACACAATAAAAACAATTTTCTAGAACAAAACACAGTTTTTGCATCGCTATTTTCTAAGAGCTATAGTTTTTTTACATTTTGACTCTCCTCTGCAGGACAAGATAACTTCCGTTATCATGTGGTCAAAACTGCAATGTCCCACTCAATCGCACGATGTACAGTACCTATACATCATCAGTTAGAAGCCCCTATCCCACCATAACATTAAATGTTGTGAATGGGTTAAAGGGAGCCTGTCACCAGGTTTTTGCTACCTGAGAGCTGCATAATGGCATCACACGTCATAAACCTGGAAGGAAGAGGTGTGAAATTTAAATTCCCAGCCTGCTCCTCAAACAATGATGCCGCCCATCAGGGCGTAATTTCAGCTGCGAGGTGGGGGGAGCGCGGACCTGGAGGCACTGCCTTCCCGTCGCCAACTCACATAGGAACGCCCACCCACCATAGAGGATGTAAGTTTTTGAACCGCTGTACTCAGGTATTATAAATCACATATAGGTCAGACAAGCATAAATAGTAAAGTAGTTGCATACTGCAGGGACACATATTTATAGGTTAGGGGGGCTACAAGACCTGAGAGGTTTCCTTTAAATAGCTTCCATTGTTTGTTTATCCATTTGAGGGGCATCAGATTTTAGACTTCTTTGTTGTTTTCTGTAATCTCTTTGTGGGTTTATCCTACCGTGACTGATATTATGTTGTATTATTGAACTGTAAAAATGTATTAAAATCAAAGAAAATTATACATTTAGCATAAAAACCTTATTATGTTTTCTGATAAAAGCAGTTACAAAAGCGTTGCAAAGTGTCCATATCATGGCATGATAATTTACTATTGCATCTCAATGAATTACAATATCATCAAAAATCAATATGATATTGCCATGTATCAGGGAGTTTCTTGTAGCCCTGAAACACGTTGACTAATAAATCAATATTATATTCACCCTTTGATGTCACGTGGAATATGGCAGCGTGGTTTTTAACCCTTTATCCTCCCTACTTTAATTTTCTGAAAAAATGCAACCCTTGGGTTTTCATTGGCTGTAAGCCATAATCATCAACATTAACAGAAAAAACACTTGAAATAGATCACTCTGTTTGTATGGACTCTATATAATATATGCATTTTTGCGGTTCCATATGTCACTTTGCCTTTTTTCTGTGTTCTCATGTCACAGTATAGTTTATTGATTTGTATTTCCATTGCTCACAATATCAGTTTTCTTGGGACTACAGATATCAGAATGCCAGTGGTATCTAATTTCATATATCTTAATACCATTGTTCTACCATTTTATATGTCAGAATCTTATTATTCTGCAGTCCAATAAGTCACAGTTTCGTCATTCTTGGATCCTATAAGTCACAGTGTCATTGTCCTGGAATCTTGAAGATATTGTTGGGATTGTCTTGGCATCTATAAATCAGAGCTCAACTGTTCTATAATCTCATAATTTATAATATCAGGTATATTTTCCTGTGATTGTCTCTTATCTCATATTTGCAATGCTATTATACTGTCATCCTATAAGTCCCAGTGCTATTGTTCTGTGATCACATAAATAACAGTGCCATTGATTTGTGATCTCATTTACACTGCAAGATAATTGTGAACGAGCATTGTTTAAAATGTAGTGTAAAGAAGCTGCGAATCACCCGATGAACGAACAGAACCCACGTTTATTTGGTGAAATGATTCAATGATCAATGTTGTCAGTGGTGCATCGTCCCGTGCAAACAGGACTTGTAATGCCGAGAATTATGGCAGCCAATGCACAATGAGCGATCTAGGCAAGTATAGATCATTCACTGGGCGGCATTAAAGGGATCCTGTCACCTCCAGAACACCTCATAAACTATCAAAATATTTCCCTGCAGCATCCTATCACTAATCTCATACTCCTTTTGTCTCCTAAAAGCATCCTGTGAAAAATATAGCCCCTGCTAATTATAATCCCTAATAGTGAGTATAAAATCGCTTTTATGCACTTTCACAGGATGCTTTTAGGAGACAAAAGAAGTGTGAGATTAGTGATAGGATGGTGCAGGGACATGTTTTGGTAAGCTTAGGAGGCGTTTTGGAGGTGACAGGATCCCTTTAACTTTGGTCTCCTGTGTAAACAAGCATTTACCGTTGAGCAGTTGTATCGTGGACCTTAATGGATCTTAAGTCACATTGCCACTGTTCTATGATCCCATAAGTCACATTACCACTGTTCTGTGATCCCAAGAATTATAGCGTAGAATAAACTTGGCACTCAAAATGAAAGTGATTTTTAAAAAAATGTAATGGCTATCCAAAAACAAAGCTTAAGAGTTTCAGTCCTAGATTGTAGACCTTCATCAGAAAACAAGCTAATTGCCGGGTGATGAGAGGTGTCACAATAGGCAGCGCAGTAGTATGGCGACCATAGTCGTGTGAATATGGCTCAGCTATGGTCACCATACTACTCTTTGATCACTTACGTCACTGTTCCATGGTTCTTTCATCTCATTCATCACTGTGTCATGGTTTTGTGTTCCTTAAAGAGGACCTGTCACCCCCCTGCTGCATGGCAATCTAAATGCATCACTGAATGCAGCATGTCTGCTGCATTCAGGGAAGGGGTCCCCCATGTGTCTGTGTGCTGTACACCCCGAGATATAGCCTTAGGCAAACTCACTGTTAAAAGTCAGGAGGGCATTCCGAGGTGTAGGAGTCAGCTTTATTCACGGGTGCCATTCCCTCCCCCTCTGCCTCTCTGTGCTGCCTACTGCTGTGCTGTTTATGCTTTGTTCAGACAGCAGGGCAGGAATCTGGAGCTTATGTTAGGACAAATGATTTGCATGCTGTGTGCAGCAGGATGAGTGACAGAGAGAGGAGGGCAGAGCCAGCACAGAGAGGCAGGGGGAGGGAATGGCACCCGTGAATCAAGCTGACTCCTGCACCAGGGAATGCCCTTCTGACTTTTAACAGTGAGTTTCCCGAAGGCTATATCTCGGAGTACACAGACACAGACACATGGGGGACCCTTTTCCTGAATGCAACTGAAAGACATGTTGCATTCTGTGCTGCATTTAGATTGCCATGCAGCAGGGGGGCAACAGGTCCTCTTTAAATGTACCTTCACACACTGCAACATCGCAGGTTTTGTGATGTCATAGCGACTTCTTCACCGAATGTCACAGCGTGTGACACGCACCAACGACCTGGCTCCTGCTGTGAGGTCGCTGCACGTCGCTCAGGACCATTTGTTGGTCCTTGGTCTCCCGCTGGTCAGCACGTCGTCTGCGGGAGACCAGCGATCCAGTGACCTCACAGGCTGGTAACTATGATAAACACTGGGTAACTAGGCAGCGTGTGCTGCTTAGTTACCCTGTGTTTATCATGGTTACCAGCATCCTCCCGCTTACAGGCTGCGCTAAGTGGGAGGATGCTGGTATCCATGATAAACATCGGGTATCTAGGCAGTGCACGCTGCTTAGTCACCCGGTTTTTATCATGGTTACCAGCGTCCTCCTGCTTAGCGCAGCCTGTAAGCAGGAGGATGCTGGTAACCATGATAAACACGGATATCTAAGCAACGTGCGCTGCTTAGTTACCCAGTGTTTATCATAGTTACCAGCGATCTCACGGCTGCTGAGTCGCTGGAGAGTCCCTGGTGAGTCTGCCTGTTTGACAGCTCACCAGCGACTCCAAAGAGACTTTCCAGTGATCTCGGCTAGGTCAGATCGCTGGTGGGATCGCTGGAAAGTTTGTGTGTGTGAAGTACCCCTAAAGTAGAAGTGTAATTGTTCTGTGATCCATTAAGTCCAATGCCATTTGTTCTATGAACTCATAAATAACAATGATATTGTTTGGTGATAATATAAGTCTAGGACTACTGTTCCTTGATCCAATAAGTCAGAGTGCCATTGTTGTATTATCCCATAAGTCACAGTGTCATTGTTCTGAGATCTCATAAATTACAGTGACATTGTTCTGAGATCCCATAGGTTAAAGTGGCATTGTTACAGGGTCCCCTATAGCACAATACTTTAATTGTTCTGGGATCTCACAAAAACACATTGCTATAATTTTGTCATGGCATAATTGATGTTTGGACCCTATAAGACAGTGTCATTGTTCTGGAATTCAAGTGTCCGTTTTCATTCCCCTTGCCCTAATTTACCCAGATTATTTATAATTGAAGTACTAATGTTCCTCATCATATTTCTTTGGTATGTATCTTGCACCTGCCACAAATTATCCTGTTTAAAGTGGTATTGCATTCTGTTGCTTTGATAAGTAACACTTTAAGGAGTATTCCTAAAATCACAATGTTGTTTTACAATAATATACACACTGTAAGGTAGCGACCAGCTGTATTGTAAATGGCCAGTATGTATCACTTTTTTTCCCTTCAGTTGCTATTGGAACCGTCCTTTTGAACCTCCAGCTCATGGTTGATCATGCACACTACAGTCTCGCTCTCAGCTGACTTCCTGCCAGTCTAGCTGTCCTGAGAGATGTGTCTACTTGGAGGGATGATGTCATAAAAATTGGAGCAGCCTCCTTGAATACAGTGCAGAGCTCATACCAGCAAGAAGTGGTGTCCATGTGTGCTCGTAACTGAGAGGAGTGATGTACTGCAAAATGGGCTGTATATAGTGAGCTGAGTGCAGAGATATACTGCAGTGAGGGGTCCCTATATGGAGGAGCTGAAAGGAGAGATATACTGCAGGAGGGGGCTTTGTGTACAGCTGAAATTAGTTGAGTAATGTTTGTTGCTGAGAGATCAGTGATGTGAAACTGCAAGTATTGCAATATTGATTTGATAGAGGGGCATCTTCTGCCATATGCATCAGTAGAGAAGCATTTCCAGTTTGACAAAACAGATCTGTTAGTGGCAGTCAACAAACACAGATCTGCACTTCGGTTGAGGTGGAGTTCAAGAGAATTGAAGTCTGCTAAAGTTAGCTACTTATGCAAATGTACACAAGCAGCTATACTGATGCACATAGCAGAAGATAAAATTTGGTCAGGAAGGGAACTGTAGAGGAGCAGACAATGCTCAGAAGCACAAAGTAAAATATACACTTCAATTAGCTTGACAAAAACACTATTTTGGAGCATGCACAAGAGGATGAGGGGCCTTTAGTACTGAGGAGAAGCAAGTGCTGCCAGGAAATGGGGAGGGGCAGATAGAGTTGAAAAAAGACACAAAGGTACAAGGATGAAACTTCATGTTGGGCTTAGTCTTTATATTATGAGTATGTAGGCATTTACTGTGTGCTTTTGTAAAAAAAAATAATGTCTTTCTGGGAATAACCCATTAACCCTACTTGCCTCAATATAATTTGTTTACAGCATTTCCCAAGTGATACTTGTGATCAAGCCTGAGTGTCGTCCATATTGTCATGAGCTTTGTGAACACGCTGCAGACATTTTGCTTACATTTATTTTAATTATTTTGTTCCAAAAAGCTCTCTGGATCATTCTGACTTCTGTGTACATGAAGAGGTGTTTAAGGGTAATTAAGAATAATTAATAGATCTTGTTACTAAGTAACATTAAAGAAAGTGGTAACATTGCAGCTGCTGTTGCTTTTTCTTTTATCTGTTGTAATTTTTATGTGAAAGCAATGGTTTAATTTGAGAGCTCAGACATTTGACCATGCACTCATGATTTTTATAAGGAGATGTGTTGCATGGACATATTATTTTCAGATGGTAGATTTTTTATTTTCTTCAATGTTGTCGTCTTCTGTATAAGGGGATTAGGTGTGCAGTTACTATTACCTTTTGGAAACGGTGGATCATGTGTTATTTATATACAGTAAATTTCTTACCTGTGATTTTAATATAGTGAGGATAATTAAATGACTTTGTAGACGTAAACTCTGTAGAACAAGGAGTGTCAGCCACGAGTAACATATTTGACAAAAACCCTCATTTTGGCAGAACCCTATTTTTTGGAGGAGTGTTGCTTGCATTTTGGGGCATTCCTGGGACTGCGGATTAAATGTCCCAGTTTATGAATTTAAAGGTAACCTGTCATCCCCATTGGGCATTCTAAATTGTGCCCACCAGCACATGGTGTAATTGGGGTTCCTGTAATCCTTATATATGCCCAGATGCCCCACTGCATACCTCAGAAATACACTTTTATTCTCTCCTGCTACTTTAGGATAATGACTCCTGAAAAGGTCCGGGGGGTCTGCTCTCTGTGGTCCTCGCCGCTCCTCTGCCTGTAATACCCACCCTACTCTTTTGAAACCGCCGCCCCTCCTGTGCATGGCCATTGATTGACAGGCACTACTCTAACGCGTGCGCAGTGCTGCAGGTCACTGTGCTCCATTGAAGATGTACAGTGCCCGAAGTCTCGCAAGATTCTACTCCACGAGCACTAGACTTCGGGCACTGCGTGTCTTCAATGGAGCACGGTGACTTGCGGCACTGCATAGGTGCGAGAGTAGAGCCTGTCAATCAATGGCCAAGGTTGCAGGTAAAATTAGTTACGTCTTCACTTCTTTTCAGCTGATTGTGGACTATTTTACTTCTGTCTGCAGCCTGTATACTTTTTAGTTAGCTAGGGTTTATTTACTGGAAGCCTAAGGTAATGGAAAGCCTACTTTCAATATATTTGGATCTCTCCCAGGGCCTATGGGACTGATCCTAATGATAACACACTATGGTGCTGCTTATTAAGCTGTTCTTTATTTTTCTCTGTAAACATGAGTCACACTTTAAGCAATTAGTAAAATAATTACACATCAGTGAAATAATTATAGGCAGATATGAAATTACATTGGTTATCAAGTTGTCATGATGACACACGGCTGCTGCGGCGGCTGATCCCTTTTCGGGCATCTCCTTCCTGCTCTCCAGACATGGTCACATGGCCACCATCACTCAGTTAATGCTAGGACCTGTATCACTTTCTCTAGGGCTATTGTACTGTCTGAAAACGTACCATCATTGCCAAAAGCAGAATCAAAATGCACTCTCAGGAAGCAGTCAGAGCCCAATTGTAAAGCAAGCCCAGGTGCAGGCTAATAAACCACCTCTACCAGCTATGTGTGGGAGGCAGACTGCCATGCATACACTGGGCCTGCTTAAGGCACCATTCACACTGATACAAATGATGCAGAGTGTCTGAAAGCGACCCAACCGCTCCGCTGCTTAGCATTGGGCCACACAGTACGATACCTCTGCACCACTAGATGAATGGCGCCCCTAGGGGCCCAACTGCACCCTGGATAGATAAAAAGTGCAAAAAGTCTCTTATATGATGAATAAAAAACTTTTACAAATGGGATTTTGGTTCATGCAATGGCCAAGACATTTAAGCTGATGACCCACGACAAGGGATCCCATGCTCATCAGCCCTAACAAAAACTTGTGCAAAAACTACTAGAAAAAAGCAGCATCAAAAAACTTACCATCATTGCCAAAAGCAGAATCAAAATGCACTCTCAGGAAGCAGTCAGAGCCCAATTGTAAAGCAAGCCCAGGTGCAGGCTAATAAACCACCTCTACCAGCTATGTGTGGGAGGCAGACTGCCATGCATACACTGGGCCTGCTTAAGGCACCATTCACACTGATACAAATGATGCAGAGTGTCTGAAAGCGACCCAACCGCTCCGCTGCTTAGCATTGGGCCACACAGTACGATACCTCTGCACCACTAGATGAATGGCGCCCCTAGGGGCCCAACTGCACCCTGGATAGATAAAAAGTGCAAAAAGTCTCTTATATGATGAATAAAAAACTTTTACAAATGGGATTTTGGTTCATGCAATGGCCAAGACATTTAAGCTGATGACCCACGACAAGGGATCCCATGCTCATCGGCCCTAACAAAAACTTGTGCAAAAACTACTAGAAAAAAGCAGCATCAAAAAACTTACCATCATTGCCAAAAGCAGAATCAAAATGCACTCTCAGGAAGCAGTCAGAGCCCAATTGTAAAGCAAGCCCAAGTGCAGGCTAATAAACCTCCTCTACCAGCTATGTGTGGGAGGCAGACTGCCATGAATACACTGGCCTGCTTAAGGCACCATTCACACTGATACAAATGATGCAGAGTGTCTGAAAGCGACCCAACCGCTCCGCTGCTTAGCATTGGGCCACACAGTACGATACCTCTGCACCACTAGATGAATGGCGTCCCTAGGGGCCCAACTGCACCCTGGATAGATAAAAAGTGCAAAAAGTCTCTTATATGATGAATAAAAAACTTTTACAAATGGGATTTTGGTTCATGCAATGGCCAAGACATTTAAGCTGATGACCCACGACAAGGGATCCCATGCTCATCAGCCCTAACAAAAACTTGTGCAAAAACTACTAGAAAAAAGCAGCATCAAAAAACTTACCATCATTGCCAAAAGCAGAATCAAAATGCACTCTCAGGAAGCAGTCAGAGCCCAATTGTAAAGCAAGCCCAGGTGCAGGCTAATAAACCACCTCTACCAGCTATGTGTGGGAGGCAGACTGCCATGCATACACTGGGCCTGCTTAAGGCACCATTCACACTGATACAAATGATGCAGAGTGAAAGCGACCCAACCGCTCCGCTGCTTAGCATTGGGCCACACAGTACGATACCTCTGCACCACTAGATGAATGGCGCCCCTAGGGGCCCAACTGCACCCTGGATAGATAAAAAGTGCAAAAAGTCTCTTATATGATGAATAAAAAACTTTTACAAATGGGATTTTGGTTCATGCAATGGCCAAGACATTTAAGCTGATGACCCACGGCAAGGGATCCCATGCTCATCAGCCCTAACAAAAACTTGTGCAAAAACTACTAGAAAAAAGCAGCATCAAAAAACTTACCATCATTGCCAAAAGCAGAATCAAAATGCACTCTCAGGAAGTAGTCAGAGCCCAATTGTAAAGCAAGCCCAGGTGCAGGCTAATAAACCACCTCTACCAGCTATGTGTGGGAGGCAGACTGCCATGCATACACTGGGCCTGCTTAAGGCACCATTCACACTGATACAAATGATGCAGAGTGTCTGAAAGCGACCCAACCGCTCCGCTGCTTAGCATTGGGCCACACAGTACGATACCTCTGCACCACTAGATGAATGGCGCCCCTAGGGGCCCAACTGCACCCTGGATAGATAAAAAGTGCAAAAAGTCTCTTATATGATGAATAAAAAACTTTTACAAATGGGATTTTGGTTCATGCAATGGCCAAGACATTTAAGCTGATGACCCACGACAAGGGATCCCATGCTCATCAGCCCTAACAAAAACTTGTGCAAAAACTACTAGAAAAAAGCAGCATCAAAAAACTTACCATCATTGCCAAAAGCAGAATCAAAATGCACTCTCAGGAAGCAGTCAGAGCCCAATTGTAAAGCAAGCCCAGGTGCAGGCTAATAAACCTCCTCTACCAGCTATGTGTGGGAGGCAGACTGCCATGCATACACTGGGCCTGCTTAAGGCACCATTCACACTGATACAAATGATGCAGAGTGTCTGAAAGCGACCCAACCGCTCCGCTGCTTAGCATTGGGCCACACAGTACGATACCTCTGCACCACTAGATGAATGGCGCCCCTAGGGCCCAACTGCACCCTGGATAGATAAAAAGTGCAAAAAGTCTCTTATATGATGAATAAAAAACTTTTACAAATGGGATTTTGGTTCATGCAATGGCCAAGACATTTAAGCTGATGACCCACGACAAGGGATCCCATGCTCATCAGCTCTAACAAAAACTTGTGCAAAAACTACTAGAAAAAAGCAGCATCAAAAAACTTACCATCATTGCCAAAAGCAGAATCAAAATGCACTCTCAGGAAGCAGTCAGAGCCCAATTGTAAAGCAAGCCCAGGTGCAGGCTAATAAACCACCTCTACCAGCTATGTGTGGGAGGCAGACTGCCATGCATACACTGGGCCTGCTTAAGGCACCATTCACACTGATACAAATGATGCAGAGTGTCTGAAAGCGACCCAACCGCTCCGCTGCTTAGCATTGGGCCACACAGTACGATACCTCTGCACCACTAGATGAATGGCGCCCCTAGGGGCCCAACTGCACCCTGGATAGATAAAAAGTGCAAAAAGTCTCTTATATGATGAATAAAAAACTTTTACAAATGGGATTTTGGTTCATGCAATGGCCAAGACATTTAAGCTGATGACCCACGACAAGGGATCCCATGCTCATCAGCCCTAACAAAAACTTGTGCAAAAACTACTAGAAAAAAGCAGCATCAAAAAACTTACCATCATTGCCAAAAGCAGAATCAAAATGCAATCTTTCATGGAGCCAGTGTGCACTCTATTTTTTTTTTTTTTGCTTCGCCAATACCTATCCAACCTAGAATACTTAAGATGGTTGTCTATTTCTTTTAAAATTAAGATATTAATTACAGACTAGTGAGGGTCAACATCCAACACCCCACTTATCAGATGATGTCCTCTCTAGTGGTGGCAGTGTAGCATGTTAATGTTTACTCTTATAAGATATGATGCTATAATAACTTAGTTCGGCCACTAGAGGTCACCCATTCAACAAGAGAAGAAAGTACTGGAAACAGGAAGTAGTAGACTCAGAGATTCATGAGGTAAATTTTGAGGAGAAGTCCTGCCTGAGAGACAAAAAGTTGGAGAAGTGAAATCCATCTGGTATTCCATATGTCAATCTAGTGTTATGTGAATATGTCTTTTTTTTTCTTGCCTAGCCTCTGTACAACATGGTATGCCATATGCGTGCAATACATTTTTTTCTCAGCAACTATTATTTTACAATTGTTTACAGGACCATTTACAGAGTTCTATGCTACAGAATGGTATTGCATCCATAAACAAAACAGATGACATACGATTGGTTTGTGTTATGTTCATATTTTTATTGCACATGTTGACTTGCAGCCGCTTTAAACAGCCATTTGCAGCATGCACTGATTTTTTTCTTCAGACCGAAAACAACTGATGTAAAAACACACATCTCAGCACAGCTCAGCACTGCCTCATTGATAAACATTGGTGCAAGTGCAATTCGATTTTTAACCTGATTGTACTCGGTGTATTTATATGCAAATGTCAGCGAACCCTAAAAGTATTATACAATTCCTTTAAAATTAACTTGTTACGTGAAAAAACGCTATTAACCTGCAGATATGAGGTTAATCTACATGTTATTAGCATATGAAACCTGTCCAGCTACTGCACATTTTACCTGCTGTCAGGAGGAAATTAATTTCAATCCACCTGGCAGCATTTGGATTTCAGTTATGGGGGGTGGCACAGAGCAGTGACTGAATCCACACTGGCTCCGCACCATGAATGAAACCTAAAACACTTCCTTACAATTAAAGCTAATTTCCTCACAGCAGTGGTGTTCAATGTGTAGTCGCTGGATAAGTTTCAAATGCTATTAACCTGTAGATTAACCCAATATCTGCAGGAGAATAGCTGTGACAGGTGTGTCAAGGTTGACAGACAGTCCTGTGGTGTCTGGCTGTAGAAGATCTCAGTGTTTGGCTACACAAACTTCTCCCTGACCTTCTATTCCTCTTTCTGGTATCATATGTAGATTCTCTGTTTGGGGTTAATCCCTTTCCTTTTAGGACCCTGTGGGTATCCTCACCTTTCAGCCGTTAATCATTATCACTTCCCCTGGTACCCTAGGGTACCATCACACCTGGCGATGGCACCGCCGATTTCTTAGGCGACGTAGGGGCGTGGCCTATCGTTGCCGATATCGCCCCTGTGTCACCTAATGTAAAGGGGCGATGTTGGCGCTACATATCGCCTCTGAGTGGTCGCCTAGCTTCACATCAGTGCTCTGAAACCAGGCGAGCACTAAGGGGTGATGTGTAGACATCGCCCCATGTAACAGGGGGACGGCGATCTGACAGGCGATGGGAGCCGTAGGCTCCCATGTTACAGCGTCGCTGCTGGGGTTTTTAGACACCCCAGCGGCGATACCGCCTGTCAGATCGCTGGAGGTGTCGCCACATGTAAACATGTGATGGCGACGCTGGCGGGGCGCCAAAAACGTGCGCGCTCCTGCCCGTCGCCAACATCTCCGGCGACGTCACCTGGTGTGACAGGCCCCTTAAATACCCACATTTCACATTGGTGTTTGCTGGTGATAGAGTTATATTCCTACACTGGCTTTGGATGCAAGCAGTTGGCTTCTGTTATTCTGGAGAAATGTTGTTTGTTGCTGAACCTCTCAGAGTCATCCTGGAGATAAGTTCTTCATATACCTTTCCTGTGTGTGCCCCCTGGGTGTTCTTTAGAAGAGAGATGGGTTGACTAATCACTCACCCCATCCGTTCCCTATCTAGAGCCCAGTTTAGGGTCAGCCAGCATAGGTGTGGAACCTATCTAGGTTTGTCAGTTGATCTACGGGTCAGCGGAAGGTTTGGTCAGGGGTCACCATCTTCCCCCTCCCTAGACACAGGGTTTCTCTTCCCTTTCCTGTAGCCATACTAGAGGTACTTCCCCATACCTAGTGTGACAATAGTGCTTTTTTTATATCACTGGTTCCCTTTAAACATCTTTTAATTTGTCTTCTGTTATCAAATATACTTTTCTTAGAGACTTTTCTATGTTTGTTGACCTGGGACCTTTCTTCACTGAAGTCCAAATCTTTGTATGTGGGGTTTAAAGGGAGAAAACCAGAGGTGCCTAAGGCCACGTGAACACGTTTGGTGAGTTTTGATGTAAGCCAAAACCAGTAGAGGGTATAAGTGCAGAAGTGGTGACGTACCATACTTCTATTATACTTTGCCTCTGATTGTTCCACTCCTGGTTTTGGCTGACAATTACTGAGGTAAAAAACTCACAAATACTCAACATGTGCACATGGCCTTATACTTCACTCTTCATTTCATCCCCAAAGTCAATCCTTTGCAACACAATGGTACCAATATTTTCTAAGTAGGCCATGTAAATCTAATTTCTAGTATGTGATGTGGTCTGGTGTGGTAGTCTGGTGTAAAGCATTTGAGAGTTTTGTAAATTGAGTTAAAAACTGTTCTGCTTGGTAACATAGACCAGAGCATTAAAGTATCTGTCCTATTATCTTGTGTGTGTGTTCTAGATTTCTCATCAAATTATAGTGATTTCAATTCTAAATATATCTGGAGTGCAGGCAACTAAATGTCACTGATAAAGCTGTGCTGGAACTGAGGAACATTGGAAAGGACAAAATGATTTAGTGAATTTGTAATGTGTGGTTGCAATGTCTTGTACAGGTCAGTTTACCCTTTCTATTGATAAGTAACATAATGATTCATATGGGTATGAAGAGGACCAGTGTTGGCCATGCATGTCTTAAACTGTGGTCATAGACGCACAGATGACCTTGACCATATGATCATTTATAATGATCTGTGCACACACCAGCGGTAAGTACATTATGTACTCCCGGGTAGGAAATATAATTAACATTGTGGGAATATCCAAAGAGAGGATAGGTGTATAGGTAATTTTATTTAGAATCAAACGAGTGAAAAGGAAGCTGGCCATGCTGCCATTGTATGTTACATGCTGGGAGTCTTGGATGGGCACCAATATTAGTGATGTGGCACAACCAGTACAAACAGGAGACTTGAAGGGAAAAATAATGGCAACTCCAATCCAGAAAAAAAAATTAAACTTTAAGTAAAAAAAATAAAAATAAAATAAGTTCCTATGACTTACAGTATATTTTAAATGCCAGAAATGCATCAGACACCAACTCCGGCTCCAGGACTCCAACTCCCTCATACTTGGCTCATGTTTAAGTGATAATTTTATTGTAGTACAATGTGAATATCAGGCTTTTAATCATTATTATGATACAATAATCATGCTATTTACATAGAACATAATAATTCATAATAATATTCAGCACATATTACATTAAACTACTGTACCCAATTTATTATATAGATTTTCTGCCGACTCCGACTCCACCAAAATGGACACAATTTCGACTCTAAAGGGCCTGTCACACGTGTCAATGTCGCCCGCGATATCGCTCATGCGTCACATATTATTCATCGCCTGAGCGATGTGGAATTATCGCAGGTAAGATGTCACACGCTTCAATATGACCCAGCGATGCGGATCCAGCGAGCGATTTTTTTTAGTCGCTTGTACGGTGCCAAAATAGAAAATACGTCGCTGAGTTTAGTGTCACACGCAGCGATGCACAAGGTCTACTGAGCGATGAGCGACAGGTTTTACGTCTGGCAATGAAACCTGCGATCGGCGATCAGCAACATATCGCTGGTTGCATCGCTTGGTCACACGCTTCAATGTCGCTCCTGCGTCACTTCTACATCGCTCGAGCGACTAAAAATCCGTGACGTATGAGCGACATTGACAGCGATATCGACGCGTGTGACATCCCCTTAACTCTACAGCCCTGGGTGACGCTGTGGTTTAAGATGTTTCTGGATTAAAGTTTCACATGTTGTAATATAATTTAGACTAGGCTTCAAAGTCTGACTAACTTTTCCAATTATATTATAGGGGCTTTTGATGCAGCCCAGACTCTGAAGCCTGCACGTTAGACATATTTAATCAAAGGCTACATCTTTTTTCCACCAAACTTGATATATGTCATGATCATGTTGGGACAGCCTGCAAACCATGCCATAAAGTAGGTGTTTTATAGCACCCCAAAATATATGGTGTAACTGTTGTAAAGTATTCTTGCCACCCAGAAATGGCTCACTTCTTTGCCCTTATGATATGATACAGCCATAATTATTGAAACAAGCTACCGTCAGTACTCACCAGGACAGGAAAGTCAAGTGTCACAGAGAGACTTGTGGCTTTTTCAGTAATACATGAATCAAGTGAAAACATTTAGTGGGCATGCTTAAAAATATTTATCGGGTCATAGTGATTAAAGCATAATGTTTAACGAGTTTCCCTTTCCATAGGATATTGCATAATTTACTGATAGCTGGAGGTCCAGCTGCTGGGATCCTCTGCATTCCAGATATCCGATAACCGAGCACAGCGCTCTACTAATTACAGCAGTTCAACAGACAATCAGGGGAGGGGAGGTTGTGCCTGTGGTCCCCTCAGGAAAGGTGCAAAGCCCAGTTCTCTAGATAGAGGTTAGCCTACTATATTGGGAATAACCCTTTAAGCAGTGTCAGCCAAGATTTCATTTTGTGGTTAACAGCAGATTTTCACAATACAGAGACTCCAATTAGCTGCTCGATCATACACCCTAAACCTATTACATCATTAGCCACTTGATGGATATGTGTTTCTGGGAATCCAGTAAGCTGACCCTTTTCTCGTCCACAATATATACTGTATGCCGTATATGGAAATATATTGAATTGACTTTAATCTCCGCTGGATGACTTTCAGCCTTGTGTTTGGTATATTGCTTTCTCATAATTCAGATTCTCCTGTGTAACAGGGAAATTAGACTTTTCCACATTATTCTGCCGGTTGGAGCAATGGGAAAAAGGAGCATATATTGAAGAAAAGCAATAATGAATTATTTATAAATTGTTATTGCAGCTGCAAAAAAAATGCAGGTCAAGCAAGCTGAGCCGATCATACTATGTTACGTATATAACTATTGGTAGAACATAAGTTTGATTCATTATATACCATGGTGAACTAAATCCGACATAAAGGCATAGTTGTTGTTACTGCTTTTTCTGTTACCGCCGCAGATCTGATAGTCTGGACACCTGACTATTCTATAATGTCATTAATGCTTTTGTTCACAGCCTGCCAAAGCTGGATCTCTGTGGAGTTTAGGAAATTGTGCTAATCCCACATGATATATGGCTCTAAGAAACTCCTGGGCTTTTCAAATACACATTTTCAATTTGTAAAACTGCTTCTGTTTTGTTTTATCTCGCGTCATACAGAAAATAGGGGAATATTGCTTGTAAAAAGCATTCAGATAGTAAACATGACAGTAAAGCAGACTACATACAGAATTTATTGAAATATATATTGCACACTGTCATATTCAGCCTCACTGAATATGTTCTACACCCGAGTACATGTTATGCTGTGCCTGTGATGTGTAGCGGTCCATGTAAGCATAGCATTGTGGGTACAGTTCTGTTATTTACGTGAGTGAAAATTCTTGGCCAAAGCTGGCATTATACTCTAGATGACCCCTCGGCTGAATGATGCTTCGACCAGTCTTGTGGCCAAAAGCTATCTCGGCTGTCTCTCCAATAACCAAGAGCAATCATACGGTTGAGTGCTCCTGTGTTCTCTATGAAAGAGCCGCCGACAAACATCTCTGTAGTTGGCTTGGGACCATTAGGCTTTGCTCACATTTTATTATGTTAAGGCTAGGGTCACACATAAGCCATTGGTCCGTTTTTGGCATCAGTTTTTGCATTTTTTTTTCTAAGTCCAAAAACGGATTATACGTAATAAATACCCTATCCGTTTTTTTCTGCACCCAAAAACATTCCTAGAAGTTTTTTTAAGCCCAAAAATGTTGGTAGGAACGTTTTTGGCTGCAGAAAAAAAAATCGATCGGTTTATTTAACATGGGACCCTATGGAAAAACGGATACGTTTTTTAGAGCATTGTTTATGGAAAAAATGGCAAAGTCTCAAAAACGTTCAGGGGCACAGGAGGCACAAAAGCAGCCTAGGAAAAACGGATTTAGCATGGAATACACTTCCAAAAACGGATTGCTATGTGTGACCCTAGCCTAAGGCTAGGGCAACTTTGGCTGCAACACCTATCGTGCGACAAAGGTTTGCTCATTGCCACTGCTACATCTCAACACAATACAAGGGAATGGAGTCACATTTCTGCCCTGAGGGTAATGCGACTGTGGCAAGCAAGTCAGAAGAATTCCAATATTGTCACATTTTATGCAACTTGCTTGTCGTCATCACATTATCCTTAAGGTCGCAATATGCCTCCATTCACTGGTATTGCACTGCGATGTAGCAATGGTAACAAGAGAGCCTTGATCACGTGACAGGTGTCGTGGCCAAAGTCGCCATGTAGCCCTCGTCTAAATGTGAACTTTTTGTTTTTAGATGGCAGACTATCAATGTTGAATGGCATCTGCTTGACATATACATTTTTAATGTTTCATCAACCTTTACATATATCAATAGTGCAAGTGTATTATAAGTTTACTGATATATGCTTCTTGCTCTACTTATTTACACATTCTCCTATTCATCCCATTCTCCTTAAAGGAAACCTGTCAGCTAGCCCCCCCCAGCTATCACTATCTGTAGCTGCTGCTTCATAGTACTATTGTAATCATCCCTGTCTGAGCTCATACTATAATGTTAAAGGTGGAAAAAAAAGCATTTATACATTTACATTTTCTGAGGCAGTGAATACACCTTGGAGGAAGTAGTAAATCTGGCAGATTAATAGTTAACATTTAAGCCGAATTTTATAAGATGCTGTATGGCCTGCAGCATGTCACGAGCATGTGACTATAATAGGCGAAGCTCAGTCTTCATAGACCATAATGATTTTGCTTGCTTAACTCCTCCCACTATGATCACATGATCGTTATTTCACACAGGTCCTTTATAAAGAGAAGTTAATAGTAAGTTACCTATTAACCTGCCAGATAGACTACATCCTCCAAGGTGTAGTCACTAGAGCCTAGGATAGAGTAGTGGGAGGGAAAGTTTCAGTTTAGACAGTTAGTGCTGAGCAGGCAATCAGAGAGGACTAGCCTGACAGCAACTCTGCTGTGAGGAACGCCAACCTTCATGGGGGGAACAAGAACAGGTATTGACAGACCAAGGTACTGCCTTTGAAGCTGAAATATTTCAAGAGTTCTGTGCCTATACGGATGCAAGAAAATCCACACCACGTCTTACCATCCTCAAACTAATGGAATGTGTGAAAAGATGAATCACGTGGTAATTGAAATGCTGAAAACTCTGCCGTTAGAAGAACGAAACCAATGGCCAGAGAAGTTACCAGATCTAGTTGACATCTACAACAACATCCCAGTAAGCTCAACTAAAGAAAAAGAAGAATGCACAAACTAGATGATCAATGGGATAAAAGAACCATACACTGTGTTACCATCCAATATTGATAACCAGAAAACCTGTTTAATTAGTAAAGATCATAGTGAAACCAGAGCAACAGTGTCCAGAGATCATTTGAAGAAGTGCCCTCAACAGCTTCAACCACAAGAGAATGTACCTTGTCCAAAGCCAGTAGAGCAAGAGAAGCCAAACACAGTCCAGACAATCATTGGAGAGTCACCAGCAGATTGGCCTCAAATAGAAGGTACATATCTAATCCCAACTTTGATGTTCCCACCAGCAGTAGAAACGCCAATAGTAGAAGAACCACCCGTTGTACCAGAACCAGAGATCCCTGCAATCGGTGAACCTGCCAGTCCACAAGAGAGACTACGCCAGTACTACGGTATTGCAGCAACACGTAGATCTGATAGACTGAGAGACAGTGCATACACCGCACCAGGTACAGACATTAGTGACACACCAGTGCTACACAGGTCAAGCCGTAGTAACCTTGGTCAGCCACCACTTAGGTACAGAGAATAGGCCATAAAATGTGGAAAAATGTAAATATGTATAAAATGTAAATATGTCATTAATGCTAGTGTACAGAAGGGTGGATGAACTGGATTAGCCCCCATGCACATCAAGTTAGGAAAAGGAAGTGCCTGGGGGTGATATAAGTGAAGCTAGGTCTCCTATGCAGAGACACCCGTATTGTATATAGTTATGTTTTTGGACTTTAAGCTTACAGGAACTTTAAGAGACTTTACCTGTTGGACTTTTGAATTTCCCTTTTTCCTACTTTTCAAAAATGGACCATAGCCACAGGATTGGTAGTGGCAAACCCCTGTTTAAACACCCTTTAAACAGCCTGCAGCGGATGGACTAGCACTGTATGGACTGGTTACCTGTTTTTCCATTTTTACTTGGTTTTTGCAAATTTTTCATATTTAAGACTCTGTTCAAATTCAAATATAAATAGTTATGTTGTGGTTATGAAAAATGTTTCAGTCCCGGATGACTGTATTTAACTAGGGGGGAATGTGGCACCCCTGCGGGGATTGCCACAGGTTCCACCGGTGCAAGGAGGGAATTACACCTTGGTTACACACAGCACACACCACCGTCCACCCCAGACCTGAAGGGGGAGCCCTACTGGCTGCTTTAAGCCAGTTTCCCTTTAAGAACATCCAGGCCTGAGGGGAGGAGTTAGTCAGTCCCTGTAGTTTCAGTTTAAGTCTGAAGTGAGTTCCTGTGAGGAGAGAGAAGAGAGAGGAGACAGAGGAGCTGGTCGCTGGGAGAGATTCAGGCCCAGGGACCACTGACCGCTGTGCGCACCCTAGGGAAAGGGTTGGAGGCAAGTGGTGAAGCAGGGAACTAAGAAAGGGAATCCGATGCTACAGCCCTTTAGTACACCCGATGCTGCTAGCATACAGAGCTACAGCAAAAGCCCAGAAGACTCAGGAGGAGTTCAGCCCTGAGGAGAGTGAGTAAGAGACATTAAACTGACCAAACATAGGACCAGGGGCCACAAGATAAACAGGGACCCCGCAGAAGGACCTCATTGCCAGTTTAGGACAAAGCCCAGAGAGGGAGAAGAAGCGGTGGGTTCAGGCTCAGGTAGGACTCATCCCACACCGCAGAGCACAGAGACAGAGGAGGCCTCATAACTTTCTAAGGTGGAAGTCCCAAGCTGTACTGGGGACCTGGTTATTTCTCTGGACTGTACCTGTTACATTGTCATCAGTAAAAGGTACCGAAAAAACAATCCCTGTGTGTCTGTGTGCCTGTCTAACCGCCACAATTCACCGCTATGTCAGCAAAGACTTAACTACTACTCCCCTCATCCATCCCCGCTGCCCTGAGGTAAAGCTCCACCTGTGGGGAGCTGTTCCACACTCTGCTGCACCCACCATCACCTCAGTGACCGGCTTGCAGCACCGGTACCATATTACCGGACACTACAGGTGGCGTCACATTCAATTGTAAATATCCCCTTACCCCCCACCGTTCCCCGCCATTGAAGGTCCAGGGCATGGGACCAGGGATCGACCAGCCGTGATCCCCTCCACCAAATCTGCCATCAGCCCCGGTACCCAAGTACCCCATACCCTGTCGACCACCTCATGCACACAGACCATTAAGGGTGGCCACTAGATGAGTATTATTGAGTTTATATTTCCCAAATACGGTCAAGTTGTCATGGTTCTATCTTGCCTGGACAACCTTTTTAACACAATATTAAAGCAGTTGCCAATTACTAACATGATGTTGACCAATCTGTTGAATAGTTCATCAAATTAGTTGAGGTCAGACGCCCAGAAATACCTGACAATCAGCTGTTATTTACTCTGGTGGTGGCTTGATTAAAGCAATGCATATAGCCAAGTCCAACACCCAAAACCACCATTGCTCTTTTATTGATGACTTATCCTATGGATATATCATTAATGTTAGTCCTAGAAAACCACTGGCACAACCCATGTGCATCAGACAGCAGCTCTTCTCTTTGAGCTCCTCAGCTCTCTGGACAGCTCCATCCTTTTTCAGCGACCAGCACCTTGAATTTTCCTGATTGTCTGCACCCTCTGATTTTCTAATTGAGCATCCTATTTAAACCTGGCTGTGCACTTCCTTCCTTGCAGGATGAGCAAGCTCCCAGCCTTTAGTCAAACTTTCACCTTCTACTACTTCTCTTCCTCCTTTTCCTCCTCTTCATCCTCCATATTATACTGCTGTTCCTTGTACCGACCTCTGGCCTCCCACTGACTACACTACCTGCCTGTGCCATCTCTAGTGATTGCAATAAAATAATCCAATCCATACCTGGATCTTACAACCACTAACAATGACAAACAGCTAAAATCCTCTTGGTCAAATCAAGATGGACTATCAGCTCATTGAGGGATCAGATTACAGCTGCCATTTTCAGTCTATGAAGAGGGGAGAGTGAATGTGAAAGCACAGATACACACACACACACTCCATATTTCTGGTTTCTAGTGTGTCTCATACTCGTACACTGGATTCTCATGTGCACTAACCAGATCTGCTGCATAATGTCCTCCATGCTGCTGCTGTTGTATCAGGAGATGTCCTACAGAGACAGGAGAGCGGAAATTTCTCATATCTTTTTTTGTTTAAAATTTTTCTTAAAGAGGACCTGTCACCAAACCAGGCATGGTGATCTAATTACAGCACTGGATACAGCATGTCTGCAGCATGCAGGCAAGGGGTCCCCCAGCACTTGAGCAGCCCTGTACCCTGAGATAATACACTTAGAAAACTTACATGCTACAGCCACTAAGGAGGTGGCTAGGGGCTGCAGCCAAGGGCAGATTCACACCCCCTGCATGTGTAATCTGCCCACCGCTGCCAATCATTCTCTCCCTGTCTGCAGCATTTAAACAGAGGTTTTTTTCTCTCTCCCAGAAAATCTGTTAGCCCCGCCCCCTGAGGGGCGGGGCTAAACAGGAGAGAAAAAAAATTATTTTTAAATGCTGCAGACAGGGAGCGAATGATTGGCAGCGGTGGGCAGATTACACATGCAGGGGGTGTGAATCTGCCCTTGGCTGCAGCCCCTAGCCACCTCCTTAGTGGCTGTAGTATGTAAGTTTTCTAACTGTATTATCTCGGGGTACAGGGCTGCTCAAGTGCTGGGGGACCCCTTGTCTGCATGCTGCAGACATGCTGTATCCAGTGCTGTAATTAGATCACCATGCCTGCTTTGGTGACAGGTCCTCTTAAATGACACAGTAAAGACAGTTACAATACAAAAACTGACATCACATTGCTTCTCCCTTTTTCTATTTTTGACTAGCTCTCCCTCCCCTGATCTGGCTCATGTCTCTGTGTGCTTCATGGAGGAGACATCATAGTGGCTAGTCTTTGTCTTGGAGCTCAGAGACAACTGAAAATTAGAGATAAAGCCCGCAGAGCGGAAAAACTGGTTATGTTTGCAGTATATAGTCATCAAATAACTGGAAATAATGTTATTTCTCATGAACATACCATGAGTCTGATTCAGGATTCTTTCAAACTACATCTTTCAAACTACACTTTGAATCTACTGTATCTACACAGCTTTCCCTGGCTTCTGACTGTCTGTGTTTAGTGCATATAATCTCTCTATTTTACTATTTTCTTACCTATCATGTCCATGCTCTTTTTCATTCCTCATGATTTAGTCTAGCATGGCTACTCCAACCACTCCCTCTTTTTTATAACCTTTGTTTAACTCTCAATGTCTGGTCAGTCCATACCCACCCACACCCTCATCCACATCAGATTTCTCTTAGGTGCAGATATATTCAGAACCATGAGTCTGATCCAGGAATCTTGCCTTGCCACACCTATTTTCTTGTGGTTTTTGTAGTCCATGGGTGGGCTGAAGTCTTTGGCCTGCCCCCTTGGTTGTTTCCAGCAATCTGGCGGACAAGGATTTTGGCGCCTGTGCCATGTCCCTCCCACGAAGAGGGGCGGAGGCACACCCCTGGGCCAGCACATTGTGGTTCACATGGCGGGCTCCGCCATGTTGGTCGCCATCTTGACCCAGTGGTAAAAAGGCGGGAAAAAGTTTGGTTTGGTCGAACAGAGTTCTTTTTGGTGGAATAAAAGTTCTTTAAGCACGCAATACCTGTTGGGAAACGGGCCTGCTCGTATCCTGTTCGTGACCGCTAAATTCTGACTCACCGTAGCTGGGTCTTCACGTCGCAGGCGTTGCTTCTCCTGTCATGGTTCCGCGCCCGCGGCTGTGGGGCCCGGTGGTCCAGATCAAAAAGGGGTTGTTTGAACGGATATGGGTTAATTCTTACTTGTCGTGATGCCACCTGCGGGAATCCGGTGATTTCACCGGCGCTGCTTGGGCCTCCGGGGGATGTACGGCAGCAAGATGGGACGCTCCCCACAGGATGAGCGGGAGTCCCCGGGGCCAGGACCTGTCCTTGGTGTAATATGGCAGCTTCATTGTACTGAAGGTTAGCTTTACACAGTTCTGAAGGAAACACAGACACCAAGTTACTCTATAACGGGTGTTTACTGTAACCAGGCAGATGGCACAAGGTATACAGTTGACGGGTAACGGACCGGGTGGTCCCAGCAATGACCGGTGTTGTTTCAGAGCTCCGCGGTGTTCCTCCATTCTTAATCTGTTCTATTTGCCGATGTCACCTTAGTGCGCCAGTTGGGTACAAGGGAGACTACTTGAATTTCCCTGCCGGCATACATAGCCCGGTGTGAGGGGAGACTGATTCTCTATTGTGGGTACTCCGCTGGCAAGACGGCTTTAGTCGCGGCTGCTTCACTTCTGGTTTGCTGAGCTGCGGTGAACGACTTGCTCGCCTCGGAACCAGTGATCCGGTGGTTGGTGGGCGCGGGTGTATTTTGACCCGTTTAGGCAGTCGCCCGGGTTCCGGTTTAGGGCACCGAATAATGGCGCCAACCGGTGGGTGGTCTTCAGGGCTGCACGGCACTGTGCAGAGCCTTCTTCTCCTACGTTCCCTTCCCTCACGACCACTACTCCTCCTCTCCTACTTTACTCCTACACACTACTGCTACACTCCGTCCACCAGGACCTGATTGGCCCTCTATTCTAGTGGTGCATGTAGAGTATGGAGCTCTGAATATTAACCATGTCATTACTGAGACGGAGAATATTGCATCTTCAGTCAGGGATGCAACACCATCCTGTGACGCACTCGTTGCGGGGCGCCACACAAACGCAGCCCATACTGATGTGAACGCAGCGGAGAATCTCCACACGCGTTCACATTAGTATGCGGCCCGCCAGTCAATCCGCTGTCTCGGGGGCGGCCGGCAGGAGGAGATCAGCGGCAGAGATCTCCTCCTCCCGGCCACAGCTGATCTCCCGCCGGTGTCAGCGCGGGAGATTTGAAGACACAGCTGATCTGACAGCTGTTTAAATCTCCCGCGCTGACACGGAATAGGGTGATATCGGTGCAGGAGATAAGAAACAGCTGATCACTGCTTCAAATCTCCCGCGCCGACATCACCTCTTCGGTGTCGGTGTGGGAGATTTAAACAGCTGTCAGATCAGCTGTTTCTCCCTGCTCTCCCCGCCAACACCGGCGGGAGATCAGTGGCCTTCACCTGGAGAGATTTCAATGTGATCCGCAGCGTTCTCCTGTGCTGTTATGCGGAGGACACTGCGGATCCATTGACTTCTATGCGTGGTTTGTGCGCTTGCGGGCTCTTGCAGATAAATCAAGCGACCTGTACAAAAAATGCAACAGGGCTGCGTTCAAAGTGCGCTTGGAGGGTGCACAAATTGTGTGCTTCCGAGCGCAACCGCAGCCAAACGCAGGCACATGCATTCCCATGTTAAACATAGGAACGCATGTGCGCAAGCGTTTGGCTGCGTTCGGTACGCTGCATTTGCCAACGCCAGTGTGAAACCGGCCTAAGTACAATACTTTGAAATAGGCTAGAAATGGACTGGAAGGTAATGGAATAGATAGCCACAATGTTTTGGTTTCTGTTCACTTCCACCCCCATACTACTTCACTTCTTACTAACTCTTCTAATCCCTCCACCTACTAAGGAGCTAATCATCTCTCCCTCCATCCTCCCCACTCATCTCACCTCCTCCTCACAACTGTTCCTCCACATACAATTATTTTTCTCCAGACACCCATGGCCACATCATGCCCTGTCCTGCTCCAACCTTCTATCAGATCTGCTGCTCCTCATTGCTGGCGACGTATCCCCCTAATCCTGGTCCTCTTCAACATATCCACACACTCATTTCTAACACCCTGCCGTTATCCTCTACAAGTTTTCGCAACCCTGATAACCTCATACCTATTCAGCCAGCCCCTGCTCCCCTGGTCTTCCTACCTAGAGCACTATGGAATGCATGCTCTGTCTGCAACAAACTGTCGTTCATTCATGACCTCTTTATCACTAATAAACTCTCTTTCCTCGGCATCACTGAAAGCTGGCTCACCTTCTCTGACACTGCCTCTCCTGCTGTACTTTCTTATGGCGGATTCCATCTCTCTCACACCCCTTGCCCCAGCAACAAATGTGGTAGAGGAGTCGGCTTGCTCCTGTCCGACAACTGCTCCTTTACCCCAAATCCACTACCTCACTCCACTACTCTTCCCTCATTTGAGGTGCATTCTGTCTGCATCTATTCCCCCTCCAAACTCCAGCTGGCTGTCTTCTATTGCCCCCCAGAGCTACCCATCTCCACCACTTCACCACCTGGCTACTTCACCACCTGGCTACTTCATTTCCTCTCTGCTGACATCCCCACTATCATTATGGGTGACTTCAACATCCTCATTGACACTTCCACCTCAGCTGCCTCTAAACTTTTATTCCTGACTGCCTCCTTTGGCCTCACTTAATGGTCTTCTGCGGCCACTCACAAAGATGGCCACACGCTGGACCTTATGTTTACCCACCTCTGTTCCTTTACTAGCCTCTCTAACTCATCTCTCCCCCTGTCTGACCACAACCTACTGACTTTCTCTTCCCTCTCCTCCCTTTGTGCGCAACAGCCACTTCACAAGCTCAATCATCCTTCCAGAAATCTCAAACGCCTTAATTTACACTCATTCTCTGAGTCCCTTCTCCTCTTACAGACGTAACTTCCTTACATAACACAAACGCTGCTTCCACTTTATATAACACCACAACAAAAGCAGCGCACGATTTGGCCACGCCCTTCACGCACAGCAAAACTCTTACAATCAACAGGCAACCCTGGCAGTCCAGCCTGACTAAAGAACTGAGATGGACTTCCAGGATAGCTGAGCGGAGCTGAAAGAGATCCCGTTCTGCCGAGCACTTTGTTGCATACAAGCAGTCCCTCGCCAACTTCAAATCCACGCTCACTGCTGCAAAACAAACTTCTCATTTCCCTCATATCCTCCCTGTCTCACAACCATAAACAACTTTTCAACACTTTCAATTCTCTATTCTGTCCCCCAGCACCTCCTCCCTCTCCTCTCATTTTTGCTGAAGAATTTGCCTCTTTCTTTAAGCAGAAGATTGATGACATCAGAGAAAGCTTTGGCCCACAGACCACTATGCCCCTCCTCATAATTGCTCAGCTGCTCAGCCCTGTTCTTCCAAAGCCAGCTTCTCCACTATGACTCCTCCCTTCTGTCAAGATCACATCTCACTGCTTGCATGCTCGACCTGCTCCCATCCCACCTCATCCCCAACCTCACCACAGTTTTCATCCCAGCCCTAACACATCTCTTCAACCTTTCACTTACAAATGGTGTCTTCCCCTTATCCTTCAAACATGCCTCAATCACACCCATCCTCAAAAAGCCCTCCCTCGACCCATCCTCTGTGTCTAACTATCGCCCAATACCACTGCTCCCTTATGCCTCAAAACTGCTGGAACAGCGTGTCCATCTTGTACTGTCCTCCCATCTCTCCTGCTCCCTCTTTGACAGGTTGCAATCTGGCTTCCGACTGCATCACTCTACTGAAACTGCCCTAACTAAAGACACCAATGACCTACTAATTACCAAGAGAAAGTGACAATACTCTGCTCTCCTTGTCCTCGACCTGTCCTCCGCCTTTGACACTGTAGACCATTCCCTCCTGTTAAAGATTCTCTCATCTCTTGGCATCATGGACTTGGTCCTGTCCTAGATCTCGTCTTATCTAACACATAGACTTCAGCATCTCCTCTCCCACACCACTCCTCACCTCGCCCCCTGTCTGTTGGTGTTTCCCAAGGCTCAGTTCTAGGACCCCTACTCTTCTCCATCTACACCTTCGGCCTGGGTCAGCTCAAAGAATCACACAATTTGCAGTATCATCATTACGCTGATGATACGCAGATCTACCTCTCTGGACCTGACTTCACCTCCTTACTGATGAAAATCCCACAATGTCTGTCTGCTATTTCATCATTGTTTTCTGCTCGCTTTGTAAAACTGAACATGGACAAAACAGAATTCATCATCTTTCCCCCATCTCACTCTACCCCTCCACCAGACCTATCCATCAAATCAATGGCTGCTCACTTTCCCCAGTCCCACATGCTCAGTGCCTAGGGTGATCCTCGACTTGTCGCCCCCTGCCGACTCCAACTCAAAAATATTTCCTGCATCCATACATTCCTTGACCAAGAAGCCGCAAAATCATTCATATATGCCCTCATCATCTCCTGTCTCGACTATTGCAACCTCCTACTCTCTGGCCTCCCCTCTAGCAGTCTTGCACCACTCCAATCTATCCTAAACTCTGCTGCCCGACTAATCCACTCCACCTGTGTGCCCTTTATTCCCCAGCCTCTCTGCCAATAGCTTCTCTGGCTTCCCATTGTCCAGAGGCTCCAGTTCAAAACCCTAACTATGACATACAAAGCCATCCACAACCTGTCTCCTCCATACATCAGTGACATTGCCTCCCAGTACTTACCTACACGCCACCTTCGATCCTCTCAAGATCTCCTTCTCTACTCCCATCTTATCTCTTTATCCCACAACCGCATACAAGATTTCTCCCGTGCTTCCCCTATACTCTGGAACTCTCTGCCAGAACACATCAGACTCTTGCCCACCGTGGAAACCTTCAAAAGGAGCCTGAAGACCCACCTCTTTAGACAAGCCTACAACATGCAGTGATCCTCACTCTACTGAACTGCCACACAACCAGCTCTACCCTCTCCTAGTGTATCCTCACCCATCCCTTGTAGACTGAGCCCTTGCATGCAGGGTTCTCTCTCCTCCTGTACTTGTGTGTGCCTTGTATTGCCCATGTTTATTGTACATGTCTGTGTATACCCCTTTGCACATGTAAAGCGCCATGTAATAACATGGCGCTATAATAATGAATAATAATAATAATGAACATATGTCTAACAGCTCATTCTCATCAGTCATTTGCTCTAACATCTTTGGCCATACATCCCTAATAGTATCTAGTATTTTGATTGTAAAGAAAACTGCACCCAACTCTACTTTTCTATATTGTTGACAGAAAAGTATATCTTTACAATCCTGATTGATGCCAAAAATGTACCTTTTCGGCATCTGCCACGTAAACTTAGCCTTATGGATTAGTTTGATGTATGTTATGAGAGAATCAATGCTGATCAATACACTAAAGGCTATGGATACCTTTAACGTGGAAAAAATGTTTTTACATAGGTTAGTGATTACCTTTATTTAATACAATTTCCCTGTTTCAGTCTGTAATCTTCATTTCTTTATTCATTTTAAAACCCCATGAGATGCAGTTTGCAGCCTGAATAAAGTTTCAGATTTTTTTCTTGTAGACACATCTCTTAATAATCCAGTCTCGATATTAGGCATGTGAATGTTTGGGGTGCTACTGTCTTCACATCTCAAATATTAGTGCAGCTTTTACACTCATTTATTTCCTCTTCATGTGCTTTCCTCCTTTTCTTTATCATGTCTTCATTGCCCTACATGAGACGGTATTTGCCTTCTTCCCTTTATACACTGTGGAGATTGCGTACTATTGATTTCTCTCAATCTGATATCTCTAAAGGGGCCGTCACACGCCTCAATATCGCTGTCAATATCGCTGCTGCACATGACGTTGCAGCGATATTGACGCGTGTGACAGGGCGCATCAACCAGCGATAAATCGCTGGTTGATGGTCGCCAGGTTTTCGGACTGGACCGAAAACCTGGTGATGGTTGCCCGGTGTACACACAGCATCGCTGCGTGTGACGCTGGGAGACGCGATCAGCCAGCTCCCAGCGCCTCTCAGGAAGCGCTGGGAGCTGGTATCCAGGGTAAACTGCGGGTATCTAGGCAGCGCGCGCTGCCTAGATACCTATGTATACCTTAGTTACCAGCCTTCTCCGCTCACCGGCTGGTATCTAAGGTACACAGCGGGTAACTAGGGTCCCTAGTTACCCACTATGTACCTTAGATACCAGCCGGTGAGTGGAGAAGGCTGGTAACTAAGGTATACATCGGGTATCTAGGCAGCGCGCGCTGCCTAGTTACCCGCAGTTTACCCTGGATACCAGCCTGCAGACATCGTGGAAACCATATTAAAATAATTTCCACGATGTCGCTGGTAAAATGATCGCTGGTGAGTCAGCCTGTGTGACAGCTCACCAGCGATCAGCCATCAATGTCGCCAGCGATCAGATCGCTGGCGACATTGACATGTGTAATGCCAGCTTAACACTGAGAGGAGGGGAACAGACAGAGCCTTGAAGAGCACGAGTTATGACTGGTTTGTAACATTTTTGCAGATCACTTAGCTAAATATAGGATTTATAGACACCTAATCACAGACTAGTTGCAACATGGATGAAAACATCTGAATTACATAATCCCTTTATAATTATTATAATTATAGTGCTATTTATTCCGTGGCACTTTACATGTGATACGTAGACAAGTACAATAATCATGAACAATACAAGGTATAGACTTGTACGGGAGAAAAGATGACTGTGCCCACGAGGGCTCACAGTCTACAAGGGATGGGTGAATATACAGTAAGTGAGGAGATAGGACCCTGCCAATGAGGACTCACAGTCTACAAGGGATGGGTGAGGATACAGTAGGTGAGGAGATAGGACCCTGCCAATGAGGACTCACAGTCTACAGGGGATGGGCGAGGATACAATAGGTGAGGAGATAGGACCCTGCCCACGAAGACTCACAGTCTACAAGGGATGGGTGAGGATAAAGTAGGTGAGGAAAGAGAACCCTGCCTGTGATGGCTCACAGTCTGCAAGGGATGGGTGAGGATACAGTAGGTGAGGAAAGAGGACCCTGCCTACAAAGGCTCACAGTCTACAAGGGTATGGGTGAGTATACAGTAGTTGAGGGTAGAGCTGGTCATGTGGCAGTTTTGTGGACTGAGGCTCATTGCAGGATGTAGGCTTGTCAGAAGAGGTGTTTCTTCAGGTTCCTCTTAAAGGTTCCACGGTAGGCAAGATTCTGATATGTTAGGGGAGAGAGTTCCAAAGTATGGGGGAAGCACGGGAGAAATCTTGTATGCATTTGTGGGAAGAAGAGATAAGAGGGGGAGATAAGGAGATCTTGAAAAAATCACAGGTTACGTGTGTGGCGCCGGGACGTTGAGTCAAACTTGCCAAGAGGACATCCCGATCGTGACCTATACCGGGGCGATATTATCACCTATGAGCGCTATGCTTGTGCAGATGGGTGGTTTGCTATCCGGGTACGCCATCACCCTCAGAGCCAGTGACTTTAAAACTTGAACTTTCATCAATGACTCTGTTTACCGTTAATCATTGACTGTGTGATCTTGCGGCTACAGCCTGGACTCTAGTTAAAGTACAGCCGACCGCCCGCCAGGTCCGCACAAAGTGATTACCTGTTTCTTTGCTTATAACATCAAAGCATTTCTTTACCTGTTTTTCTACTTTAATAAAAGTGTGTCATATATGTATAAAAATGTAAAAACCTCTGTAATGTGAGTAGTTTGACGCTTGGGGACAAGCTGATTTAACCAAGGGGGAGTGTGGCGCCCCGCAACGAGTGCGTCACAAGGGAGTATTGCAGCCGCAATATTCTCTAGACAAAGCAGTGCAATAGTTAACTCAGAGATCCAACCCAACATACAACACCTAGAACAGGGGACCAATCATAGGTCCTGGTGGGTGGAGTGTTAGGGTAGTGAAGAGAACACAATAATCTAGACAGTCAGAACTGAACAGAGTCTGGGATCTAGAGCCTAGAACACAGAACTTGGAGTGGAGCGGGGGCTCCGCACCCCGTGCGGGCCCCTGGGCCGTCACCGGTCGGGTGTCAGCACTCGAGGCCTTAACTACCGGGAATGGGCATATCTACACGGGTTCCCAAAAGACTCCCGTGCCCACAACTCACAGCCGGTTCACTGGTACCGAAGCTGGCAGCAGTTCACCTCTGCCACGCGAACCAGCCCCGTGGAGGAGCAGCTTTATAGGAGCACCCCACCACCAGCCAGTTTCCAGTCGTCTAACCAGCGGTGTACCCACCGAGGGACCCAAGGCTCCCCAAAGAATCCAGAACGTACATCATGGATAGGGCATTGAAGCAGCCTCCCCGTACCCGACCTGGTATTCCTGGGCGACGCTGGCAAGAGAAGCTAAGGAGGTAGAAAGGAGGTACACTGCGGATCTCTGAGGAGCACTATCACTGCTGAGTCCACCCGGTCTTCTACTCAACCACTGTAAGCCATGTACTGCCTGCTGGTTACAGTAAAGAACCGTTGCAGAGACTATCTGTGTCCGTGTCTCCTTATGAACTGTCCGTCATGAACTTAAGGTAACCGCAGCTGCTGCACAACATCTTGAGCAGCTCCAGCCCCCGGGGATCACCGCTCAGCCTGTGGGGAGCGTAACATCTTGCTGCTGTCCATCACCCCGGGAGGTTCCGCAGCGTCGGTAGCCCTTACCGAATCTACTCATAGGTGGCGTCACGAAGAAAACAAATTAAAACCCTTTTTAATCTGTTCCCGTAAGACGACCTCAATTTTGATCTGCACTACACCGGGCCCCACTACCGGCAGGCGCGGTCCACCCGTGACAAGGAAGGAGAAGAATCGCCTGTCTAAACCGGGAGTAACCCTGGCCCCTGGTGTGCGTCAGAAAATGGCGTCACGAACAGGATACGAGCAGGCCCGTTACCAACGGGTATGTTGTGCTTAAACTGGACTTTATTGTCTACAATTGGACTTTGTTCGTCCCTAAAAGAACTTTCCCGCCTTTACACCATTGGGTCAAGATGGCGCCCAAGATGGCGTTCCCGCCACAAGAAGCCGCCACGTGAAGCCCAGGAGTGAGTCAACCCCCTCCTCACTGTGGGAGGGCTAAGGACGAAAGGCGCCAAACTCTTTGTCCGCCCTGATTGCTCGAATCAACCATGGGGGCGGACCCCAAAGACTTTTCCCACGATTGGACTACAAAAGCCCAGAGGAGATGGGAGTGTCATACCTAGACACACCGACAGAGAGAGAAGACATCTTCACCAGCTCAACCAGAACGTCTTACCGGTTGATCGGGTGTGGTTTCCCTCCAAAGAAGAATGGCCAGCATGAGACTCCAAGACCTGATGCGGGAGGTCGAGGCGGAGGCCAGAGCAGCCATAAGCCAACCGGGTCCGGATCCTGCCCTTACCATAGACGGCAGCCCCGACTTCTGGCTAGAGGCTCTACAAGACCTCCGGGTGCGGTTACTAGAGACAGTGGAATGGACGATTCGCAGCTGGAGCGCGACCCTAGGCAGACGACTACACCATACGATGCAGCAGAGCCGACCGGGTGCAGCTTCTCCAAGCCCAGACGACGTCACCAGCTTCTCGACCGCCTCACCCTCGCCTACCACCTGTCCTGCTCCGTCACCTGAGCCAATAGACTGTGTCATTCCGGTGGAGGCCGCAACTCGACCCGTTCCAGCGACCAACATCGCAACCGATTCCGTTCTTGAGCCGGAGCTCATAACACGCTCCATGGAAGAACTCGATCTCTACCAGGTTCCACCTGCGGAACCCGCGACTAGTTTCCACACTACCGAGACTGTCGCTTGTTTCTCCCTAGAACCGGAGGCCTCCTTTGCAACCACAGAGGCCTACCTGGTAACCGGGATTGAAACACCTTTACCTGCGGAAACAGATGAAGAGGCAGGCAGCCTGGAAGCCCTGCAGGACGTCCCTACGGAAGGATCCGCAGCACCACCGCCCCGTTGTACAACGGAACAAGCTTTAACGTCTTTCATCAACAAGCAGCCTGATGTGATCATCGAGGAAGAGGTCGGAGAGGATGACGACGAGACCCACAGCACCGCTGAGGATTTCGACACCGGGTTCGCTTGGGGAGACAACAAAGAACTTCCTTCCGGGCACACAGCTCGGGTACACTGGTCGGGTGCACTGCCGACACCTTCCCCTGTGCCGTTCCACCGGGTTCCGATACAGACAGCCCGCCAAGTTCAAGCTTCCCGCCAAACCACCAGCTCCATTACTCATCTTTACACCCCGAGCCGTAACGACGGAGATGTACGCCAGAGACGACGAGAGGAGTGGCAAGCCAGAGAACGCGCCAACATGGAGGCCCGTGCCGAGGCTCGCCGCCAGCCGCCGCTGCCCGATGAACTCCGCCGTGAAGGTAGAATTTCCACCTTTAACTTAAATACCGGGTGGGGGTTCGCTTGGGAGGTGGGTTTGAATGAGGAGGTGTTTGTGGGGCGCCGGGACGTTGAGTCAAACTTGCCAAGAGGACATCCCGATCGCGACCTATACCGGGGCGATATTATCACCTATGAGCGCTATGCTTGTGCAGATGGGTGGTTTGCTATCCGGGTACGCCATCACCCTCAGAGCCAGTGACTTTAAAACTTGAACTTTCATCAATGACTCTGTTTACCGTTAATCATTGACTGTGTGATCTTGCGGCTACAGCCTGGACTCTAGTTAAAGTACAGCCGACCGCCCGCCAGGTCCGCACAAAGTGATTACCTGTTTCTTTGCTTATAACATCAAAGCATTTCTTTACCTGTTTTTCTACTTTAATAAAAGTGTGTCATATATGTATAAAAATGTAAAAACCTCTGTAATGTGAGTAGTTTGACGCTTGGGGACAAGCTGATTTAACCAAGGGGGAGTGTGGCGCCCCGCAACGAGTGCGTCACAAGGGAGTATTGCAGCCGCAATATTCTCTAGACAAAGCAGTGCAATAGTTAACTCAGAGATCCAACCCAACATACAACACCTAGAACAGGGGACCAATCATAGGTCCTGGTGGGTGGAGTGTTAGGGTAGTGAAGAGAACACAATAATCTAGACAGTCAGAACTGAACAGAGTCTGGGATCTAGAGCCTAGAACACAGAACTTGGAGTGGAGCGGGGGCTCCGCACCCCGTGCGGGCCCCTGGGCCGTCACCGGTCGGGTGTCAGCACTCGAGGCCTTAACTACCGGGAATGGGCATATCTACACGGGTTCCCAAAAGACTCCCGTGCCCACAACTCACAGCCGGTTCACTGGTACCGAAGCTGGCAGCAGTTCACCTCTGCCACGCGAACCAGCCCCGTGGAGGAGCAGCTTTATAGGAGCACCCCACCACCAGCCAGTTTCCAGTCGTCTAACCAGCGGTGTACCCACCGAGGGACCCAAGGCTCCCCAAAGAATCCAGAACGTACATCATGGATAGGGCATTGAAGCAGCCTCCCCGTACCCGACCTGGTATTCCTGGGCGACGCTGGCAAGAGAAGCTAAGGAGGTAGAAAGGAGGTACACTGCGGATCTCTGAGGAGCACTATCACTGCTGAGTCCACCCGGTCTTCTACTCAACCACTGTAAGCCATGTACTGCCTGCTGGTTACAGTAAAGAACCGTTGCAGAGACTATCTGTGTCCGTGTCTCCTTATGAACTGTCCGTCATGAACTTAAGGTAACCGCAGCTGCTGCACAACATCTTGAGCAGCTCCAGCCCCCGGGGATCACCGCTCAGCCTGTGGGGAGCGTAACATCTTGCTGCTGTCCATCACCCCGGGAGGTTCCGCAGCGTCGGTAGCCCTTACCGAATCTACTCATAGGTGGCGTCACGAAGAAAACAAATTAAAACCCCTTTTTAATCTGTTCCCGTAAGACGACCTCAATTTTGATCTGCACTACACCGGGCCCCACTACCGGCAGGCGCGGTCCACCCGTGACAAGGAAGGAGAAGAATCGCCTGTCTAAACCGGGAGTAACCCTGGCCCCTGGTGTGCGTCACGTGTAGTTGTGAACCAGGAGACCATGTCACAGATAGATGGAGGAGAACGATACATGGATGGCTTTCTATGTCATGGTTATGGTTTTGAAATGCAGTCTTTGGGCTTCAGGAAGCCAAGAAGGGATTGTCAGGATGGAAAAGCAGGGAATAGCGGGGAGACAGGTGGCTTAGTTGGGCAGCAGAGTTTAGGATAGATTGAAGAATTGCAAGAGTGTTAGAAGACAGGCCTGAGAGCAGGAGGCTGTCGCAGTCTAGGCGGGAGTTGATGAGGGCATGCACTAGTGTTTATAATTGTGATAATGGGAAAAAATAAATCATTTCTAAGGGAGACTTCATAAAGTTGCTTCAGTTTTCATTTAAGCAAGTGAACAATCAAAAAAAGTGTGGAGGCATACTTTCATACATTCTCAAACATCTGAGCATTAAACAAAAACATTGCTCTAGGGGGAAAAAAAATTAGTCATGTTTACTAATTCTATTTTCCCCACAGATCCATTATCAAATCACTAAGTTATTGGGTTGATTGGCAATTAACTATTATAGATGACCAGCTTGAGAATCTGAGTCGTCCTTGCCAGTACTTGGATGCATAATACAATGTTGAAATTGGTGGACGAGTAGTGGAATATTTCCAACAACAGACACAATGCAAATATAAAAAAAATGTAGCCAGCATTAATCATGAGAATGAATATGTATGGATGGGCCAACACAGCTGCTACCATAAAACCAGATCACAGGAATGCGCACCAGTGGATATTGTAAATATGTGCTTATATTCTGTTGCTTCGGAGCTTTCATTGCACTTTTTTGCCTCGGTTGCTCCGATAATAAGAAAACTGAGTTTCCATTTGGAGGGCTGCTTGATTCTTTTCTGTTGTAGGAGTATGTAGGGATGTCTATGCTAATAACAGGATTTGTTGATATTTTTCAAACACATTCAATGTACTTGTCCTTGTAGCAGTCCGTGATTGGAATTATGCTTTAACACCAAAGTCTGTATCTTATTAGTTCTAACAAGCAGTGACTTTCAATCTCACAGCACATTACAGACTTAACTGACCATATACTGATGGAAATGTTGGCTGTGCCGGAGTTATTTACTGTAACTGGCTTTCAGCGGCTGAGGGCAAATTTCCGTTTCCAACTACCTGTATTCACATCTTATGATTCGTATCATTTCTTTGCACATGGCTACTTCAACTGAACCATAGTGCAAATTATAAGCAAGCTGATTTACAGAACCTTCTTTTATTTCTACTAATTCTCCTTTATTATGAGAACAAATGATGTTGTCTTCAATGGACAAGTGACATTTAAGGTCATAGAACAATATCACCTAATATTTCGATCCCAGCTATAAAAAAAAAAGCCTTTTTGTTGCTGATAAAATACAGCCTTGCAGCCTGAATGCTCTTATAAGCTTATTCTTGACATCCCGATTTCTCCGTCTTCGTCACACTACCACTATCTATATATTCCCCCAATGATATTGTTGTCAGTATAGCTGAGACTTCTAGTTCAATAAGCAATCATTGCCAACATACTGTCACAAGATTCCCTTAACACTACAAGTCCCAGAAATTTCGAGCTTCCCCCTGAAGTCCCGAAAGAGGGTCAAATGACCCTTAGTCCAAACTGACAACTCTGATGGCTCAATTAGCAACCTTTCATTTGTAAATGTGGCCTAAAATCCTTCAGGTCATTCGGCCCGTCTCTGGGTTCCAAAGGTAGAAATATTAAATGACCCCTATCTGGGACTTCTAGTGTTAAAGAGCAACAGGATAGAGAGCTGAAACAGGACAATTAGCTTCTAATTTGTGATTTTCATTATGCTCATGATAATAAATGAGTAAAACAACACATAAAAAAGGAGAAGCATGTGGCATACCAGCTTCTTCCCGTCTCTGGGTTTCGCCTGTTGGTATTCTTCTTGGGTCAAACTGGGTTGGTCAGAACATGGTAAGCCACATGATTCATATATTTCATATTTGCACCTATTCTTTTGAGCATAATAAAAAAAACAATTGGAAGATAATTATCCAGCAGCGCTATTCTACACCTGTAGTTCAAGTGAGACTTGTGAGGGTATTGCTTGTGGAACTATGAGTCTCAGCAGGACTGATAGCAACATCATTGGATGCATACACCGATACTGGAAGTGTAACAAAGAGCGGAGATTCTGTATGACTTGGATTCTGCTTTATAGATCTTTGTTGTGATAAATTGTCTTTTATCTGCCTTTACTGTGAAGAAGATATTGAACTTTGCCTTGATACCCATCTCACTGGTGACCCTGCAGTTGAAACAATGTGCGGCTACATAATTATAGTGATATATTTGATTCCTTTTTACTGCTGTCTAAGGTCTAAATCAGATGTTCGTTTGCCACATACGTATTCTGCCTGTGTTTTTCACAGCTAGGGTAAAATATATGCCGCATCTTTATGGGAAACATATATTTTACCTGAGCAAAATGGAGGATACCAGAAAGTACTGCATCTTTATAGAAAACCCATACTGACCATTCTGTGTTCTGCTTCATGTCACTTGTGTTATGTACTGCATTATCCAGTCCATATTTTCTGTATAACTATGTGACTTCAGATTTTGTGTTATTTGAGCCTGATAAAGAGACCTGAGTAGTTTCAAAAGCTTGTTATTTATTACCTTCTTTTTAATTAGCCATTAAAAGGTATCAACCACTGAGGACTCTCAGATTTTAATATTTTTCACAGCTAGAACATGCACCCATTATGATCTATAGGGCTCGTCACTTACCCCCTTTTTTTTTTTTTTTTTGTGGACTGATAATTCTCTAAAAAAATTTAAATGTCTGTTTTTTATCCTACTTGAACCCCTTCGTGACCTGGGAATTTTTCATTTTTTGCTCCCCTGCTTCCAAGAGCCATAACTTTTTTATTTTTCCATCAATATAGACATATGAGGGCTTGTTTTTTGCGGGACAAGTTATACTTTCACATGCAATCATTTATTTTACTATATAGTGCACAGGGAAATGGCAACAAAATTCCAAGTGCAGTGAAATTGCAAAAAAAGTGCAATTGCATGTTTGTTTTTTAGTCGGCATGTTCACTATATGGTAAAACCGACATGACGATCTGATGCCTCAGGTCAGTACGAGTTCGTAGATACCAAACATGTATACCTTTACTAGTATCTAAGTGGTGAAAAAAAATTAAGAAGTTTGAAAAAATAAAATTAATCTTACTTTTTGCGCCATGTTCTGTGACCCATAGCGTTCTCATTTTTCAGGAGGCTGCGTGATGGCTATTTTTTGCATCTTGAGCTGACGTTTTTAATGATACCATTTTTGTGTGGATACGCTGTTTTTATTGCCCGTTATTGCATTTTACAGCAATGTTGCAGCGACCAGAAAACTCAATTTTGGCATTTGGACCTTTTTTTCCATTACACTCTTTACAGCTCTCATTAATTGATTTTATATATTGATAGATTGGATGTTTATGAACGTGACACCATGTGTATTTTTTAAAAAAAATGTTTAATACTTTTATTTTGAATGGGAGAAAAGGGGGGCGATTTGAACTTACCGTATATACTCAGTGTATATAGCCGAGTTTTTCAACACAAAATTGTGCTGAAAAGTGCCCCTCGGCTTATACACGAGTCAGTGACGGCTCAGAGTATGGTTTGGGGGCTGGTGTCCGGGGGCTGGAGGAGGGGGGAGCTGTAATAGGAGCGGGCGGTCATGTGCCCCGCTCATTGTTGCAATGTAATATGCACTGCATCGCGCCTGTCCATCAGCAGGGGGGTAGCGGTGCATATTACACTGCACTGATGTCAGCGCTCCTTCCCTAGGGGTATACACTCGCCCCCCGTGGTAGTATACAGCAGACCCCCCTGTGTATATACAGGCCCCGATGCTGCGCACACTGTAAAAGAAGAGCTTTCATATTTATCCTCCTCGCTGTCACCTGCTCGCATCCTCAGCTCTCCTTCTGCTGTGTACCCAGCGTCCAACCATGTGACCTACGCACAAGTAATGACTCAGTACTGTATACTACCACAGGGGGAGACTGCTGTATACTACCACAGGTGGAGACTGCTGTATACTACCACAGGGGAGACTGCTGTATACTACCACAGGGGGAACTGCTGTATACTACCACAGGGGAGGACTGCTGTATACTACCTCTGGGGAGGCTGCTGTATACCTGTGCTGGGGTCCACCCTCGGCTTATACACGAGTCAATAGGTTTCCAGGTTTTGGGTGCAAAAGTAGGGGGTCGGCTTATACACGGGTCGGCTTATACACGACTATATACGGTATGTTTTTTTTTTCTCATATTTTTAAAAATTTTATTTATTAATTCTTGTTTTTACCATAGGGCACCACAGCACTGGAGTGGCTGATCGCTTCTGACAGATACCAATGAGCTTCAGCACATCGGTATTTCTCAGAATTGCACACGGTGAGTGGTTGGCAGCGCTTGCCAACCACTCACTGGAAGTGCTCCGTGACAGCTTCCGGGGTCAAGCCAGGACCCCGGCCTGTCACGTGAGCGCAGGAGATCCTGCGATATTATCTCTGGTGCAGGCGGGGAACAGCGCGTTCCCCGCCGCGGCACCTTTGGATCCCGCTGTCATGATTGACAGCAGGATCCAAAGGGTTAACAGCACCAATCGGATCCCGGATCTGATCGGTGCTGTAGGCTCAACATCTCAGCTGATGAGATCAGCTGAGATGTCGGGAAAATGATGTGAGCTCCACACCACAGCTCATATCAAACCCCAGTAACCGACCCATGATTTGTACAACATCAGGGGTCGAGAAGAGATTAAGATCATACTTACCTTATGTGTTTCGTCTGAGAGCTGTGTGTTTTTTTTTCCACTTATCTCTAAGGCAAAAAGTCTGTTTGTTTCTGTTAGGACCGCTTTACACACACCAACTTCTGTGACCAACTTGACAATCTTGTTGCAGTGAAACATGGCACATTGTTCATTTTGTGGCTGTTTTCAATGGAACAATGTGTCCATGATTTCACTGCAACCGAGATCTGTCAGAAGTTGGTCACAGAAGTTGGTGTGTGTGAAGCGGCCTTAGCCCTTGCTCCCACTGTATAAAATCGAATGACAATTCCACCAATTTTATTCAATGAACAGTGTTCTTCGGCAAGTACTCACCACGGCTGCTGCGTCGCGCACATTACAGCTGCACCAGACATGTGTGGCAGCTTTTCCAATATGACCCACAGTGTGGAGTAATAAAACACACTGGAACATTTACTAATCATGTCTAATTTTACATCTTGACTACTTAGACTAGAAAGCCTAAAATTTTTTCAAAATTATCAAGCATTTCTCTTTAAAATCTGTTTGCTGTGATATCTGTGTCAGTACTAGATTACTTCACAGTGAACTGTAAAGTCTGCAGTTCTAAAGCTACCTGTGTACCTTGGCTACTCATGAATCTCTTCCTGTGGATGCCCGGCGAGCGCCTGTGTCCACAGAAAGTGATAATCTCTTTTGTTCACAGACTGCATCAGCATGTCTGTGAACAGGAGAAGCGATTGCTTAGCTGGTTACACTTGCAGATGCATCTGCAGCGTTTTGCAGATGCTCTGCAAGTATCAGCATGCAGACCACGGCCGTGGTGGAATGCTCTCATTGTTCCTATATGTGAGCCGTAAGCAGGCGTATGCCTGCTTACAGATCACACTCTCCCGCCCGCACTAGGACGCGAGATGTGCGTCCAAGGTGCGGGCGGAGTGTGATCTGTCAGCAGGCATACGCCTGCTTACGGCTCACATATAGGAATCAATAGAGCATTCAGACCGCGGTGCGCCTATTATAAACATAGGACCGCGGTCTGCATGCTGATACTTGCAGATGCATCTGCAAAACGCTGCAGATGCATCTGCAAGTGTGAAGGCAGCCTATGCATTGCTGAGGGCACTAAGGGGCTGTGTAAAGTAAAGAAAAAAAAGTATTAAAAATATGCAAAATACATAAAGTTCAAATCAACCCCTCCTTTTGCGCCATTGTAAATAAAACTATTCTGAAAACCCAAAAGCACTCATTTGTATTGCCGTGTTCAGAAATGCCTGATCTATCAAAATATAAAATCAATTGAATCAGATCTGTAAACCTTGTAATGGAAAAAAAGTCCAAAAACCAAAATTACATTTTTTTGGTCTCTGCAACATTGCAATAAAATGCAATAAGAGGCGACCAAAACAGAACATCTACTCAAAAATAGTATAATCAAAATATCATCTAAAGCTGCAAAAAATAAGCTGTCACATAGCTCCAGATACTGAAAAATGATAACGCTGCAGGTCGTGGAAAATACCGCCAAAAGTGCTATTCTTTTTTTTAAAAAGTCTGAATTTTTTTCACCACTTAGATAACATTAAAGGTATCCATGTTTGGTATCTACAAACTCATACCGATCCGAGGCATTATACCAACATGTCAATTTTACCATATAGTGAACATGATGAATAAAAAACCCAAAAAATGAACATGTAATTGCACATCTTTTACAATTTCACCGCACTTGGAATTTTTTCCCGTTTTCCTGTATACTATGCGGCAAAGCAAATTATTTAATTACAACTCGTCCTGCAAAAAAAAAAAAATCCTTTTATATGTCTATATTGATGGAAAAATCTAAAAATTATGGCTCTTGGAAAAAGGAGAGGTAAAACCAAAAACGGAAAATCACCTGAGGGTGAAGGGGTGAAAGTGGACCTGTCACCAGTTTTTTTTCGCATATAAGATACAACCACCACCTGCATGCCCTTTTACACAACATTCTGGAAAACTGTATATATGTCCCCATCTGCTCTGCATAATGTAAAAAAATACCTTTTATTATACTTGCCTGCTCGGTCTGATCCAATGGGTGGCGGAGGAGGCAGCAGACCAAGACCATCGACACCCATCATACCAGACTGCCCCGCAGGCAAGTATACTGAAAGGTATTTTTTATGTTTTGCAAGCATCCTGGGCACTTAAATGCAATATTCCAGAATGCTATATATAGTGGCATACTGATGGAGGCTGCAGCTTTTATGCAAAAAACCTGGTGACTGATTCACTCTAAGCCAGGAATGGGGAGCTCCAGTCTTCAAGGGCCGTAAACAGTGCAGGTTTTCAAGATTTCTTTAGCAATGCACAAGCAGTTGGAATCATCACCATTGCAATACTCAGGAAATCCTGAAAACCTGCACTGTTTATAGCCCTTAAAGACTGGAGTCTCCCACCCCTGTTCTACGCCAATATGGGATCATTGGGCCAAATAAGCTTGACCCTGTAAATTTCATGTAATGTTATTATTTAGTTTTTATAAGTAGTAAAAATGTACGCAAGTTTTTATTTTCATGGATATTTTTATCAACTGCTACATTATTATTATGAGACATTCACGTTATCCTAAAGGTGATATTTAAAATGTAATTTAACTTGCCACTTATTCAAATGTCAGTGCCATACGGCATTGTGAGAGGCAGGTAGACTTTATTATGACTTGCTAATGTGTCTGTTAATATGGTTTATTTAAAACAAAAGCTTTTCGCTCACACCATAATTCCAGCAGCTCATTTAATCAGTGCAGGCGACGATTCATTAATTCATTTATTTATTCATTTATTCTCTTTCTCTACTTCCATCTGGTATGTTATTATGTAACATTTACCATCTTTAATTATACCTGGAAATGGGAAATAACTGGTCTTTTTGTAAATGGAAAGCAGATGAAAAAAGTAGCCATGAAGAGGACCCTGCGCTCTGACTCACTGGAGGAGATAATCAAATCCCACAGATAGAAATAGATAGCTGGACTCCCTCTCTCCAATATTACATGCACTTCTGGTGGGAAAATTACATTGTTGGAAATTTACCTTGTTCAAAGGGTTGGAAATATTGTGTTTCCTAGTTTGATGACTTGACTTTGAACTTGCTGGGAAATATAGTGAAAGGAAATAAATAGTGTGTTGTATCAAAAAGGACGATAAACTCAAGAAATGGAATAGAAGATGTATACCTTAGCATAAAAATGATAGATTATGGGAAATTGCTTATATTAAACATTTAATTTCATAGCTTCTAATTAGACAAAAAATGCAAAATATATGAAAAATGGGAGATATACCCAATTTAGGGCCTTTTCACATGGCCTTTTCACATCAGCGGTAATCGCTGATTGCGGCAGTTGCCGTGAAAAAATACACAACTGCCGCGGTTACCGCATAACGACCGTACTTGCGGTTCACTTGCGGCAAGCCCCATGCAATGTCTATGGGGCTTGTGGTAAGTGTGCAGCAGGTGCGGCAAGTGCGGTTTCGCTGACCATGTTTTTTTCGCGGCCGCATCTGCTGCAAGTGCCGAAACCGCAACTATACAGCACTTGCCGCACCTGCCGCTAGCCCCAGAGACATTGCATGGGGCTTCCTGCAAGTGAACCGCAAGTGCGGCCGTTATGCGGTAACCGCATCAGTTGCGTTTTTTTCACCTTAACTGCCGCGATCAGCACTTACCGCTGATGTGAAAGGGGCCTTATTATTACTCTTCTCCATCTCAAGTGATCATCATAGTAGGGTAAAGTATCCCCAGGGTTGTGGGTAAAGGGCACTTCACATGCTAGGATCTTGTTAACGATATCGTTGAAACGTCACAGATTGTGAACGTTCTAACGATATTGTTTGTGCGTTGTTGCGTGTGAACGAACAATGTAGGAAGGAAAGATCGTTGGAACGTTCATCCAAAATTTGAGATCCTGACCTCAAATCTCTCGTACATCGTCCAATTAACGTCCTGGGAAGCCGCAACATCGTTCAGTGTGACACCTTTTTGAACGATGTTGTTCATATTTCTCCTATTCCTCCCGCTTTGTAAAATCGTTCAAACGTTCTTCTCCAAATAGCTGGAGCGTTGACAAATTTAAGATCGCTAACGATATCCTTGCGTGTGACAACGCACTAACGATGTCGGAAGGATCACGGTCACATGATATAGCTAACGTAGCGTGTGAAGTGGCCCTAAATCCTTTGTATGTAGACTATAACATATTATCCCTTAGTTCAACCTACTTACATTATCCTAAAATATCCCAAGTGTAAAAATATCTGTATGCCCTGTATGTAAATGAAAAATGATAGAGGACTTCATTACAAAAGCCTACATTAAAGTCTTTATAATATGATGCAGTGGAGAGTCTGGGCACAGTGGCCCCTTTTCCAGGCAGAACCCATATTTCTCATCTATAACTGTCACTTTATGTCAGGGCTGGGGTCACACTGATATAGTATCTGATGCGAGAGAATCGGATGCTATATGCTAATGACATTTGGCTCAAACTCTGCTGCAAGTGTGATCCTAGGGTCATTCACTGTGATTAGATTTTCTCGTGAGCATCGGAGCACAGGTGAGGAGAAAGAGAGATTAATTTCTCCACCTTCTCCATTGTCTGTCAGTGTATATCTGACTATACTGATGACATCTGAGTTCAGTCTGATGTTTCACACATAGCTATAGACTTATATGGGTCAGCGTAATCCGCCGCCAGTCGCAGCATGCAGCATTTTTTTCGCCTTTGCCCCATAGTATAACATTAGAGCGACTACTATTTGTTGAACCATCAGCTGACACTCGTCCAATTTTTGCGCTGTCGGGTATACGCTAGTTTATTAGGGAGCTACATTATCCATGATTTACTTAGGATATAGTCACATGATGAAGTCTGAAAAGCGCTGTAGAAATTAATGGGCATATATAAGCAGGTAAAATAAGTAAAATGGGTTTTATGACGTTTTCCCCTCAATTTCAAAATACTATTAACCCCTTCACCACCCGACGATTTTTCGTTTTTCATTTTCGTTTTTGCTTCCAAGAGCTTCCATGATTTTTTTATTTTTCCGTCAATATAGATATATGAGGGCTTGCAGGACAAGTTGTACTTTCAGATGCAATAATTTATTTTACCATATAGTGTACAGGAAAATGGGAAAACAATTCCAAGTGCAGTGAAATCGAAAAAAAAAGTGCAATTGCTACACATTTGTTTTTTGGGTTTTTTAGTCGCCATTTCACTATATGGTGAAAACTGACTTGATAGTGTGATGCCTCAGGTTGGTACGAGTCCGTAGATACCCAACATGTATACTTTTACTGGTATCTAAGTGGTGAAAAAAAATTCAGAAGTTTGAAAAAAACGAATTGCACTTTTTGCGCCATGTTCTGCACCCATAGCATTCTCATTTTTCGGCATCTGGTGCTGTGTGATGGCTTATTTTTTGCGTCTTGAGCTGATGTTTCTAATGATACCATTTTTGGGTTTACGCGCTGTTTTGATTGTCCATTATTGCATTTTATAGCACTGTCGCGGCGACCAAAAAAAACGTAATTTTGGCGTTTGGATCTTTTTTCCGTTATGCAGTTTACGGTTCTCAATTTATTTTATATATTGATAGACCGGGCGTTTCTGAATGCGGCGATACCAAATATATGTACCGTATTTTTTATTTTGTTAATACTCTTATTTTGAATGGCGGAAAAGGCGGGTGATTTGAACTTATGTTTTTTTTTTTAAAACTTTGTTTTTTAATTCATTCTTTATTTTACACAGCCCCATAGGGCGCCACACTGCTGCACAGTCCGATCGCTTGTGACAGGTCCTGATGATCTGCAGCACATCGAAACCTGTCACAAATGCGCATTGTGAGTGGTTGGCAAGGCTTGCCAACTACTCACAGGAAGCGATCAGTGATAGCTTCTGGGTCTCAGAAGGACCCTGGGTAATCACGTCAGCGCCAGTCATCTTGCAATATTATAGCGGGATCTCCTGTTCCGGCGGGGAACAGCGCGATCCCCACCACGCCGGTTTTGGATCCTGCTGTCAGTAAATGACAGCGTGATGCAAGGGGTTAACAGCACTGATTGGATCGCGCATCCAAACGGTGCTGGAAGCCCGATATCAGAGATGTCGGGAGTTTGATGTGAGCGCCACAGTGAAGCTCACTTCAAACACCGGGACCCAACCCTTGACGTTGTATTGCATCAATGGTCGGGAAGGGGTTAAAGAGGTTTTGTTTTGTCCTAACTCTTCTTGAGTAATAGTTTCCTAATATACTCCTGCTATCTACTCTGCTCCTGTAATCTTATCTTCAAGACGCTCGTACATACCTTCATTGTAGTTGTAGCTTTTATCCTTCCGGCTGCAGACCAGATTGAGACAAACAGAGTAGAGCACATCACTGGTGAGGGTGCGGCTGCCTTTCTGTAAGTGACAGCAGTCTGGGCACACATGCCTAAATTGCACTTCACTCTCCTCTTAGCCCCCACCAGTGTCGTGCCCTGCTCTGTTGGTTCAATTCGGGTCTGCAGCCTAGAAGAATGAAAGCTTCAACCACAATAACAGTGTTTACAAGTGTCTTAGAGATAAGATTTTAGGAGCAGAGTTGGTAGTAAAAGTATATGAAGAAACTGTTAGGACAAAAGAAGTTAGTACTGGAAAATATCTTTAACACCACAATTTTTCAGAATTTTTTTCCAGTGTATTTTGAATAATTAGGGCAGAAATCCATCACCTGCACATTATTTTTACTTAAATTCCACCTTTAATCAATTCTTTCCATTTACGGTAGTTGACGTCTTGTAGGACACTTGTTGATCACTGATGAAAGGGCAAAGAGGATTCAGCATATTTTACTTGTAGTTCCAAAAAACACAATTCAAAAATAAACACAGACATGGAAAATTATTTACGATATTTGGATCCAGTATAACACACCTGAATTACTCCGTAGGAGTCAATACAAATTGAGGATTTCGAGTCAGAATTGACATCGGCAAGTTAATAGCCACAGGCTAGTTTTAGCATTACATATGTTAACGTGTGAAATGACAGGAATGGAAATTTTAGCACGTAGTGTAATTTCTAGAATAGTATCATATGTGTCACTGCCATTTGTGTTTAATGGTAGTGTGTCAAAGTAATCCTGGGGAATAACCAGCTCCCAAGAGTATAGATTATAATCAGAGTGAAAAATGTAAATTTCTGTTTGATATTGAATATCATCTTTTATAGTCAGACATTTGTTCATGATGCCCTTTTCATGCTTTCATGAGTTAATATTGTTTTATTAATTCAGATCTGGCATGTAAATACTGTATACCAAGGGTGGAGTCATAAATAGTGATAAATGTCCACATCTCCGCTATGAAACACAACTCTGGGCTGGATGAATTCTAATCTGTTTGAGACTAATATAGACTTCGAAGTCTAATAAATCGTTTATCGTTGAGTTAGACCCTTGCAAAGAATTAGAATCTTTGTCAAACCAATGTTGCTATTCTTGTTGCAGATTTCAGCTTTCAGTCAGATAATCAGCACTGGAATGCTATTAGCGTAGTGAATCTTCATCCATAGTATGTACAGTATGTGAGACATCTCAAGTTTATTGGCCACAATTTGTCAGTGCATTCCTTTAAATTTTTGTAGGAAGAGAGAAACAGAGCCATGAAAGACGACCAGGCCAAGATATCTTAAGGTACCTTCACACACGGCAATATTGCTAGGCAATTTCACTGGCAATTTGCTGGTTGCAAATGGAACAATGTGTCCATGATTTCACTGCAACCAGCAAATTGACAGTGAAATTGCCTAGCAATATTGCCGCGTGTGACGGTACCTTTATAGGAAGGAGGAGAGCCAGATGAGCTATGTGTCATGTATCTACTTATTATAGTTCTCTCTCTAATAGATTTAAGACAAAATAACCAATATAACTTTTTGATAAAAGTTTGATAATGTGTAGTTTCAAGGAACTCCTTGTCAGAGCTGTAGCCAAAATGAAGGCAACAGAGAGAATGTCACGCCAGTGTTGGTTGGGTAGGAGGATGTCATGCACACTAAGGATATGTAATCACAGTAACTCTCAAGATTACTCATGAAGGTGGGGATGCCTGGGTCTCGTACAGTACTAGGTTCCTAGATTGAACTCCCCTAGATGTCCCCCTAAAGGTAATGCAGGAGAGCAGGGAAGCACACAGAGAACCCAGGCAAGGCAACATGTATTGCAGGGTTCCAGCAGATCTCCAAATAGGAACTTCACTGCTGCCAGAGCAGAAACGCCGGCTCTGAACAAAAGTGAGCTTCACAACAAGGATGTACACATGTTCTATCACTGACATAGGGTAGGGTCACATTGGAAAGCTAAATTGCATTCACCGCATCCGGATCCGGATGCGGTGAACGCAATGCCGGGCACACACAGTTTTTGTCAAAACTGTGTGCAGAATACCGCACTGCGGTCACCGGATGGCTCAGGATGTGTAATCCTGAGCCATCCGGTAACTGCAGAGTGTGCGGTTCCCGATCTGCGAAGTTAATAAAGAGTTAACTAGCTGCCCTAAATGACTTGTTGAGGTCTGTAGGGGGGCTTAGACCCCCCTACAGACCGTCCGGCGACTTCTATAGTGTTCTGCAACAATGTGTTACTGTGCACGGGCGAGGAGCCCGTGCATGTCATCCAAAGGTGCCCCTAACCCCCCGTATCACTATACTGGGGTGCATAGACCCCTCTATTCCAAATAAGCTGTATTGGTGTATAGTACATGCTAAATGTGGCCATTCGCAATGTAAGTATATACTTACATTCTTTCGTAGGCAGAGATGAGGAAATCCATGGGCGGGGCTGTGTGCAGTAGCCTCCGCCCGCTCCTTCTTGATGCCCGCCCCCTCTGGTCGTAATCCAGTCTTGTGGGGGCGGGGACGTTGTTAAAGGGGCGTGGCTAACTAATGTGCCGCGGTTAGCCACGCCCCTTTAACGACGTCCCCGCCCTCAAAACACTGGATTACGGCCAGAGGGGGCGGGCATCAAGAAGGAGCGGGCGGAGGCTACTGCACACAGCCCCGCCCATGGATTTCCTCATCTCTGCCTACGAAAGAATGTAAGTATATACTTACATTGCGAATGGCCACATTTAGCATGTACTATACACCAATACAGCTTATTTGGAATAGAGGGGTCTATGCACCCCAGTATAGTGATACGGGGGGTTAGGGGCACCTTTGGATGACATGCACGGGCTCCTCGCCCGTGCACAGTAACACATTGTTGCAGAACACTATAGAAGTCGCCGGACGGTCTGTAGGGGGGTCTAAGCCCCCCTACAGACCTCAACAAGTCATTTAGGGCAGCTAGTTAACTCTTTATTAACTTCGCAGATCGGGAACCGCACACTCTGCAGTTACCGGATGGCTCAGGATTACACATCCTGAGCCATCCGGTGACCGCAGTGCGGTCCCGGCAAACGCTGCGAAAACTGCTGCCTGCATGATTTTAAACGCAGGCAGCAGTGCCGGATCCGGCCACCGGATGGCTTGTGAAGCCATCCGGTGTTTTGCATAGGCTCCTATGAGGAGCGTTTCCTGGTCCGGTTTTGAGCTTTTTTAAAGCTCAAAACCGGATCAGGATTTTGCAACAAAAACGGAAATGTGACCCTGGCCATAGTTTGAGGTCAGAGGAGGGTAGCTATAACTGAAGTGGAGGGTAATTACAGCTACAGCTGAAGGCTAAGAGAATACTTCATCCAGCAGTAAAAGGTTCCTTAACCCCTTTAGCATAGGAGAACAAGCACCTGGTAAAACTGTTGACCTCTGCAGAAAGCCTGCAATTAATTAAACGCTCAGACCTCCTGACCTGAAGTCCCACAGAGGTGATAACAGGACAAGGCACACTCATGAAAGAGGAGCAGTAAAAGATTTGACCTTTTCCTAAAATGCTTGCTTTTTCTAGTATTAGCATTTTGTCAGTATTAACATTTAACCAAGGTCCACAATATGATATATTCAATGAAGCATACCTCTTCATAAAGTTTAAAGCCTCTAAAGTTTCATCCAAAAGTATCAGTCATTTATTTAAACATTTTTCCATGTGAGTCACAAGCTGCTGGATATCAGCTGACTGCAGAAAAGAAAGTCAACTGGTCAAATAATAAGAATTGTCAAATAGAAGAAAATGAAATTGGGATAGAGAGTGTGACTAATGTTGTTGTGCTCTGAATGCTATCAGTAGTCTGCAGTGACGACCTTTTTTTGCTTTATATATTTGTTCATCCTCCATGGGGAAAAAATTGCAGGAAAGCTGTCATTGAGATTCTGCAGTCACTATTCCAAAGACTTTATAGAGCCTATCATCCCCTCCTGGACATTATGAAAGCATTGGCTGTGAGTAGATATACGGTATTATCATTTGACCAGAATATATTGCTTCAAGTTTGACTTTCTTGGCTCATTTTGTCAACTATTTGTAGAAAGTTATTTTCTTTTTCTGTCTGATACCTGTTGCCAGCTTTGATATGCTAACTAACATGGTAAATGGCCATATTTTGTCACTTAAGCCCGGGTTATACGCTTCAATGTCCCAGCGATCCCACCAACGATCGGGATCGCTTAGACATTGAAGGCTGATCGCTGGTGAGCTGTCACACAGGAAGACTCACCAGCGAGCACGCTGGTATCCAAGGTAAACAGCGGGTAACTAAGCAGAGCGCGGCGCTGGGAGCTCGCTGATCGTTGGTCTCCCGCTGTCACACCGAGCGATGCTGCGTGTTCAGCGGGCGACCAACGATAGATTTATGAACCGGTTCATAAATCTGCGATCAACGAGTCATCGTTGATTGTTGAGATGTGTCACACGCAACAATGTCGTTTAGACATCGCTGCAACGTTACCAAACCGGTTACCGATATCGTTGTGTGTGATGGGCCCTTTAGTATTTCTTAGTACCTGGTATATGAAAATATTGTTTATCATATGATTGGAGACAATAGTATTTTGGTAGTATAGGTGAACATTTTATTAGGAATGATGCAAGGAATGTGATTAGTATAATACTAACTTAGTGTCTTTAAACGGATTTTCTAGGAAAAAGAAATCTACACGATTTGTAAATAGTAAGTTATATTTAAATATTTATATAAGGAATACTTAAACAACACAATGTAATTGTAAATCAATCACACTTCTTGAAATCAACCTGTCCAGTTATGAAGAAACACAGATTGTGAATAAATTTCTCATGCCGTTGTGCAAATGTAGTCAACAGGTAGGAATAATAGGTAATTAGCAAGACACCCCCTTTAAAGGTGCGGTTCTGCAGGTGGTGACCACAGACCATTTTTCTCTTGTCATCCTTTTTAGCTGTTGTTTTGGTCACTTTTGCATTTTGTCATTGCTCTCACCCCAGAGATAGCATGAGAGTGTCTAAAATCCACAGAAGTTGCTCAGTAAGTGCAGCTCATCCAGGATGGTACATCAATGTGAGCTATGGCAAGGAGTGTAGCTGTGTCTGTCATCACAGTGTCCAGAGCATGGTGCAGATACCAGGAGACAGGCCAGTACACCAGGAGACGTGGAGGGGTCTATAGGAGGGCAACAACTAACCGCAGGACCGCTGGCTCCTCTTTTGTGCAAGGAGGAACAGGAGGAGCAGTGACAGAGTCCTGCAAAATGACCTTCAGCAGGCCAATAATATCCATGTGACTGCTCAAATTGTCAGAAACCGACTCCATGAGGGTGTTATGAATGCCCGACTTCCCTAAGTGGGTGTTGTACTTACAACCCAACACCATGGAGGGCGATTGACATTTGCTAGAGTACACGCAGATTGGCAGATTCGATATTACCACCATGTGCTCTTCACGAATGAGAACAGGTTTACTCTGAGGACATGTGGCAGATGTGTCTGGAGACGCTATGGAGAACGTTCTGCTGCCTGTAACATCCTCTAGCATGACCGTTTTGGCAGTGGGTCAGTAATGGTGTGGGGAGGCATTTTTTTGGATTGCCGCACAGCCATCCATGTGCTAGCCAGAGGTAACCTGACTGCCATTAGCTAGGAGGATGAGTTCCTCAAACCCATTGTGAGACATATGCAGGTGTAGTGGACCCCTGGGTTCCTTTTAACACATGTCAATGCTAGGCCTTATTTGGTTGAAGTGTGTCAGCAGTTGCTGCATGATGAAGGCATTGATGCTATGGACTGACCTGCCAGTCCCCAAACCTGAATTCAATGGAGCACATTTGGGACATCATGTCTCATTCCATCCACCAACACCACGTTGCACCACTGACTGTCTAGGAGTTGACTGATGCTTTAATCTAAGTGTGGATGGAGATCCCTCAGGAGAACATATGCGGCCTCATTAGGAGCATGCCCAGGTGTCGTAGGGAGGTCATACAGGTACGTGGAGACCATGCACACTACTGAGCCTCACTTCCTTGTTTGGAGGCATTCCCACTGAAGTTGGATCAGCCTGTAATTTAATGTTCCACTTTGACTTGATCATTCCAAATCCAGACCTCCATGGGATATTAATTTTGACATTTTTTCCCTATGGAGGATGAACATCAATCATTGTTATGGTTTATCATTCTCAATGCATTCCATTATGTAATGAATACAAATTTGCAACTGAAACATTTAATTAATTGAGATCTAAGGTGCCCCCACTGTCAGGTATCTGCTCCATCCTGGATGTTAACATTTTTTCTTCCACTACAGTGCTTCACACAGGCATGTGACCAGAGACGTGTATAAAGGCTACTGGTTAACTAGCGTATTTCAGGAGCTATGCCAGTCCCCTTCACTATAACAACCAATGCAGAGACAGAGAAGGGTTGGGCCTAGTTATTAAAATGAGTCAGTGCACCAGCCTCCCTTAAAGTTCACTCCATATAAAAATTAATCTGGCTACTATACTAATTATGTCTACAAAACCATTTTCCACCTTTCCCTGGGAACATATCCTACCAATGAGAATTATTTGATTGCTGGAGTGCTGATTATAATCCTTATCATATACAGGGGCGTAACTACAACAGTTGCAGGGGTTGTAATCACACCCGGGCCCTGAAGGCTAGGGGGCCCCTAAAGTCCCTTTGGCCGATAGAAGAAGACTATTGCTATTAAATATTTGCAATAATTGGGAGCCCCGTTGGAGCTTTGGCATAGGGGCCCATGAGCTTCAAGTTACGCCACTGATCATATACATATATGAGGCTGTTGACCTCAGGTCAGGAGACCTGTGACTTGTCTGGATACATATATGAGGCTGTTGACCTCAGGTCAGGAGACCTGTGACTTGTCTGGATACATATATGAGGCTGTTGACCTCAGGTCAGGAGACCTGTGACTTGTCTGGATACATATATGAGGCTGTTGACCTCAGGTCAGGAGACCTGTGACTTGTCTGGATACATATATGAGGCTGTTGACCTCAGGTCAGGAGACCTGTGACTTGTCTGGATACATATATGAGGCTGTTGACCTCAGGTCAGGAGACCTGTGACTTGTCTGGATACATATATGAGGCTGTTGACCTCAGGTCAGGAGACCTGTGACTTGTCTGGATACATATATGAGGCTGTTGACCTCAGGTTAGCAGACCTGTGACTTGTCTGGATATCATGGTCAGTACACAGATAATAGAAACAAGGACATGTGAATGCAACCTAGGGAAATATTTGCTATGACCCCACTATTTTTAGTAATTCTCATTTTTACCTTTAGTGTTTAGAAAGCAGATCTGTCCTCAGACTTATGTTTAGGAATAATAGGAGTTTATATGCCCACCTGTGTTTCACTTTTCAGCTTCACAACTGCAGCCTTTCTCAAGGCTTTTCTTTTGAACCTCTAGAGGACTACAGCAATTTTTTTTTGTTCTTTAGAGAAATCGTTGGTGTCAATTCTAGAAGGGAGTCAACCTCCAACTTAGCACGTTGGTGCATTTTTTTTAGGTGTAGGAGGAGGGATACATCACCAAGATGAACTGCCCACACCGCATAGATGTCTGACAGATCAGCTTTATGTTTTTTGTTCATTTACATATTTTTATTGACTGTGTTAATACACGTTTTGTATAATAATAATAGTTTTGACTAGGTCAAGTTACACCCATACTCCAACTATTTACTGCAAGTGGCCACAGGAACTTCCCATCCCTCACATAGCAAGGATACAGGAAACTTACTAATGAGATGGGGAAATTATAAAATATGCACTCATCACTCATAGCTGTTTATTTAAGGTCCATCTGTGGATTTCTCTACATCTGTCTGCTGGGTTAAAGATTATTTTGGAAGTGTATTTTATTAATATTCCATAGTGTATAAGGCTGTGTGCCCGTGATCAGGAATACCAAAGGTCTGGACGCAGTTTATTTTTGCTTCAGCCAAAACTTTGCGTTGTACAGTAACATCCCTTACGAACCTGCAGAAATTCACAAAAACTGTTGAAGGACCTGTGGTGATGTCACAACCATGTGACTATACTGGGCAGAGTTAGGCCTACAATTCCTTCATCTCAGGCCTAATTAGCTCCACCCGTTACGGTCACATGGTCGTGATATCTTCACAGGTCGTACAGTGATGTCAATCAATTACAATACAGAGGGCATGACAAAATTGAAAAATATCATGAATGAACTTGAGTGACTGTAAGCAAAAGCACCTCCCCTGTGACTGAAGCCAGGTATGTGTGTGAAGTCACCTCAGCATATAAAGTCTGTTTTTTAAAAATAAATACATGGAATTTTGTTTTCAGAAAACCATCATAGTGCTGCAATTGTATCATTTAAAATACATTTGGGACAGTTTATTATCACAAAATGACATGCCAATTTTACAGACTATTCAACAAGGTCCCTCTAGTTACAACCAGCCTCTGAAGGTACCGTTACACGCAGCAACATTGCATGCAATTTCACTGGCAAATTGCTGGTTGCAGTGAAATCATGGACACATTGTTACATTTGTACACAGCCACAAAACAGAACAATGTGTCCATGATTTCACTGCAACCAGCAAATTGCCAGTGAAATTGCAAGCAATATTGCCGCGTGTGACTGCAACCTGAGACCTGCCTCAGCCTGCTATCTTGGCACACAGGAGAACTACGCCATTTCAAGAGACTTTGCGATGGTTTGGAAGATCAGGCAATTGTACTTAAAGTCTTTATAATTTTTTTTATAAATTTATGTAGCTATGCGCCTCATAGAAAAGCACATGTGACCAAAGTCGTGACCAGTGTATTGGATTGCTTCATTTCTCACTTTGTTTTCTTTGAGAAAATCTGCATTTCTTAATGTTTAATAGGCAACAAAAACATGCAAACTACATGGTAGAATATCACATAAGTACCGTATATTTTTTTGTGGCAGTAAACCTGTCATTTGCTAGTCACATTGCATAAGAGATCCACATTGCTTGTTATCATATTTAATTTTGTTCCAGCATTTTGATAACCTACAGAGTGTGAAATGCAATAATTTATCACTGAATCAAAGCCAATTAGAAACTGATCCGTGAATATGCCAGGTGTTTAAAAATACGATGAACACGTTTTAATTCTGACAGACAGATATGGCATAAATATCACAGTTTCTGTTCCACAATGCTAACTATAAGTTTTAGAATTGGGCTTCTTCCCAGAATGAAAAATGCAATGCTTCACAACTTAAAAACGTTACCTTCCAAAATGTATGTTTTCAGTAATTGTTTTTCATTTTAGGTCATCTAGCATTTCCGGGATATCCCTTTTCCAGTTAAGTTGTTACACAAAAGATTACTCAGTAATTAATTCCAGCTTACCCATGTAAAAAGGATGTTGAATTATCACATTTTTAGGAAATATTGACATTATTTCATAACATTTTGTTTAATCACTTGTGCAATATCCCAAAGCAGCACATTGAGAAGTTTAATGCAGCAAAACAATAGTTTTGTAAGTTACCCCTTCCAAGGCTAAGGCTACCTTCACATTAGCGTTTGTGAACACTGCGTACCGAACGCAGCCAAATGTTTGCGCACTGCGTTCCTATGTTTAACATGGGAACGCATGTGCCTGCGTTTGGCTGCGTTCGGTTGCATGTGCGTTCGGATGCGCACAATTTGTGCGCCCTCCGAACGCAGGTTGTTGCATTTTTTGTGCGGTCGTGGGCGCTTGTTTTATCTGCAAGCGCACAAACCATGCATGGATCTCAATGGATCCGCACTGTCCTCCACATGACACCGCAGGAGAACACTGCGGATCTCATTGAAATCTCTCCCGGTGGCCGCCGCTAATCAGCGGCGGCCACTGGGAGATAATGCAGAGCCACAGCTGATCTCCCGCCGGTGTCAGCGGGGAGAAACATCTGATCTGACAGCTGTTTAAATCTCCCGCGCTGACACCGAATAGGTGATGTCGGCGCGGGAGATTTGAAGCAGTGATCAGCTGTTTCTTATCTCCCGCACTGATATCACCTATTCGGTGTCAGTGCGGGAGATTTAAACAGCTGTCAGATCAGCTGTTTCTCCCCGCTGACACCGGCGGGAGATTAGCTGTGCCGGGAGGAGGAGATCTCTGCCGCTGATCTCCTCCTCCCGGCCGCCCCCAGAGACAGCTGATTGGCTGCCGGGGCACCATAGTAATGTGACCGCAGGCGGAGATTCTCCGCTGCGTTCACATTATTATGGGCTGCGTTTGCCTGCGTTTGCGTCTGCATGCCCTCAGCATGCAGACACAAACGCTAATGTGAAGGCAGCCTTAGTGCACACTACTGCTGCAGCTTTCCTAGACAAAGCCATTTTGGGTAAAAGCGGGCACTCATTCCTGGAGCTGCTTTGCTGCCATCGTTTTTCTGTTATTTAAAGAGGACCTGTCACCCCCTGGTGCTATGTTAACTGAATGCAGTGAGGACCTGTCACCCCCTGGTGCTATGTTAACTGAATGCAGTACTGAATACAGCATGTCTGCTGCATTCAGGGAAGGGGTCCCCCATGTTTTTACCACCCCCTGTAAGCTTTAAAAAAGACTTTATAAAGTTACAGATAAGGAGTCCGGAGGAACTTACTAATGAGTCATCGCTGTTTTATGGTGTCCTTCCCCCCTCCAGCCCTCTGGTACACCTCCAGCCCTCTCTTGTTCAGCCTTCTGTATGTGTCATCACTGTTGCTGGTGTCCTCCTCGCCTCCAGCCCTCTCTGGTCCACCTCCAGCCCTTTCTTGTTCAGCCTTCTGTATGTGTCATCGCTGCTGCTGGTGTCCTCCCTGCCTCCAGCTCTCTCGGGTCCACCTCCAGTCCTCTCTTGTTCAGCCTCCTGTATGTGTCATTGCTGCTGCTGGTGTCTTCCCCACCTCCAGCCCTCTCTTGTTCAGCCTTCTGTATGTGTCATCGCTGCTGCTGGTATGCAAATAGAGTCCATGGAGCCTCGTTTAGGAGTCTCAAACATGGTGCCTGATGCAGATCATATGCGTCTCAGTCTGATGCAGCTGAGACACATATGTGAAACCACTCAAAGCTGAACATGTGCACAACAATGTCATTTTTACATAGATGTGCATTATGCTCATTTTTGCAGTGTTTTTTTAGACAGAATCCATTTGAACACTGTTATGTGCACATACCATAAGGCTATGCAAGGCTATGGTACTGCTGCCACATAATAATACTTTGATACTTAGCAGTAAAAAGCTTAAAAAAACAGTGACAAGCAACGTTTTTTCACAAAGATACTACTGCAATACATTTCCCAAACAGAAGATCCAAGTTGGATTCTAAAATATAGAATTACATGTAGTCCATTCAAATGAATGACCAATAGTATAATGGATAGATGGGCTTGGTCCATCAGAGTGAGATTTCATAGTAACTCACTATTTTAGCTAATATAGATCATGTTCACATGCTCTATAAAGGGTTGTTGAGATCAGGAGTCCATTTAAATTGTTTATTATAGTTTTATAGTTGTATTCTGTTGTAGCAAGTTAGGCTACTTTCACATTACGATTTTGAAGGGAGCCGATGCTGTCCGATAAATTCAGACAGCATCGGCTCCCTTCTGATGCCTGGAATCGGATGCCAAATAGGCATCAGATTCCGGCATTAAATCGTAGCCTCCGGGCAAAAAAAAAAGTTTATGCTCACCTCCCCCCGAGCCCCCGCCGTCTCCCGCCGTCTTCCTGCAGGCTCCCGGTGGCTCCCGCAGGCTCCCGATGTCTGCAGAGGTCTTCTTCTGCTGTACAGGACCTGCGGTGATGTCACAGTCAGTGACAGCAGGTTCCACCATGGTAACCCGTGGTCACATGACTGTGACATCACCGCAGGTCCTGTAACTAACAGATGAACACGAGACCTCTGCGAAGACACCCCGGTGACCCTTCTCCAGTGGAGGAGCCACCATAGTTAAATTCGATCCCCGGTTCCTGGCCCGAATGAGTCGGATGTGCACTAAAAGCCATCCGATTCGGTCCGATCCGATTCTGTCAGATTTTATTTTCGGTGCAAAAATCGGAGCAGGCTCCGATTTTTGCACCGATAAAAAAATCGGGCAGAATCGGATCGGACCAAATCGGATGGCATTTAGTGCACATCCGATTCGGTCCGATGCCCATAGGGCTGCATGGGGCCCAAAATCGGTCCGATGCTGTCCGAATTCTTATCGGACAGCATCGGATTTTAAAAATCCGTAGTGTGAAGGCAGCCTTAGCTTGTAATACATAAATACTTCTTACCTAGCTAAAAAAAAGTCTTTACTACACTGCACTTCATGAATCTGGTCTTATAAAGGTAAGACTGCACAGCAGCAACAAGTTTCTTTTGACTTTGGGATAGCAAGAAACAATGGGATCCTACTCTGCCCCTCAAGCTGCAGGAATACACTTAGGGCACAAAATGGTATAAACAAAACCACAAACAGCAACTCCAAAAGCAACCATCTGTAAGTATCTAATAGACTCGACTCTTTAAATCAGGATAGACAAGCTATAGCTGGCACTACCTGAAGAGTTCCGCCAGCACAAATAGGAAGAAGAAGCAAATGTGACTGGTTCCCTCACAGCATGTGACTAAAGGAGTAACAACCAATCACATTATTAACACTTGCTAACCCACCAAAGAGCAATTAACCTTTGTGTGTCAACACCCGAGTCTCCCTGCACTGATTACAACCATCAGTGAAGTTAGCAGGCAGCGTTAAAATAGAGGATTCCTCAGCCCCTGGACGACACCATGACAGTTGACGATGCTTGACAAAACTGCTTTCTGAGAGTTTCAGACAATGCTATGAAAAAACAATTGTTAGGCATATCTGCAACTTGTTGCCTATTTTACTAAGGGCTCGTTCAGACGTACAGTGTCTTTTTCTTGTATGAAACATACCATCCAATTTTCATAATTGTTTTGGCTCAGATTTTCATCAGTGTTTGGTCAATTATTCAGTTTTTACCATAAGAGTTTCTCCAGATTCTCAAAAATAAAACAAGACAATAATGGGTATGAGTTTTATCCTTGAAAAACAAAGAAAGGACTCAGATATGAAGAACAGACGCCTAAATGAGACTCTATGTATGGGTTCACACCTACGTTAGGAAAAGCTGTTAGTCTGATATGTTAATTCAATTTGCCGATTCCTAAAATGGATCAATTACATGACCAATGCAAATGGAAGCAGAGGGTCCTCAGTGATTACTATTATATCTTTTTGGGGTTTGTTATGTGTTCATTATTAGATTTGAGAAAAAAGTGCACCAAGCAGAATTTTCTTTTATCCTTCGAAAAGGTGACACATAACAGAACCCACAAGGAGCCTAAGTAAGGCCCCTTTCACACTAGAATTTGTTACAATTGCGACAGATGCGGCAGATTTACCGCATCTGCTGCATAACGGCCGCACTTGCGGCACACTTGCTGCACCCGCTGCTGAATGCGTTTTTTTTCGCAGCCGCAACTGCTGCAAGTGTCGAAACCGCGGCTATACCGCACTTGCCGCACCTGCTGCAAGCCCCATAGACAATGCATGGGGCTTGCCACAAGTTTGCCACAAGTGCAGCTGTTAGGCGACAGATGTGGTAAATCTGCCGCAAATTCAAAAAAATGCTGATTTGAAAGGGGCCTAAGAGCTGAGATGTAGCTGCAACATGCGAATAACAGACACATTAAAATCTATTGAGGGAAACGTTGTGTGTGGTTTGCAACCTTTGTCAAAAAATCCAACTGGTTTGTTTACCAGGTTGCAACACAACCCCATTTACAACTACTATATATGTAGCTGCTATCATCTTCGTGCTCAACAAATGCTGACATGTTGTCGTGGTCATACTGTGTAAAAAAGGGTTTACAACCACCATTTATATATTATGGCAGGAATGATAAAAGTGATTGTTTTAGAAAATTATTAAAGCAGTTGTGGAGCCCACTGGGATGGGGTACTAGGTACCAGACCGGGGTACTGCTGGGGATATCACGGCGGTCTTGGTCTGGACCATGTCCTGGGTTCCGCAAGTAATGGGGGTATTTACAGGGGAGTTTTTCGTGACGCCACCCACGGTTGTGGTCAGGGTGACCACCGCTGCTGCAGAGCCTTCGGGATGATGTTTAGCAGCTGGTGATGTAACGGCTCTCCGTGGGTAGAGCTTGGTTCCCTGGGGCAGTGGTGATAATAGTCTATTGATGGTGCTATGGATATTGCAGGATAGGGGTAGTAGTAGAGATGATAGCTGCTTGTGAGGGAATGCAGGGTTTGAGCACAAGGATCACACAAACTCACAGTTTTGAAGTTCTCCAAGTCTTTACTGCAAATGATGTTGTTAGCAGAGTACTGTCCATGGAGTCTGTACCGGGGCCAGGTTGCTCCCACCCTGTGCGCGTCCTCAGCTTCCCTCTCCTGTGCTGTGTGTGTGGCCCTGCTGCCGCTTCAGCTAGGCTGCTGGCCTGTCTCTTCTCACAGGTACCCCCTTTGCTAGGCAACTTGAGTCTTTTCTCTGTACTTCTGATCCCGCCGTGTTGCTTTGCTGAGGTACAGTGTAGATATATAACCTCCACTAGTCCGGTGTTTACTGTGCTGCGTGTGTCAGTGACAGTTTCGGATCCGGTATCCGGTCTGTGCGCTCCTCCGGGGCGAGTTATGAGGTAACTCAGTCTCCCAGATGTGTTCTCCTGTTTCTCTTACTCCTTCCCTCAGACCCTGGTTAGGCCTGGAAGTGGGTAGCAGGCTGTGGAGAGGCCTAAGGCAGCCCCTTTACACCACCAGTCTTTCTTCCTCAGTCCTTCCAGGAACTGAACTAACTCCAACTGACTAACTTTCACTGCCACTCTGAGGTAAACAACATTAGCTCATCCCACCAATCTGCTCTTCCCCACTTCCTCTCCACACCAGAATATATAGAGAAGCAGCTTTAGCTCCCCCTTCTGGCCTGGAGGTGCTAGTGTAGTGTTGTGGGTTGTGTGGGGAGTTAACCCTTTGTGGTATTACTGGGCACATTAACCCCGGGGGTGCCACATTGATGTTTTTGTCAAACGTCAGATTGCTAAAGGAGTGAAGACTTTAAATCAACCAATAGGGTTTGAACTTACATTCAGATTTCACCTTTCCCAACATTGTGAAAATAAAATAGGGAGGGGGACAAGAGGCGCAATAGTGCCCTATCACTAGTGACACTTGTATAAAGTGGTGGTGCTGTGTAGCCGCTCACCTGATCCAGTTGTGACTGAACCCTGAAGCAGCGCGGACCGTGAGACACCAGCACTCCCATCATTTCTTCGATTCATACCACCTTTCCCAACATGACACATATAGCATACTACAGCAAGATGACTTACAGTTTTCTGCAGGAACATAACACTTAATATTTTATGGCTTGTGCCGTGTTTAAGAAAATTGTCCACTATTAGGACAACCCTTTGTCATTTTTGATGTTTGCACCCATTAAAATAAAAAAGCCTACACTCAGCCCCCACCATTCCATCAGTGTTGTCCCTTGCTTTCCCAGGGCTTATATGAGGTTGTTGTGTCATGAGAACCTCGCACCCAATCACTCCCGTCCGGCTTCACTGTCACCACCTTTGGATGTATATGTAATGGAGAAGAAGTGAGAACTGTGGCTGGTCTCTGACTGCCTCTTGATTACTTATATAGCCGAGAACAGAAAAGCCAGCAGTGATTGGGCACGAGACTCGCGTGACGTTACAACCAACTAATGGACAACCCCTTTAAGTATCCAGTTAAAGCTTTTTGAATCAAATAGGTGCTCTGAATTAAGGTATACATTCATTCATACATATGTGTTAAACAATGTAACATCTGTAAAGGAACCCACTGTAAAATCTCTAAAAATGATCAGCTACTCTAGGTTTTTTTTTCTACATTTTCACTAGTTTTACATAATTTTTCTGTGCTGTTTCCTTGGTTCTGAAGAGATCAATGGGTGTAAAGGATGTTAGCTTCAACATTTCTCTAGTTGTTGCTATTGCATGGGTGGGATTTTACCCAGCATAGCATTTTTATGAAACCGAAATATGCAGCTACTTGACAGTGATGACAGGACTTTAATGTTTATTATTTCAGGAGAAGTGCACATTGTTTAGGCAGTATGGCCTTTGTGCCCTATCCTTCCTATGTTTGACTTCTTTTAGCATATGCTTCCGTTTTGCACATATGTATTAGCATATGTATTATATTTAGATACACTGCTACACTATGAGGCTTTTTCAGGTTTTAACACAAACATGTAGGAATATATGGATATGTGATTGTGAAGTTTTAACCTCAGCTTTGTGTTAAATCCATGCCATGCTCAGCCATGAACTGTGTCTCCTTAGCTGTGCACCTCTGTGTGTAGTGTGGGGGGCTGTCAACCAAGTAATCCTCTGTGGTCTCAACTATTACAAAGGTTTACGGTAGTTACTCTTCAAGACAAGGATGTAGTATTAGACCATGATTCTCGGTATATGCAGATGTATATATAAACACAGTGCAGTTTTAAGCAGGTGTAGAAAAAATGTGAAAATAGAGGAATGCTTTCAATATTAGATGTGTTAATAGTTTCAATCTATTGATTAGTAAAATGCAGAAAAAAAAGTGAACAATATAGAAATCTAAATAAAATCAATAACTGGCATGATGTTTCCCTTCAAAGCAACATCAATTTTTCAAGGAACACTTGCACTCTGTTCTTGAAGGAATTTGTCAGAGAGGTTGTTCCAAAACATCTTTGAGAACTAACCACAGATCTGTGGATTTAGGGTTGCAGAATTCCTTCTGTCTTCTCATGTAATCCCAAACAGGCTCAATTATGTTGAGATCAGAGCTCTGTCGGGACCTTGTAATCACTTACAAGACTCCTTTTTATTCATTATGCTTAATTACCATTTTTTAATATTATAGGCTGTATGTTTGGCTTTGGCTAGGGTTACACTTGCGTTTTCAATCCAGTTACTGGATCCAGTTTTTCATCCTGAACATTGGAACATTCATAAACTTTCCACTAGGTGTCCCCACTAGACTGTGTCTGAAGCAGACATATGTTCATTCTCAGTGAGATCCGTCTTCACACTGAATACGGCTACATAACCATATAAGGGTGGGGGCGGGACCTACACTGTGCCTGTCTAACGTGGTTACAGCTGATCACTGTATCAGATTACATCAGGCACAGAATGCTCCAGGCTGACAGCAAAAAGATCTTGTCTCCTGTATTCACATCATAACTCCCTGATTTGCTGACTTACTATACTGGGGACTGTGCTTCGGTATTTACTTGTTAGTGATTCATTCATTTACGCCTCCCATATGCATTTGATATCTTTATAGCATCTGGGATTACAACACATGACCCACCATTATGGGCTACTATATTGGGGTGGGGACCTTTATTTAATTATACCGCTATAACTATTTATCTGCACTTACACCTTGTAACTTTTAAATACATTGGTCATCATATTGGTATAATATGTGTCCCATCATCATCGATTCATATCTGGTTTGTGCCATAATTACCAAATTTCTGCGTTATATACTACATAGCATCGGTGTGATTTTTTTTGCCAGGATGTGGTGATTACCCCTGTCATATAGGAACCCAATTGTCCATATTGATCTTATTATCTGCAGCATAAGATCCACCCAGTGACCTCTATTCTGGGACCATGTTGCCACTGTATATCTCATTACATTTTTTCTGGATAGTGGTTACCACATTTGCACCTTAAATTGGATCATATGAACCTTTGTTGCTATTTTTTATCTCTTGTACATTAATGGTTATGATGTTGTTTTTCCTGACCTGTAAAAAAATTGCTGTGATGTAAATTGACCCAGGGTATTGTTTGATATAATACTTATAACGGGGTACTTCTGTATTTCCCTCCACATTGGGAACCTGCCCTATTTGTTAATCAGTCTATGCACATATTCCATGGGTATTTTTCTTTACCTGCATGTATTGCCTTGCATCCTCATTTATTATTGAACCCTAGTTCAGCATCCAGGTTCATATTTTTATTTGTCATATGAGTTCCCCTTGTGCATGTGTATTTTTTTTTATTGTTTGTAACTTATAATTTTTCTTGTCTTATGCACAATAAAATATAACTGTTCTTCACAGTTAACTATTCAGTGGTACTGCTCCCTTTATATGCCCTGACTTTTCAAATTTCACATTAATGCTCTCTTGGCATGGTGGGCATCCCTTTATTATTATCCGTATCTACAGGATCTTCTGTCTTTGTGATGACGGTATAGAGTCCTTTGTCTTGAGGTAATCTAATACAATGATCTTTACCCAGTTATGCTGTGTAGGCCCCACCCCCTCTTATATGTGAGGTTTATAAACACCCTAGTGGGGGCATCTTTTAGAAGTTTTATGAATGGTTTTATACCAGATTTCTCGTACGAAGAATATTTGAAAGTTTATTAAAATCCCTTTCTCTACATTATTATTAAATAAAGATTTAAACAGCGGTTACGTTTTACAAATGACACAGGGAAAAAGTATTGAAGTCATGAAGAAAGAGAGGTGCAAACATCCATGGAAAGTCATGACGCCAGCTGAAATCTATCAGTAATTGAAAATCAACCCTGCAACTTAGTGAAAAATAATGTCAGCTGGATCAACTGATGGCCAATAAAAAGGTGTCTCTTTTCCAAGGTGCCACACAAGAAACATCTCATGATGGGTCAAACCAGTGAGCTGTCCCAACACCTTTGTAATGTTATTGTTGCAAAAATACTGATGGCATTCATACCAAATTTAAAAACATTTGAAGGTTCCAATGAGCACTGTTGGGGGTCATAATCTGAAGTGGAAAGAACATAATTTCACCATAAACTGGCTACGACCAGGTACTTCCTGCTTCCAACATTAAAAAAAACAAACAATGCACTCAACGTCCATGGCCTGTATGCACGCTCACCACACAAGACTCCATCACTAAACTAAAAGCATATTCATACCAACAAGGAAATTTGGAGATGGGAACATCATGGTATGGGGCTACTTTTCTGCATATGGCACTGACAAACTTCATATAGTTGAATGAAGTATGAATGGACAAATGTACCAAAATATTCCTAGTAAAAATCTCCTGACATCTATCAAGATGATGACAGTGAAATGAGGGTGGACATTTCAGCAAGATAATAATCCCAAACACAGCAAAGGAAACATTCATTTGAATTCAGAGAAAGAAAATAAAGCTGCTCTAATGGCCCAGCCAATCACCACACCAGAATAAAACTGAATATATATGAAAGGAACTAAAGTTTAGAGTTCATAGAAGAAGCTCATTGGCCCTTCAGGATTTGTAGGCTATGTGCACATCTGACGTTTGTGCATCTCTGCAGTCCGTCCAAAAACCTGGGTTTTTTTTAGCAGAAACTGAGTTTTCTGTGCTCAGCAGTGTCCCTCGTTTTTTGCTCGTTTTCCGCCCGGTTTTACAGCGTTTTTCTCGGCGGTTTTCTCGGCGGTTTTGAAAACTGAGTTTTATGTGCACTTGATCAGCTGAAACCGCTGGAAAAACGGAGGAAAGAAGTCACTTGCTCTATTTTTGGAAAACCGGTGGAAAAACTCAGTTTTGACTGAGAAAACTCAGTTTTGACTGAAAACGACCAGAAGAAAACCGTTCTAGTGAAGACAGAGTTTTCTAAAATCCATTGACTAGCATGTTAATCCAACCGGAGGATAGGATTAACATAAATTAACATAAAACTGAGCGGAAAACGCCGACGGAAAACGTCCAAAAGCAGCCCACAAAACGACTGATGTGCACATACCCGTAGAGTGTTTCTGTGGAAGAATAGACCAAAATCACACTTGAGCAATGCATGCGACTAGTTTCTCCATACAGGAGGCATCTTGAAACTGTAATCAACAACAAAGGTTTTCGTATGAAGTATTAAATACATTTCAGTTAGTGAAATGTATTTCACTAGTTAGTGTGTTCAATACTTTTTCCCTGTGTCATTTCTCACTACTACACATAACTTATTAACATAACATCTAAAGCTTGATTTCTTTTCCTGTGTGGATTGGATAAATTGTTACCGACATCTTATGAGAAATTCAAGTCAATAGCTCCTGTAGAAATATATTTACTTAGGAAATTGGTAATGTATTCATATTTCCCTACTTGCATTACTCCTGTATGGAGAAACTAGTCGCATGCATTGCTCAGGATGATTTTGGCCATTTGGATATTTCTACCATCATTTGGGGCCGCACAAGATTATATACTTGAAAATGACTGCTATATTTGGTCAAACAATTAACTCACCCCTATTGTGGTTGCGCATACACAGCACAGGAAACACAGGGGGCGCACATATTTTGCAGGAGGGACTGGGGCATAGCCATCACAGAAGAGGCTGGCGGCATATAAATCACTGAGGAGGCAGAAAAATATACATCACTGCATATACATATGCATGCAATACTGGGGATGGTGGGGCATATACATTACTACGGAGGGTGTGGCGGGAGCGCATTGTGCGCTAACTTTGCCCACAAAATATGTCCTGACGATGACGTTCACTGCTGCATGTACATGCTTGCAATTAAAGAGGGGTTTAAAGAGCACCTGTAACCCCCCTGGTGCTTTCAAAAGTGACAGCTCCCCAAAAAAAAGATATTTTGATATTCTGCATAATAGCCGCCCGTACAGTTATTCCTAGGTTTTGGAACACTAGTCAGAGTCCAAGATTGACTGATTGGTTAATTGAAATGAATAACATTTATCACATGGAGGATCTCACTGCTGAGATAAAGGGCCAAAAGAGAAATTCTTGCGATTATGGAGCCCTTGGATCCTGGTCGTTGATTCCCCTGTCTTTACAAACGCATTCAAGGAAGATGACCTATAATTAGATGCTAACTTCCCATATAGAGAATGCTCCAGAGAGGAGTGACACTATAGGAAAATTGCTAAACATAATATACCTAAGGGGGTGTGTTGTGGGCGGGTTAACCCCTTCCCCCCCCCTTTTTTCTTTTTATTTGTTTATTTAATTTTTTTTGTCTCTCCTTCTCTCCCTTTCTTTTACACTTTTTCCTCTCTATGCTCTTACGTCGCCCTAAGCCTCCCATATCTCTCTTTCTTTTCTTTACTTTTTTAACCTTTCTTTTCTCACCACTATTATCAAATCACATGCTATTCTATTGGAGACTCAGAGAATGACTCTGATACTGAGTTATTAAGATCCAAGGGGCAATGTGCCCGAAGGAAGGGTATTTACCCTTCTCTCTATCTAATATATATAGTTATAGATTTTATATACTCTCTTCTCTGAAAAGGCGGTGGATTGATACCCTCCACAGACATAACACTGTATTAAGTCAGTACTGAAACATAGCTTTCCTTACTTAATTTCTTGTTAACCTACTTTAAACTGTCTCGCAAGTTGTTAAGGAACAGGTCATATCTGACTATATCTGACGGCACAATGTTGAAACGATGTCGGCAACGATGTCATGGGAGCGCGGTCGTTTCGTACATCGTTTTGACAATGTTGGTGAGATGTCACACGTATAGATGTTGTGGACGACTCACCACAGATGCTATGAGCAGGTATTGTTCGCACAACCCAGCAAACGATACCTGCTCATTGCTGTGAATGGACGAAGTCGTAAACGACATCGTTATCGTGGTGTCACACACAACGATATACCAGGTTGGATGATCGTTGATCATGTGATTTGAGAACATGTTCTCAAACCTGCAATCAGCGATCCAACAATTTATCATTACAACTTTGCAGATTCACACGCAACGAGGTCGTAACGATGTCACTTGAATGACTCCAAATCCGTGACGTTTAAGCGATATCGTTAACGATGTTGTGCTGTGTAACGGTACCTTTATAGTGGTGGTACCCGGCCATTGATTGACATACTGAGCCGCCTATTTGAACCAAATCGCATCATAATGTCTGTAACATTATTATGTGAATTTTGTGTGCCTTGGTTTAATAAAAACTAGTTTACACATAAATGTGACAGCACCTCTGAATGCAGCGTGTATACTGCATTCAGGGAAGCTGTGTACTAAGCCACCCTGTACTCCCAAAAAATCACTTTCCAAACTTTACAGTTAAGAGGTCCTGTGTGTCAGATCTGATTAAGAGGTCCTCGCTGCTAGCACAGTCTTCCTGCCTCCTCCTTGTGTGTTTCGCCTCCTCTATATGTCTGCTGCCGCCTCCTCTTCTGCTGGGTCTGCCCTCCTCTTCTGCTCCTGGTGTCACAAGGAGCAGGAGCTGAAGAGGAGGGGCAGACGTAGAACAAGAGGAGGCGGCAGACACATAGAGGGGGCGGAACACACAAGGAGGAGGCAGGGAGGATTGTGCCAGCGTTGAGGACTTCTTAATCAGATCTTACACAGGGGACCTCTTAACTGTAAAGTTTGCTAGTGTTTTTTTCGGGATACAGGAGGGCTAGAGCCGTAGTACACAGCTTCCTTGAATGCAGCAAACACGCTGCATTCAGTGGTGCTGTCACTTTTGAAAGCACCAGAGGTGTGACAGGTCCTCTTTAAAGGGTTAGCAGCTGCCGGCCCATGCACTGCGGTCCACGGGAATTTGCACTGGGGAATTTCCCCACCTCTGCTCTAAAGGAGTGCAGTTGTGTGTCCTGCCTGTTTCTAAATATTATTTTAAAGGGCCTATCTATATAGCTATATTAATCTTACAGCTGAGAACATGTTAGTGTGAGGGTTTTCTATTTGAACCCTACCATTGCTCACCATAATTTACTGTTAATACATGTGAGTCATATGTCATATATAATCAGTGAGAAATCCTGTATACTATTCACTTGATGTTTGGACTTGGGGATGGACCCCCACTCCACTTTTTAACAACCATACATATAATAAATCATACACTATAATAAATACACGCCACACATTATTTTGGATGTCAAATGGCCACAGCTTTATTTAAATCACAGGATTACCAATCCCAGTAGGAGTCAGGTGGAGTGCTATTACATTGGGATTCACAAGTACTGTGATATCCCCAGCTGTCTGACATCCAGCATCCGGCCAGACAGCCATAAAGGGGGCGGCACGTATTGGCTGCTATTCGAGCAGAGCCAGTAAACTTTCAGGGCACCAATGCCCTATTATCCTCACTTCCGTGCTTAACCACTGTGCCCGCCCCAGATGACGTTACCATTACCACATCCTTCAGGCTGGCCACCAAAGCCAAGCCTGCTCACCACCATGAGGTTTTACATCCTCTATTAGTTAAAATTAGTCCACCTTAACTTGTCTGCAACTTCCACCTGACTCCGACCCCGCAAGCCGTGACAGGTTACAAATTCCAACACATGTGACACCATTTGGTAATTTTTCGTTTTTTACACGTTTTCCAATTACACCTTATAAAAGATGCCCCTGCACAAGCATAAAGGGGTCTAAATTTAGCACCTTTGACTCACAAAGAGTCATCCTACAGCTCTCAGGAGAGGAAAAACCCCCTGTGGAGGAAACCTCTAGGGAACCATGGCTGAAGGATTGCCCTTCCCTTGGGCTTAGAAGGTTAATGCCAAAATTAATTTTCGTAGAAATTGTATAATTAACATGGTACAATACAAACCAATGCTCATACCACAAATAAATAAGATATTAATAACCATACAAGTAATGGGTAAATATAACAGTCCAGATTAGTGACTATCACAGGGCGGGAGGGCGGGTAATGTTTCTTCAAAGAAGTCTCTTGAAAGAATGCCGTCCTTCTCAAAGTAGTGGCCCCACCCCCCACCAATGAGTCACCAGGCACACCCATACCTCACTCTCATACATTACCCCTTCCTCTTAAAGCAAGATCTCTTGATAACATCTACACATATCCTGCCATACAACCAGGCTACAGGAGTTCTGGGTCCACCCCTTGCCACCATCATGTACCCCTTTTGCCTACGGCTCCGGGGTGTCTTGATGTTTGGACTTGGGGATGGACCCCCACTCCACTTTTTAACAACCATACATATAATAAATCATACACTATAATAAATACACGCCACACATTATTTTGGATGTCAAATGGCCACAGCTTTATTTAAATCACAGGATTACCAATCCCAGTAGGAGTCAGGTGGAGTGCTATTACATTGGGATTCACAAGTACTGTGATATCCCCAGCTGTCTGACATCCAGCATCCGACCAGACAGCCATAAAGGGGGCGGCACGTATTGGCTGCTATTCGAGCAGAGCCAGTAAACTTTCAGGGCACCAATGCCCTATTATCCTCACTTCCGTGCTTAACCACTGTGCCCGCCCCAGATGACGTTACCATTACCACATCCTTCAGGCTGGCCACCAAAGCCAAGCCTGCTCACCACCATGAGGTTTTACATCCTCTATTAGTTAAAATTAGTCCACCTTAACTTGTCTGCAACTTCCACCTGACTCCGACCCCGCCACAAAAGAGGCCACTTGACACCTCAATAGACTCGCCCCCACCAACCGTGCCTAGTAAAGCCATCACCAAATCCCCAAGCACAAGAGATTAAGTTATATACGTGCACACCCACAAACCTACATACATTTTATACACATACAACGACACATACACAAGCAAGTCCGTATAAGCATGTCCATATGCACACACATATATACCCATATATATACACACCTAAACATACACACTCATATACCCGCAGGCTTACCTGTAATCATACATAAAAACAACACTTCAGCGATGTCATAAAAACACTGACAACTAAAAGCAAATGACAAATATATAAAAGAATAGCCCGTAAAATAGAATGATATAGGAATGATCTAAGAAAGAGTAAGTGTGCAAACTTATAAACTTCTATGTACATAGAACATCACTAATAATAAGTAATAACATTCCTAACATCTGGATATAATGTGATTAACCTATAGGGAAAAAAAAAAAAACTCTATGAAAGTATTAATAAGCCTCCCACACCCCTTTATTTCTTTAAATTGTATTGTCACTTGATAAATATTTCATCCCTCCCTTTTTTCCCCTGGCACCTAGAATAGGCATATGTTGTGCTAACTCCTTTAATTACTGTCCCGGTATCCGCTTATATCAAGCGCCCGTACAACATGCAAACAATACTTTTTACCTGAAAAAGGTCAGGAGGGTCCCAGGAGCTACAAAAATAAAAAACCTGGCGAAAAAATGTCACCAAGTGAATAACCATCCTGTATGACCCCCAGCCACAGCTACCAGCTCAGGGGCACATGTATTGCCGGAAAAAACGACCACCATCACGGACTCCTAAAAACCTCCCCATGAAGAGTCCTAAACCTGCCAGGCACTCCCAAATCATGAGCCAAAATGAGTCACATCCACCAAATGTCCAAACCCAACCGCAAAATGAACAGTCCATCCCAGATGCTGAACCCGTTTTTTTTTTTTTTTTTTTTTTTTTTGAGCGGAAGTCATTTGTAGCTAAAATTGTCACACCTAAAGTTCCTGTTTAACATGACACATATCGCCCCCAGCCATACTACACAGCTCACGGCACCAAACCACTTCCAGTGGCAAAATAACCACCATGGCTCCCAGGGTATACCCCTGTCCAGAGCCATACCATTGGACACTACCTCAAGTTCCACCAAAAAGCCTAGTGCCATAACAATCATCTCAAAATATATCCGGGTGGGATACCTTCTTATGAATTCCCCAATATTTTTTTTTTTTTTTTTTTTTTTTTTAATATCAACTTCCAGGTCTCCCCTTTTAAGAAATAGAAGTTGATTACAATGATAATCAGAATCCAAACCTCATGATTCTCAAGACTCATGAAAGCAATAGACAGAGGTCCCTGAAGCTACAGATATTACGTTGAACAACACAACTACCTCTTTTTCTCTCCCCCAGCTACTGAGTCCAGCTTGATGGTTTTCCTCCCCGGTTGCTGAGTGCAGCCTGGTGGAGCCAAATTATTCTTGTAGGTATGCAAACTGAATTACCATGTCCACAGGGCCCATACCATAAAAGTGGGGTGGGGGTATAATGAAAAGTAGTCATATAAGATATATGTATGGATACACACTTTATATATATATATATATATATATATATATATATATATATTTTTTTTTTTTTTAAATATCAGAGGGGGGTGGGGGGGGTTTAACATCCTGCTGATCACTCCTTCACCCTAGGAGACCATATCAGATAGTTATTCCATCATACCTGGGAGTAGTCCCGTGATGGACCCACCTCTAAACCAGGAGTCAATACCTGTGACGGTAACACTCCAAAAACCTGGGCGTCACACGTTCCCCTTCCCATACCAGGGTAATACGCCCGAGATAGTTACTCCTACTTACCCAATAATAAGTAGCTTCAAGGACCCGTTGAAATGAAAATTACTTTTTTTTTTTTTTTTTTTTTTTTTAAATCCCTGTTCAAAAGAAACAGATCATAAATTGTCTGATCTGATCCCTGGGATAATTGAGGGTAAAGACTCTGTTTACCTACTTATGAGTTAAGAGTGTCAAATCATAGCAGACAACCGTTAATGGTAGAAACTTTGGTCAGTTGGGTGCAGTCAGTGATGGGTGATGCTCACCTGTGTGTGTAACCATAAATGAGAGGCTGCCTGCTCCTCTGGATACAGACAGGACTTATTTTCTAGGCACCGCTGCACATAAATGGTAAAATCAGAACATGTAGCTGTAATGTTAGCAGCCTGCCGTCATAGGTGAACATGCAAAAGACTGTGGAGTCTGTACCCCAGGCCGTCACTCCAGTTACATCCAACCCTGAGAGTCAGGGCTGAACTGGGCCTGTGATTTCATCTGCCGAGCTAATAATTCCGGAAACAGCGGCTGTTTAGTCACATACGTAGCATGAAAAAACCCCATACTACCATAATCTAAACTGAAATGTGGAGGGAGATCCTTGAAGCTAAAAAAAAACTGGCATGTAAAATATTCCTTCCTAACATAACATATCTTGCCTCCAGCCGTACTACCCAGCTTCAAGGGCACCAAGCCACTACCAGTGGCAAATAGTCACCACAGCTCCCAGGGACCACCCCTGTCCAGAGCCAAAATGCCAGATCACCTGTATATTCCATCAGGGAGGGGGACCGTGCACCGGACTCTCCCCTCCCCACACCCATGGCACCAACTTCAAGGATCCCCTCTGTACCCCAGGAGTCTATAATAACTGAAATGGAGAGAAGGGTTCTTGCAAGAAAAAGATCTTGCAAGTAAAAAGTCCGACTTAAAATAACGTATGTTGCTCCCTCCAGCCGTATTACCCAGCTTCAAGGGCACCAACCATACCAGTGGCAAATACTCACCACAGCTCCCAGGGACCACCCCTGTCCAGAGCCAAAATGCCAGATCACCTGTATATTCCATCAGGAGGGGGACCGTGCACCGGACTCCCCCCACACCACTTTCACCAACTCCAAGTTACCCCCCTCTGTACCCCAGGAATCTATAATAACTGGAATGGGGAGAGGGGTTCCTGAAGGAAAAAAGATCAGGCAAGTAAAAATTCCTATGTAAAATAACATATGTTGCCCCCCAGCCGTGCTACCCAGCTTCAAGGGCACCAAGCCACTGCCTGTGGCAAGTAACCACCACGGCTCCCAGGGACCACCCCTGTCCAGAGCCAAAATGCCAGATCACCTGCATATTCCATCAGGGAGGGGGGACCGTGCACCGGACGCCCCCCACACCAATGTCACCAACTCTAAGGGCCCCCGATCTGCTGCAGCATCACACTGGACAGTGTCCACTCACAGACCTGCCTGTGCTGAGCTGGGACCACATATGTCATTTGTTTAATGTATGAGAAAAACATATAGTCATCTCCAAATAGTCCATGATGACATCTCCGTATATAGCTGAAGTGGAGATCCATTATAAGTCACACATATACAGTATACTGTTGATGACAGATCTCCGTACACAGCCTGATCTGTGTAAAGCTGAAGTGGAGATCCATTATAAGTCACACATATACTGTATACTGATGAGAGCCGGGATCTGTGTCCATGAGAAATCACTTGCATAGACAGCTTTCCTTCCACAGCAGGATCCATCCATAGCAGAGATAGGGGTCACCTCCAGATCACAGGTATATACCGAGGAGGGATAACAGCAGCTGTGTGCAAGAAAAATATGTGTCACCCTGATCTGTATACATAAGTATATGGCACCTGCAATTATACACCCAGATCACACACACAGTGAGGAGTGGGAACCTGAACCTTCATGATCCCCCTACACCTTGGTACAGTCCACAGCCAGAGGCTGAGATCACAGCCAGGGCTCCAGACTCCTCACAGGGAGGAGGGGGGAGGGGAACACACAAACACACCAGAGTCTCAGCATAATAATACCCTGATCTGAGTGCAGAATCCAGTCAGACATCCTCCAGCCGCCCTCCCCGACATCTGCAGACGCTTAACATGCAGGAATCCCTGCTCTGTCATTATACCCAGCTCATATAGAGCCTATGACAGGCATAGGAATCCCCGCTCTGTCCTTATACCAAGCTCACATACAGCCCATGCCAGGCATAAGAAGCCATGCTCTGTCCCCCCACTATAACACAGTGATGCAGGGACCTGTACACAGACATCCTTAATCTAAATCAGCTCCTGAAGTCATGAAGACTGTGTAGAATGCCCCAGACATGTGATATCTCAGCTCTGCCTGCTGTGAGGAACAAGGACAGCAGCCACAGTGTGAGGAGAATGTGGCTGCATGGATTCCTGAGGTAATACTGACTCTATATGTGGTGGAGGAGCTGATACTACACTGGTATATGATGTCTGTGGTGAATGAGGTCAGATAATCTATAATGTGAAGTAATAACCCCAGGATAATACTTCCCTGAGTCTGCAGAGGGGATCCTTAATGTTTCTTCAAAGAAGTCTCTTGAAAGAATGCCGTCCTTCTCAAAGTAGTGGCCCCACCCCCCACCAATGAGTCACCAGGCACACCCATACCTCACTCTCATACATTACCCCTTCCTCTTAAAGCAAGATCTCTTGATAACATCTACACATATCCTGCCATACAACCAGGCTACAGGAGTTCTGGGTCCACCCCTTGCCACCATCATGTACCCCTTTTGCCTACGGCTCCGGGGTGTCTTAATAGAAAAAAAATAATTATACTAGGTTTTTTTTGCACTGTCTCTGCCAAGCATCTGCATTGATAGTAGTCCTTAAAGTTTCATTACCAATGACTTCTCAGAATGTACATGTTCAATGTGATAGAGACAGAGTCTAACAAGCACTTGAAGTAAAATGATCTGTCACATTGTCTGTATTGCACTCGCCGAGTTTATCATCAGGTGATTTTTTTTTTGTTTCAGCTAATCATATTCCGGCAAGGACAAATCTATCAAGTAATAGACGTCTGCAAGGTGTCTAGTGTCTTGTTAACAATGTATTGCCCAAAACAGGAGAATTTTTAGTGTGAAAGTCTTTGTTTCCCTTATCACCATTTTTGCATTGGAGGCTCATTGTTCTAAGACAAATGAGAATCCTTTCATAGATGTAGAAGTTATGAGATATGCAATCCTAGGCAGAAATTGTGTGAAACTTTAATGTTTTTCACTTAAACCCAACAGATCAATTTTTTTATTTTTAATATACCGTGCTTCTTCCCTCTTGGTTCTTATAAATTAGTTGGTCTTCCATTGAAAGTTTTTTTTCAAAGTATATCTGTAAATTTTGGGTAACTTTACCATTACCATTATATGAATTGTAATCTGTATTTTCACCATTTTTCCCTTCTGCAAGCTCTATTTGTGGCGCCCCTCTGGGGGGATGCCACAGGGAGGTACTGCATCCCAAACAGAAGGTGTAGTGCCTCCATAGTCGCAGGCAGAGGGGGAAGCTACAGAGTCTTTATACAAAACCACAAGATCCCAATCACAGCCACCCTAGCACCAGGGACTGTATATTCAGTAGGTCCCAGGGGGTGGAGCTTAGCTGTGCGGGAGACGTCACGTCAAAGACAGTTGACAGCAGTCAGTCAGACGGTGTGAGGAGAGCAGCAGAGATGGACGCAGGGGACCCTGCAGGCTGACAGGACGGCACCTCTAAACTGAGAGGTGACCCAGACAACAAAGGGGACACTACAGAACTGGTTGGAGTCGGCTGGAGAGTCCAGGTCAATACCGGTAAACCGGAACCAAGGCGGTTTGTTAAGGTTCATCCCAAACTGCTGACCGGGAGGCTGTGGGCCTTGCCAAGAAGGTGCCACAGCACCCATCAAAGTAGTCCAACCTCTGTCCCATAGCTGGGTTCAAGACGCTGACAAGTAAGAGAGACTTTAAGCAACAGACCCAGGGACCAGAAACCAGACTCAAGAGTGGGAGTGTAAGATGCCAAAACCTGCCATAAAGGAACAGGACTAAGAAAGTGGCACCTCTGACAGACTCTGTGGCAAACCCCAAAGCCTGTAGCAACAAATTCCCTGGCATACTAGACTGTACCGTGTACCTATTGATCCATCTGGTACCAGTAAATAACTGTTTGGGCTAACTTGGTGTCTCTGCATCAATTCGTCACCTGGAAGGCTCCTACACCACCACAGAGCCAAGGACTACAATTCCCCTCATCCACCCTGCTGCCCTGAGGTAAAACTCTGCCTGTGGGGAGCTGTACTACCCAAAGCTGCATCACCATCACCTCAGCGGCCGGCTGCAGCACTGGTAACTACATTACCAGGTACCACAGATGGCATCACGTATAATAATCCTCCATCCCAAATAGTTTTCCCCTCAGCCATTGAGTGTCCAGGGCACTGGGCCGTGACCTGACCAGCCGTGATCCCCACTGAAGTAGCAACCTGTCCCGGTATCCTAGTACCCCATACCCTGTTGACCAACTCATTTCTGGCGTCACAAACAGGATCCAAGCAGCCTGGTAATACCAGGTAAAGTGTGCCTATTGAATGTATTAACTATTAAACTGTGAACCGAACCGCCATTGCCACAGAAATTAAGCTGCGTCACAGAGTGGTTGAAAAAGAGCATGAAAATAGGCTCCGCCCATTCGCTTGCCGAGGGTTGACAAAGTGCAGTGGCTGGTTCCAGAAAGACCTGAGGACTAATTGATTGAACTTTTCAGAATAGGCGGGTCTAAAAATGTAAAAGACCATGTGCTGGCCTAGGGGTGTGCCTTGGCCCCTCATCAAGGTAAGGCCATGCAAGAGGCGCCAAAGTGTCTCCCCACCCTCCTTGCCATCAAACAACCAAGGGGACAGGTCAAAAACCGGACCGCACCAGCTCGGGACTATAAAAAGGAAAGAGGGTGCGGCCGGAAGCCAGACCGAGAAACATTGGCTAGTACCAGACGTGTTACTCGGGTGCGGTCTGGTGATAATGGCAATTCCAATATTGAGAGACCTGGTCCGCGAAGTTGAGGAGGACCTGAGGGCAGACACTGAGCCCAGGTATGCCGATGCTGGAGAGTGAGGGTGACGATGCGGCCCTCTGGCATGCAGCTCTTGAAGACTTGCAGAACCAGGTAATGGAGGTTGTGGAGTGGACAATCCGGAGGTGGAGCGCCAACATGCGGCTAGAGTTGGGCCGGCATGAGAGACAGCAACAGGAGCCCAGGCTAGACCCAGAACCGGGAGTGTAGGTGGAACCAGAGACCAAGCACCCGGTAGCTGGTGAAGACAACGCCCCTACAGAGCCAGACTTGACCACTACTGCTGAGACCAACAATCTACCACCTGTTACGGAAGATATCATGACTGCAATGCCAGCAGTTGTGGAGCTCCAGAGGAGGAGGCCGCTGAATCGGAGGATCTGATCCGGTTCTCTGAGGAGCCTGACCTAATCGTGGAGGAGTTTATTGAAGGAGGATCTACCAGCCAGGTGGGTTCCGGGGAGGAGGACTGGGAGGAAGAAGCAGTTGGCGGCGTAGAGGCATTTGGGCCCCGGGAGATATGGTGGGCTGATCGCCTGGAGCAACAGGAATAAGATGACGGCGCAGAGACATCCGGGCCCTGCGGCTATGGAGGGCTGGTCGTCCAGAACCATCATCAGCACGGGTCGATGCAGAGACAAGACGTGCAAGCCAACCCTCAACCAGAGCCGATTACTCCTGGCAACCCATTGGGAGGCCGTGGTTCACCCAGCCGATGCAGGATGACGAGGCGGAATGGCAGAGGCGGCGGGAAGCTTGGTGGGCCAACGAGATGGAGACCCACCAGGACCGTGCCTTTTCCCGCACTCAGCCGCCATTGCCCATAGACCAACGTAAGAAAGGGACAATAACCGCATTTAATGTGGGAACCGGGTATGGCTTTGCCCGGGAGGAAGGCCTCTATGCAGATGTGTTTGTGGGGAAGAGAGAAGTGGAGCCCCATCTCCCACAAGGCCACCCGGACCGCGATTTATACAAAGGCGATATCATCATCTATGAACGCCATGCGAGATGCAGGGGCTGGTACGCGATCCGGGTCAGTAAATGTTAAACTGCAAAATAATCCCGGTATCGTGTAAGTGTAAATAGTTATTTCTCAAAATTGTATATAGATGTGTATTATATATTTTACCTGCAAAAACTTGAAAGGCTCACATGGACAATTTTGTGAACTTTTAGCAAAGAGCCTGATTGGACCAAGTCAAAGACTCAATACCTGACCCTGTTGGGCCAATGTAGATTAAGACTTGTTATTGGGTTGTTTGCAACGTTCTATATATAAGTGCCTCCTGCAAAGGAAGAAAGCATGCATATTGTTTGATGTGATGTTGATGTTTAAAAGTTACCTGGTTAAATCTAATGAAAATTTAAGCCCAAACCCTGTCTGGTTTCAACACTCGGACACTCAAGGACAAGTGTATTTAACCAAGGGGGTGTGTGGTGCCCCTCTGGCGGGACGCCACAGGGAGGTACTGCATCCCACACGGAGTGTAGTTCCTCCATAGTCACAGGCAGAGGAGGATGATACAGAGTCTGTATACAAAACCACAATTCACAGCCACCCTAGCACCAGTGACTGTATATTCAATAGGTCCCAGGGGGGGTGTAGCTTAGCAGAGCGGGAGACGTGATATAAGTGACAGTGACAGTTTGACTCAAGTCAGTCAGACGGTGTGAGGAGAGCAGCAGAGACGGATGCAGGGGACCCTGCAGGCATGACAGGAGGGCACCTTCTAAACTGAGAGGTGACCAGAGAACAAAGGGGACACTCCAGGACTGGTCAGAGCCGGCTAGAGAGTCCAGGTCAATACCAGTAAACCGGAACCCGGGGCGGTTTGTTAAGGTTCATCCCAATCTGCTGACCGGCAGGCTGTGGGCCTTACCAAGAAGGTGACACAGCACCCATCAAAGCAGTCCAACCTCTGTCCCATAGCTGCGTTCAAGACGCTGGCAAGTAAGAGAGACTTTAAGCAACAGACCTGGGGACCAGAAACAGACTCAAGAGTGGGAGTGTAAGGAGCCAAAAAAAACACATAAAGTTGCAGGACTAAGAAAATGTTGGAAAGGCACCTCTGACAGACTCTGTGGCAAACCCCAAAGCCTGTGGCAACAAATTTCCTGGCAAACTAGACTGTACCGTGTACCTATTGATCCATCTGGTGCCAGTAAAGGACTGTTTGGGCTAACTTGGTGTCTCTGTGTGGCGCCCCTCTGGCTAGGCTCCACAGAGAGTTATTACACTCTGACAACAAATGTGGTATCTCTGTAAGTTGTCGGTTTATTGTTTAACCTATGGAGTCTCAAGTTACACACACACACCCAGGACTAGGCCACCTAGTGTAGAGGGACTGATAATTCAGTAAGTCCCAGGGGGTGGAGCCTAGGCTAGAGTGGGAAAACCAGGAAGTTAGGAGAGGTTTACCTCAGACAGTGCTGGGAAGGCAGTCAGGAAGGACGTGCCTGACAGTGCTCTGACAGGAGGGATCCTCATCTTTAAGAGGGAGTCCAGGACAGAAGGAAACGGACCAGAACCAGTTGGAGCCGGCTGGTATCGTTTGGGGAAGCACCGGCAACCTGGGAAGCCGAGGCAGTTAGTAGTTCAACTCTGACCGCAGACCGACGAGATGCGGGCCCATAATCACCAGGTACCGTTAGCGCCACAAAGATACCTCACCCCTCAGCCCAAACTGTCCAAGATCACAGGAGCATCGGTCTGGATTCCGGTGGCGGGAGAATTTGCTGTGTGTTGTTCCCGTCCGTACCGGTAAAGGAAACCCGTGCTCCACCGTGGGAGATCAGGGGACTGGCGGGAGAGCTCTGCAACGGTGGTAAAGACAGATGGCTGCGAGGAATGGTGCAAACCCTGCCAGCATATGTTAGATCACGTTGTCAGAGTTTGGCAGCGCAATCTAGCTAGTTAACAGGGGCAGGTGGATAAGCCTGTTAGTGTACATGTTGACTGCTCAGATCTACTGACATGTGGGAAATTATGCGAGCACAGCACATGAGTTCGTATCAAAGTCAGAGACACAAACAATGGCATGTGGGTACGTCCTTGCTGAAAGGGTTAATCTTTTTTGTGTAATAAAATGGAGATGTACAGAGGGGGACTGTGGTTAGGGTGTTTGGCTTCTGCCCATTATCCTCTGCCTGCCTCTGATGTCTGTGTGACAAGGTCACTACTTTGAATGACTCGCCTCTTGTTTGAAAGTTTGCATCGGCAGCGTGTTTTTGCTTGCTCAGATTGATCTCCCACCAGTCTTCTATAAATGCGCGTCGTGATATATGTGCAGATTGATCTGCTGGTGGATTACAATAAAATGGTGCCGATGGTGTATGTGCAGATTAAGATCTTGGCTCAGTTTTGTCTCTAATGGGTCCGTCACACGCATCAATGTAGTCAGTAATCTCATCTCATGGACCAGCGACATCATGGAAATGGTTTAAATATCGTTTCCACGATGTCTTGCTCAGCTGCCAGGCTGTGGTAAGCGGGAGCCGGCTGATCTCCAAGGTAAACTGCGGGTATCTAGGCAGCGCGCGTTCCCTAGATACCCGATGTATACTTTGGTTACCAGCCTTCTCCGCTGGTATCCAAGGTACACAGCGGGTAACTAGGGTCCATAGTTAGTTTACCATGGATACCAGCTCCAGCGCTTGCTGAGAGGCGCTGGGAGCTGGCTTCTCACTCGTCTCCTGGTGTCACACGCAGGGATGCTGCATGTCCACCGGGCGACCACCCCAGGTTTTAGAGCAGGTTCTAAAACCTGGCGACCATCAACCAGCAATTTATTGCTGGTTGATGTGCCCTGTCACACACGTCAATATCGCTGCAACGTCATGTGCAGCAGCGATATTGCACGCGATATTGACGCGTGTGAAATCCCCATAAAGGTTATCATTGAGATGAGATTTCAGTTTGTGTATGCTGTGCCACCATTACAATTTTATTGAAGACCTCTGAGAGATCAATCAGCTGAAACATCACCTATGGTAAAGATGGTGACAGTGCAAGCTTTATACCAGGAAGCGAGTCACTTAGAAAGTAGTGACCTTCCATACAGAACCAGAGGAAGGTTGAGGTGCCGATAAGTCCGGATTTATATGGCTATATAGAAAGTCACTTTAATATAACATTTAGGAGCAGATAGGACACAACTACACTCCTCTAGAGTGTAGAGATCAAAAGTCACCTCTCCTGGATCCAAGGCCACTAGCTTTGTCTGTTCTTAAGATTAGATCATCAAAATGGGATTCATGCCCCATAATCACTGTTGTTTCTCCTTAACCATAAAACTGTGGCTAGTAGGTGTTTAGTGGAGCAGCTGGTCTTACATGTGCAAAGTCTATGGTAATAACAAAGATAGCTGAGTGCTTCGATCCCACTAATCCCCAGTATGGGGTAATTTTATTGCTCTGTTTATTATCTCTTAGGGTACCTTTACACACGGCTACATTTGTAGCTTGTCACCAGGTAACTTACTGGTTGCAGTGAAATCATGGAGACAAGGTTCTATCTTGTTGCTGTGTACAAATGGAATAATCTCTCCATGATTTCACTGCAACCAGTAAGTTACCTGTAGCCACCCTAGAAATGTAGCCGCGTGTAAAGGGGCCCTTAGAAGGTTGATGGCTTACATGGGTTGTCCAGTCTTGGAATAAAAGTCTGCAATCACTCAATCTGACTGCAGATTTGTGAATCCTGATATCACACGTATTGCGTAATGTGAGGATTCTCCTGTCACCGAACAACTCCTTCAATGAGGAATTCAACTATCTTTAAAGTGGACCTGTCACACCCCCAAGGATTTCAATCTAAATGCAGCACTGAATGTTTTTAGAATTAATATATCAAAAAAGGTTCTCCCGTTTAAATAATTCTGGAGCAATTCTAAGGGTACCTTTACACACGGCTACATTTGTAGCTTGTCACCAGGTAACTTACTGGTTGCAGTGAAATCATGGATACATGGTTCTATCTTGTTGCTGTGTACAAATGGAATAATCTCTCCATGATTTCACTGCAACCAGTAAGTTACCTGGTGACAAGCTACAAATGTAGCCGTGTGTAAAGGTACCCTAAAGGATGGCACCTTTGAGGGCAATTTCATTTATTTATTTTGCTTAAATGAATGTATTTTCTTCAAAAAATATTTTTTACAATTAGGTTTCAATAAAAAGTTTGTACCATTTTACTGTTTTATTGCTTGCTGAATTACCGTAGTTAAAAATATATACGCAAATTGTCACTTCAATAAGGAAGTAGACAAACCCTAATATCACCTAATAAAGGTAGCAATCCTAAAAGTCATAATTGACTCTTTAACAAGCCTTTTAATATGACTCAGGATTTGTGCCAGATCAGAACCCCAAACTGCAGACACTGAGTTTCGGGGTGATTGATCCTCATCAGTGCAGTGTGTGGGAATTCTGATCTGGCTGTATGAGAGGCTAAGGTTGGCTTCACACCACGGTGTGATCCGGTCCGGGGCTGTCAGGCATGAACCTGGCAGCCCCGGACGGGATCAGCCCACAGAACCGGAGGGCCAAATGTGCCCTCCGGTCCTGTGTGCAGTCGGATGGCTGTAATTGCAGCCTCAGCTGCTGATTTTTTCATCATGCTAGCCGCGGTCCTTTCCGGATCCTGGATCCTCCCGGTCCGGGGCAATCCGGCCCCATAAGCTCCCATGTTAGGGAGCGCCGGATTGCCCCGGATCCGGGCGAATCTGGGATCCGGCAAATTGGGGAGATTTTTCTCCCCGGACAAAAAATTGATGCAAGCAACATGTTTATGTCCGGACAGAATAATCCGTATTCTCCCGGATTCCACCGCAGTGATGAAATCGGATAGCAGAGAGCTGCCATCCGGCTCCATCCGGCCCCATAGGCTACTATGGGGGCAAAAACCGGTCCGGGGCTGTCTGGTTTACACCGGACAGCCCTGGACCGGATCACACCGTGGTGTGAAGCCAGCCTAAAACAAGGTCTGGAAAGATATTCTCAAGTTGCCTCTTGCGCAGATTAGAGCAATTCAGTCTCCTTATTTTTCTTACTTCCTGGTACTGACATGGTGGACTCTCCTCCTTGAGGGACAACTCTGGTGAATAGAACTGTAGTACTAGCAGAACTATAAAGCTCAGCACAAGTTCTGCTATAAACCATTCTGCTTAGTGGTTCTAAAGGGCCTGTCACACGCGTCAATATCGCCTGCACGATATCGGCTGCACGTGACGTTGCAGCGATATTGACGCGTGTGACATAGTGAATCAACCAGCGATAAATCGCTGGTTGATGATCGCCAGGTTTTAGAATCAGTCCTAAAACCTGGCGATTGTCGCCCGGTGGACACGCAGCATCGCTGCGTGTGACACCGGGACTAGCGATATTCCAGCTCCCAGCGCCTCTCAGAAGCGCTGGGAGCTGGTATCCAAGGTACACTGCGGGTAACTAGGCAGCGCGCGCTGCCTAGATACCCGACGTGTACCTTAGTTACCAGCCTCCTCCGCTCACCCGGTGAGCGGAGGAGGCTGGTAACTAAGGTACACGTCGGGTAACTAGGCAGCGCGCGCTGCCTAGATACCCGACTGTGTACCTTAGTTACCAGCCTCCTCCGCTCACCGGGTGAGCGGAGGAGGCTGGTAACTAAGGTACACGTCGGGTATCTAGGCAGCGCGCGCTGCCTAGTTACCCGCAGTGTACCTTGGAGACCAGCCTGCTCCCGCTTCCAGCAGGCTGGCAGCGGGAGCAGGACATCATGGAAACGATATTTAAATCGTTTCCATGATGTCTCTGGTCAATTGATCGCTGGTGAGTCTGTCTGTGTGACAGCTCACCAGCAATCAGCCGTCAATGTCGTCAGCGATCAGATCGCTGACGACATTGACGCGTGTGACAGGACCTTAAGTGTGCACTATTATCACTGTATTCACAGACAGAGATAACAGGGCATTTGGTCATTCCCACAGCTCCAGAGGGCTGTGATTAACAGATCTGCTATGAAAGCTGCTTCTGGTGATTTATAACTGCATCTCTTTATACAATAAGAGGGAGAGGGAAGGAGGTGAACAGCTATATGCTGTATAGAAATCAATTGACTGGGGAGAGCTGACTGTGAGTTAACTTTTCTCTTGGAATATAACTATTGTGCACTCTTGCCAGGCTCGTGAGGCCTAGTTCCATGGAAGTGAACTGTACACTATAAAATATAAAAGCAATAATTGCAGGAGAATGACAGCAGATACAAACACAAAAAGCAAGTAAATTGCAAACTTGCTTATTTTCATGGTGTCTGATTAAAGTAATGTAAAAAACTGAGAATACCCCTTTAATGAAGAGCACACCTGTTAGCCCATACTGACTTATTTATGATCACACAAAAATTCAGCTCTCCTTTGATGCCTTTGATGTGATAGGCGGTAATAAATCATCTAATAGGAGCTCAGTAAAAGTCAGGTAAAATGTTCAAATTCTCTTGTCAGAAGTAGCTCACTGACGGATAATTACTTCTTGCAATTTTGCAGCCAGCAAGTACCGTAGTTTGGGTGTAAAAACTAAATAGTTAAAAAATTTAATGAAATCCATTTGCAAAAACTATTCTTAGTCCAAAATACAAGGCTTTACAGACTAATTGCATAGTCCTTTATTGGTTGGTTGCTTTCAAAGGAATCCATGTATGACAAGTTATATCACTAGATTTTTATTATAAAGTCACATGGAGTTTTGCACAAACTTCGCCAACTGTCATGGCGGCATTTGACTCTGTTCAGGTTGCAGATTCTGACATTCCACTTAGTGTCTGGGATCAACACATGCAGACGCGGGCATCGACCTGAAGTGTGCTAGGCAGGCTAACAAGTGTTAATCTGTACTGGTATATTTGCTCCTCTTATCATATGTTGTTGGGAAGCCTATCATATCTCCTCCCCTCCTATTTATGCTGGAGGAATCCTTATAATAATAATAATAATATTTATTCGCTAGTGCCATTAATTCCACAGCGCTTTACATTTTTAAGCAACACTGTCCCTCTGGGGCTGTTAGGGTCCTGTCACACTTGGCGACGTTCCAGCGATCCCGACAACGACGACCTGATAAGTATCGCTGAAAGGTCGCTAAGCGGTCACTAATGAGATGTCAACTAGTCAGATCTACTCAATGACGCAGCAATGATAAGGTGACCCGTATAACGACCTCGGCAGTCGTTGGGACCCTGTCACACAGCACCTAGTCTGACAACTCAGACCTACGTGGCTGAGTTCTGAGTCGCCAACGAGGTCGTTGTTAAGGCGTCAAACACACCGATGCATGCTGCCCAGCGGGAACCCGACGATCAAAAAATGATCCAGGCCATTCCGACATGATCGGCAATGTCACAGCGGGGCCCTATCGCTGCTACGGGTCAAACATAGCGAGATCGCTGGCGAGCTTGCTGTTGCCTCACAAAACCTGTGACGCAACAGCGATCTCGCTAGCAATCTCGCTATGTGTTACGGGGGCTTTAATCTAAGGTACAGTAGTACTCTTCTATCAGTGCCAGCTATAGTTTATCCTATGTTGGTCTGTGAGGTGTGTTGTCCCAGACTTTGGTGAAAGTGTGCTGTTTGGTTAATGCAGTTGTGGAGAAGCTCTCCCCTCTGGTTTTGTTGCTTCCTACCTGCTCTTGTCTTTCCTTCTGTTACCCTTATTTTCTTTACCTTTGTGTGTGTGTGTGTGTGTGCTTAGTGACAGAGCTTTGATTTTCCCTGGTCTGTTCTTATCTTTGGGGGAATCATATCAGGACTAGTCAAAATCAGGGTCAGGAAAGGAGACTCAGGCCTCCCCCCTCATTAGGGATACAACTGAGATAAAGGATAGCGGCCATATTTCTTGTGCTATGTATTAAACTATTATTGCATTCAAGGCAAAACAGCAAAAAAATGCATATTCTGAAATCTGGGATCAGAGCGCTGTTGTATTGTTATGTAGGCCCCAACCAAGATGGCACAAAATAAATTGCACCTGTTAGTATTTTTGGCAGCTTGCAGTATAAACTAGATAAATAATGCACTTAATATTAGGATGTCAGATGTCTGCTTTGTTATAACCATGGCATGTTACCAGGGAATACACTGGATGTAGTGCTGAACTGATCCCGTAATAAAGCACATGACCAGCGATGATGATCCATCTCAGATTAATTTATCTTCTGAATCAGCTCTGTGTTTGCCTTGGCAAAGATTAGAGTCATTTGACTTTGCGATAATGAAGATGGACGAGGTTCTTCTAACTATGCTGATGGAATAAATGTATTACATTGTCCGCATTTTCTGTTTAGATTTTACTGTCGTTACTGAGCGCCTCTTATGAACGTATTGCTGAAAATGAATGATTTCTAATCATCTCAGATTTGAAATCACTATTGCTTATAATTTCATTTACTCACTATAGAAATGTATGAATCTAAGGGCCCTTTCACATCAGCGTTTTTCGTAATTCGCGGCAGATGCGGTGAAAAAAACGCATCTGCCGCGTTTGCCGCATAACCGTTCCACTTGCGGCGCGGTTGCGGTTTTTCCCATACAAAGTATAGGGGGACTTGCGGCAGATGCGGCAAGTGCGGTTTTGCACTTGCGGCAGGTGCGGCAGCGAAAAAAACCGCAGTAAGCCGCAGTTTTTTTCGCAGCCGCACCTGCCGCAAGTGCAAAACCGCACTTGCCGCACCTGCCGCAAGTACGCCTATACTTTGCATAGAAAAAACCGCAACCGCGCCGCAAGTGGAACGGTTATGCGGCAAACGCGGCAGATGCGTTTTTTTCACCGCATCTGCCGCGAATTACGAAAAACGCAGATGTGAAAGCACCCTAAGAGGCAGAAGTGTGTATAGATGGATTGGGATCGAGCCAATATTACAAGTAAAAAATATTTTTATTAAATAAAGTGTATACAAGTTGCAAAAACAATCACTTTAACCCCTTCATGACCGAGCCTATTTTGACCCTAAAGACCGAGGCATTTTTGTCAATTCTGACCAGTGTCCCTTTATGAGGTAATATCTCTGGAACACTTCATTGGATCCGAGCGATTCTGAGATTGTTTTTTCGTGACATATTGGGCTTCATGTTAGTATTAAATTTAGGTCGATAATTTTTGCGTTTATTTGTGAAAAAATCAAAAATTTGGCAAAAATTTTGAAAATGTAGCAATTTTCAAATTTGTAATTTTTATTCTGCTAAACCAGAGCGTTATGTGCCTCAAAATAGTTAATAAATAACATTTCCCACATGTCTATTTTACATCAGCACAATTTTGGAAGAATAAAAAAATGTTGGTAGCACGTTAAAAGGGTTCAAAGTTCATCAGCAATTATTCATTTGTCCAGCAAAATTTACAAAACCATTTTTTTAGTGACCACATCACATTTGAAGTCTCTTTGAGGGGTGTACATGACAGAAAACACCCAAAAGTGACACCATTCCAAAAACTGCACCTCTCAAGCTACTCAAAACTATATTCAAGAAGATTATTAACCCTTCAGGTGCTTCACAGGAACTAAAATAAATTTGAAGGAAAAAATGGACATATTAATTTTTGTAACAAAAATGTTCTTTTGGCCTCAATTTTTTCATTTTCACATGGGCAACAGGATAAAATGCATCCTAAAATTTGTTGGGCAATTTCTCCTCAGTACATAGATACCTCATATATGGTCATAAACCACTGTTTGAGCGCACGGCAGGGCTCGGAAGGGAAGGAGCGCAATTTGAATTTTGGAGCCACATTTCCATTCAAAAAGTGAAATGTCGCTTCTTCCCTTCTGAGCCCTGCCATGCGCCCAAACAGTGATTTATGACCACATATGAGGTATCGGTGTATTCAGGAGAAATTGCCCAACAAATTTGTGGATGTATTTCATCCCTTTGCCCATGTGAAACTGAAAAAATGTAGGCAAAAAGACATTTTTTGTGAAATAAAAAAGTGTTTTTTTTATTATTACGGATCAATTTGTGAAGCATCTGGGGGTTCAAAGTGCTCACTATGCCTCTAGATATGTTCGTTTGGGGGTCTAGTTTCCAAAATGGGGTCACTTGGGGGAAGCTCTAATGTGGAGACACACAGGGACCCTCCAAACGCGACATGGTGTCCACTAACAATTTGAGCTCATTTTCCATTTAAATTGTTAGCGGACACCATGTCGTGTTTGGAGGGTCTCCGTGTGTCTCCACATTGGAGCTCCCCATAAGTGACCCCATTTTGGAAACTAGACCCCCCAGGGAACATATCTAGATGGGTGGTAAGCACGTTGAACCCCCAGGTGCTTCACAAATTGATCAGTAAATATGAAAAAGTACTTTTTTTCCACTAAAATTTTCTTTTTTCATTTTTACAGATTAATTTGTGAAGCACCTGGGGGTTCAAAGTGCGCACTATGCATCTAGATAAGTTCCCTGGGGGTCTAGTTTCCGAAATGGGGTCACTTGTGGGGGAGCTCCAATGTTTAGGCACATAGGGACTCTCCAAATGCGACATGGTGTCTGCTAACAATTTGAACGGAAAATCAGTTCAAATTGTTAGCGGACACAAGTTGCGTTTGGAGAGGCCCTGTGTGCCTAATTATTGGACCATCCCCACAAATGACCCCATTTTGGAAACTAGACCCCCCAGGGAACATATCTAGATGGGTGGTGAGCACTTTGAACCCCCAGGTGCTTCACAAATTGATCCGTAAAAATGAAAAAAGAAATTTCTTTGAAAAGAAAAAAGTACTTATTCATTATTACGGATCAATTTATAAGCACTTGGGGGAACAAAGTGCTCACTATGCATCTAGATAAGTTCCCTGGGGGGTCTTGTTTCCAAAATTGGGTCACTTGTGGGGAGCTCCAATGTTTAGGCACACAGGGGCTCTCCATACGCAACATGGTGTCCGCTAACAATTAGAATTATTAGTGGACACCATGTCTCATATAAAGAGCCCCTGTGTGCCTAAACATTGGAGCTCCCCCACAAGTGACCCAATTTTGGAAACTAGACCCCCCAAGGAATGTATCTAGATGCATAGTGAGCACTTTGAAGCCACAGCTGCTTCACAAATTGATCTGTAAAAATGAAAAATTACTTTTTTTTCACAAAAAAATATTCTTTTTCCCTTTTGTGGACTAATTTGTGAAGCACATGTGTGTTCAAAGTGCTCACTATGTATCTAGATGAGTTCCTTAAGGGGTCTAGTTTCCAAAATGGGGTCACTTGTGGGGGAGCTCCAATGTTCAGGCACACAGGAAGGGGCTCTCCATACGCAACATGGTTTCCGCTAACAATTGAAGCTAATTTTCCATTGAAATTGTTAGCGGGACACCATGTCGTGTATGGAGAACCTGTGTGCCACCAGCACAAGGGCAACTGGAAGAGTTGGGTTGCAGCACCAGAACAATGCCGCCTCTAATGAATGCGCTATTTTCTTGGGTGGCTGTGGGTTGCAATTTGCAGCGTGGGGGACCCACAACATTTGGGTCTCTCCACGCTGAGGATTCCAGTCAACCAGCTGCCAAGTTGTACCTGGCTGGCTACCAAAAATACAGCGAAGGCCTTTTTTTTATTTCTAGAACTAATTCTAGAAGAAAAAAAAATGACGTGAGGCTCCACCATATTTTTGGTCCAGCCAGTACAACTTGGCAGCTACAGACTGCCAGCAACCCCCAGCTGCCTCGTTGTACCTGGCTGCAACAAAAAATACAGCGAAGCCCATTTTTTTTTATTTCTAGAACTAATTCTAGAGAAAAAAAAATAACGTGAGGCTCCGCCATATTTTTGGCCAGCCAGGTACAACTGGCAGCTACAGACTGCGAACCCCCAGAGCCGTTGTACCTGGCTGCAACCAAAAATACAGCGAGCATTTTTTTTATTCAGAAATAATTCTAAAAAAAAATGACTAGGCTCCGTCAATTTGGCCCAGCCAGGTACAACTAGGCAGCTGGAATCCTCAGCATGGAAAGGCCCAAGCGTTCTGGGCCCCCCATGCTGCGAATTGCAGCCCGCAGCCTCCCCAGAAAATGGCGCATTCATTGAAGCGCCATTTTTGGCGCTGTACCCATGCTCTTCCAGTTGCCCTGGTGCCGATGGCAAACTGGGTAATAAAGGGGTTAATGCCAGCTTTTTATTGGCAGCTGGCACTAAGACCGAGATTCATAATATTGGGCCAATGTTAGACCCGCCTTTAGGAATCTCTAGTAAGTAGTCAATAAATACACACAGAGAAAAATATTTTTATTTTGAAAAAAAAAACACAAACAAAATTCAGACTCCATCCTTATTATAAAGATCCGACGTAGTCCATAACGAAGGTCCCACGACGCTCGATCGCCTCCGACGTAGTCCACAGCGAAGGTCCCACGACGCTTGATCGCCTCTGCTCAATCCAGAGACTACAGCAATGGATCGAGTGTCCTCTTCCTACAGTCTCTGGGGTCACAGATAAGGTGCACTGTATGACAATGATCTGTCATACAGTGCACCATGATTATGATCCCAGAGACTACAACAAGAGGACACTTGATCCCTTGTTGCACCCATCCATCCACCCATGCACCCATCATCCACGCACGCACACATTCACGCATGCACATCCACAGCACGCTGGCATCCATCCATGCAATATGACATCCATGCATGCTGACATCCACGTACGCACATCCACGCATGTACATTCATGCACACACATCCACGCACGCTGACATCCACGCACGCACTTCCACATATGCGTCCACGCACGCACACATTCACGCACGCTGACATCCACACACGCACATCCACGCACGCACATATCCACGCACGCACATCCACATACACATCCACGAACGCACACATCCACGCACGTACATCCACGCACGCACATCCACATACATCAACGCACAGTGACATCCGCGCATGGTGACATTCACGCACGCATATCCACGCATGCTGACATCCACGTACGCACATCCACACATGTACATTCACGCACACACATCCACATACGCATCCACGCACGCTGACATCCACGCACTTCCACATATGCATCCACGCACACATCCACGCACGCTGACATCACGCACGCACTTCCACATATGCATCCACGCACGCATACATCCACGCACGCTGACATCCACGCACGAACATCCACATACGCATCCACGCACGGTGACATCCACGCACGCTGACATCCACGCACGCACTTCCACATATGCATCCACGCACGCACACATCCACGCACGCTGACATCCACGCACACACATCCACATACACATCCACGCAACTGACATCCATGCACGCTGACATCCACGCACGCACTTCCACATATGCGTCCATGCACGCGCACATTCACGCACGCTGACATCCACACACACACATCCACGCACGCACATATCCACGCACGCACATCCACATACGCATCAACGAACGCACACATCCATGCACGCACATCCACATACATCCACGCCCAGTGACATCCGCGCATGGTGACATTCACGCACACATATCCACGCATGCTGACATCCACGTACGCACATCCATTGCACGCACATTCACGCACACACATCCACATACGCATCCACGCACGCTGACATACACGCACGCACATCCACGCACGAACATCCACATACATCCGCGCACAGTGACATCCGCGCATGGTGACATTCACGCATGCATATCCACGCATGCTGACATCCACGTACGCACACCCACGCACACGCACATTCACGCACACACATCCACATACGCATCCACGCACGCTGACATCCACGCACGCTGACATCCACACACGCACTTCCACATATGCATCCACGCATGCACACATCCACGCACGCTGACATCCATGCACGCACTTCCACATATGCGTCCACGCACGCACACATTTACGCACGCTGACATCCACACACGCACATCCACCCACGCACATATCCACGCACGCACATCCACATACGCATCCACGAATGCACACATCCACGAACGCACACATCCATGCACGTACATCCACGCACGCACATCCACATACATCCACGCACAGTGACATCCGCGCATGGTGACATTCACGCACGCATATCCAAGCATGCTGACATCCACGTACGCACATCCACGCACGCACATTCACGCACACACATCCACATACGCATCCACGCACGCTGACATCACGCATGCTGACATCCACGCACGCACATCCATATACGCATCCAAGAACGCACGTACATCCAAGCACGCACATCCACGCACGCACATCCACACACATCCGCGCACGGTGACATCCGCGCATGGTGAAATTCACGCACGCACATCCACGCATGGTGACATCCACGTACGCACATCCACGCACGAACATCCACGTACACACATCCACGCACGCACGTATCCACACACGCACTTCCACATATGCATCCACACACGCACACATTCACGCACGCTGACATCCACACACATCCACGCACGCACATATCCACGCACGCACATCCACATACGCATCCATGCATGCACACATCCACGCACGTACATCCACACACACATGTCCATCCATGCACACGTCTACGTACGCACACGTCTACACACGCACACACATGCTCACGTACGCTCACGTCCACGCATGCACATGTCCACGCACGCTCACGTCCACGCACGCACACATCTGAGCACACATCCATGCACACACTAGTCCACACACGCACTCGTCCATGCACGCTCATGTACGCACACATCCACACACATACATACATGTACAACACACACATACATACATACACAGCACACACATACATACATCCACACACACACATACATACACACACATACACACACACATACATACATACACACACACACATACACATACACACACACATACATACACACACACACATACATACATACACACACACATACATACATACATACATACACACATACACACTCACACACACATACATACTTACCTCCCTCTCGACTGGCAGAGGAGGCGGGGCCCACTGACCGGATGAGAGGAGGCGGAGGAAAGGAGGCGCAGCGGCGGGCCGGGCACAGCAGCGGGGGCACCGGTGGGTGCAGCCCGCCGGATGAGGTCGGTGAGGGGGGGCCAGGGCACAGGGCTAGAGGTGGGGGCTGCCAGGGGGGGCACATCCAGAAGGGGACCACATCTGACCGGCGGGCGCGCCCGCGGGTGCATCCCGCTGGTATACACATAGTAATAGAGGGGGGGGCCCTTTAAGTACTGGAGCTGGAGGGGGCTGAGGAGGGGTGGGCACTTGCCGATCCGCCCCTCAAGATCTGATTGGAGAGCTCCAATCAGATCTGGGGGGTGAATCCCTATGATTCCCTCCGATCGGCAGTTTCACTTTTAAACTGCCGATCGGAGGGGTCCTGGGCAGGGGGGGGTTAATCAACCCCCCCTAGGGTTTAGTACAAGTCCCCAGCTACCTGCAGCCCAAGTGACAGGTCAGTGAGACCCTCACTTGAGCTGCAGCAGTGCGTTCCCCAGATGGCACAGACGCTGTGCCCATCAGTCGGGAACGCACTGGATTTCATGGCACAAACGGTGTGTCATGTGTCGAGAAGGGGTTAAAAACAATTAAAATGCAGAAACCTGCATGACAAACAATCCAATAGTCCAATATGAACATTATCATGGTAACTTGGACCCTGTTTTCCTTTATTCTATTTTGAGTGAAGTCTCTTTAGGACTTACATCTTACTGCTTGGTCTGCTGCACCTGCCTAATTGTGGGTATTAATGCACTTTAGTGAGTTTTTTTGCTCTGTTATTATTATTATGAGAAGTCTGTTCCATTCTCTGTACCTAAATTGTGTTATTGGTGCAAACCAAGACAGCTAATCGACATGTGTGCACTTGGCTTGGTATAATTTGATCTATACAGTGTTCATTTACATTGTGGCAAAGCTTGGGCTATTGGATTGTTTGTCATGCAGGTTTCTGCATTTTAATTGTTTTTAAAGTGATTGTTTTTGCAACTTGTATACACTTTATTTAATAAAAAATCTTTTTCACTTGTAATATTGGCTCGATCCCAATCCATCTATACACGCTTCTGCCTCTCTTAGGTTCAAGTGTTTTCCCTGCGTGGGATTGGTTGATCCTTCTAGTGCTACTCCCATCCCTTTCTTTTTTACTATAGAAATGTATGGGAACTTGCTATCTACCTTATGGAGAGGAGTTTTCCTGCAACCATAAGAAGACAGTTAAGCAGGTGAGGAGATTATAGCCACATCCCCCCTCTAGGAAATATGCAAATTTGCACTTCAGTAAGGAAGTGGAAAAACTCCAGCGTCACCTTTAAATAGCTCCTCAAAGTCATAATCGCTTTCCAACAAGCTTTTTAATATGACTAAGGGATTTCTGCCAGATCAGAACCCCAAACTCATCAGTGTAGTGTGTGGGATATTCTGATCCGGCTGTGTGAGTGGGCTAAGACAAGGTCTGGGAACTTGCTATCTACCTTATGGAGAGATGTTTTCCTGCAACCATAAGAAGACAGTCAAGTACCGTATATACTCGTGTATAAGCCGACCCGTGTATAAGCCGACCCCCCTACTTTTGCCCCCAAAACCTGGGAAAATCTATTGACTCGCGTATAAGCCGAGGGTGGACTCCAGCACAGGTATACAACCCCCAGCAGTGAGGTATACAGCAGCCTCCCCAGTGGTAGTATACAGCAGCCTCCCCAGTGGTAGTATACAGCAGCAGCCCCAGTGGTAGTATACAGCAGCCCCAGAGGTATATGCAGCCCCAGAGGTATATGCAGCCCCAGAGGTGTATACAGCAGCCCCAATATACAGCAGCCCCAGTGGTATTGCAGCCCCAGTGGTATTGCAGCCCCTATATACAGCAGCCCCAGTGGTATTGCAGCCCCTATAACAGCAGCCCAGTGGTATTGCAGCCCCTATATACAGCAGCCCCAGTGGTATTGCAGCCCCTATATACAGCAGCCCCAGTGGTATTGCAGCCCCAGTGGTGTATACAGCAGCCCCTATATACAGCAGCCCCAGTGGTATTGCAGCCCCAGTGGTATTGCAGCCCCTATATACAGCAGCCCCAGTGGTATTGCAGCCCCAGTGGTATTGCAGCCCCTATATACAGCAGCCCCAGTGGTATTGCAGCCCCAGTAATGCAGGGCCCCTATATACAGCAACCCCAGTGGTATTGCAGCCCCAGTGGTATTGCAGCCCCTATATACAGCAGCCCCAGTGGTATTGCAGCCCCAGTGGTATTGCAGCCCCAGTGGTGTATACAGCCCCTATATACAGCAGCCCCAGTGGTATTGCAGCCCCAGTGGTATTGCAGCCCCTATATACAGCAGCCCCAGTGGTATTGCAGCCCCAGTGGTGTATACAGCAGCCCCTATATACAGCAGCCCCAGTGGTATTGCAGCCCCAGTGGTACTGCAGCCCCTATATACAGCAGCCCCAGTGGTATTGCAGCCCCAGTAATGCAGGGCCGATATATATACAGCAGCCCCAGTGGTAGTATACAGGCAGCCCCAGTAATGCAGGGCCCCCCCCTCATGCTCCGGTCTCCTGTAAAGCAAATTATACTTATCAGTGCCCGCTGCCGTCCGCGCGCCCGCATCTGCCGACATCCCGATCCTCCGTCTTCATGCATCTTCTTCCTGTTTCCTGTGCGCGTCGCCGGTAATGACGTCATTGCCTGCGACGCGCACAGAAGCAGGAAGAAGATGAATGAAGATGGAGGATCGCATGTCGGCAGCGGCGGGCGCGGACGGCAGCGGGCACTGATAAGTATAACTTGCTTTACAGGTGACCGGAGCATGAGGGGGGGGGCCCTGCATTACTGGGGATGCGGGGGCTGCTGTATACCGCTGTATACAGCAGCCCCCGCACTGACTCGCGTATAAGCCGAGGGGGGTACTTTTCAGCCCAATTTTTGGGCTGAAAAACTCGGCTTATACGCGAGTATATACGGTAGTTAAGATTTTTCAAATTTAATATATAAATTGTTATTGAGTATATATAAAAGTGAAAAATTGGTCTGTTTCTATTTTTAAAACCAAAGCAATATGTCATGGATAGGCACTTTACCCTATGTTTTAGCATTTTTCTATTCTCAAAACCCTGTTGGATTTTGATATATGCAGTTTTGTTATGTTAATTTATAATTTTAAGTACATAAATTGCTACCAATAAAGAATGTTAAAAAAATAACTTACAATACGTTTCAGAATAGAATTCTAAAGTAATGTAAGAAATTATATCCCTAAAAGATTCAACACATGTTATTTGATGGTGGCTTAAAGGGGGCGATGTGCTCTTTATTGATTGACAGTTCAGACTAGCATAGTTGAGTCACTGACCTGAACTTTGCACTTTTTGATGCTACAATTGGAGGGACTCGGAGGCATTGATATTTGCCAGATCCAACAATATGGCCAGCTTGAGAGCCGTTATTAGACGTTCCATAGAACAGAGCTTTTAAGCTTTCGGCCCTTCCCTAAGAGACCAGCCACCATTTATAAATTGTAGTTGCGGCCGGTAACCTGCGGTTATTTAATTGAACATTTGCTTATTTTAAAAAGATTTTCATTGACTTTAATTTCATCTATTTCTGTTAATTTAGAAACCCTTTTGAGTATCATTGAATGAATGAGGCAAGTTTCCATCTCATCCATATGATCTGATAGGATCTGTGTAATTTCTGATGAGCTGACCATGCCATTGAGTGATGAAAACTTCAATTTATAGAGATCTGAAATTTTGCATTGTGAATTGTATACATAGTAAATTATTTCATTATTAGTAAATAGTAATTTAGAAAAAAACATACATTCAGCATTGAATTCTCTTACTGTCTGTTCACGTAAGTATATCTTCACTGCTTAACATTGAAATTGCAAAATTAGGAATAAAATTATTAAAATCACATGATCCATAAACATGTTGTTATGACTGAGCCCTACCACTTAACAAGTAGGCAAATAAATCAGGGGAGATGTTAAACTTGCCTTCCACAGGTCCAAATATGACCCTAATTTGTCCTTGCCTGACCATGGAGGTTGGGACCCTAAGAATACGTAATGAAATCCCCACTTCATGTCGGCTGACCCTGAGTGTTCTTAACCGCACCCTTAACTATAAACAAAGTGTAACACAACAGTAACTATAAAGGAAGTGCACACAAGCAAAGGCTGAGACACAGGGCTAAGAATGTGTTCATAGAGTCATTCAGGGACGATGGAAGAAAATGTAAATAACCCAAAAGACTAACGGAATCCCCAAACCCTAATGTAACAGAATGAAAAGAAATGCTTGGAAAGGAAACACACAAACTGCAGGAAAATATAATAGAGAAAATACATCAATGGAATTCTCAATTGAACTGCTGGGACTACAAACATCTATTCACCTAGGAAAATAACCAGCAATGAAGGCAAGTGCTTGGAGAATTTAAATAACCCCTCTCAAGATGTGACGGGGCCAACAAAATGAGGAAATCAAAACACCTGTTTAAATTAAAAAAAGAAATCATGACACAGGAAAGAAAAGACAAGAGAACTATCAGCAATTGGACAAAGACAAAACAGGCTGTGGTCTAACAGAAAGGGAAACCGACTACACAAGCAAAGGTCACAAGATTGAGCCCTGGAGTCACAGCATGACCTGATATTGCAAAAATGGAAGCATAACTATCACATATTGATTTTTACAGCATCCACATGCAGTAATACATGCTATCAATGTGGTTATTAATGGTAGTCTTAAGAATTATTCTCCTTGCTGTCTGAACCTTGGCACGTAAATCATCAAGCTGGCAGCTCCCTTTGCAATTGCCTAATGATGAGGTCCCAGAAGTGCTCGATGGAGAGCAAGTCTGGAGATGTGGTAGAAAATTTAAGGCACACAGTCTGCTCACAGTTGCATGAATAACAAGAGACCCAGTGTTGAAAAATGGATTCTGGAACACTTTGGAGAAATGGCCGTACTACTAGTTCCATGACCAAATCATTGTACGTTGAGTTGTTTGTGTACCTGAAATGTAGACTACATGGATCCTGATACTGTTTATTATGCCACTTTACACCATAAGCCTAGGAGTAGTACCAATGTGACAACTTCTCCCTTTAATTGTGCACTATTTGGCCATCACTATTGCAATAGAAAGTAGAAAATCTCTACATTTATTATCTGGCATCTGATAGTAATTTAGTCCTAAATGTAGCAATTATACATTTTTATTAAAAAAAAAAAACAACAGCCGGGTATTACACACATTTGTTTTTAATTTCCCTTACAAAGAAAATCCCCATTACGTTTATCAGACTTCAAGTAATTCCACATGTCTGTGACAGCTTTGCTGTATTTTTCTCTATGGCCATCCTAAGGTTAAGTCTCCCGATGGTCACATTACATTTTATTTTTGTTAAAAGTGGGATTATTTTACAATGAAATTTTTAATCCTTTATTAAAATATATTTATGTACAAAGTCATTTAATTGATGTTGAAATAAAATATTCATAGACCTAGGGCACTTTAACCTAATTATTGTAAACTTTGCTATTTAAAGCCAAAGTAATTAAAATGCTTGGAAACATATGTTGTTCCCTGAGGCAGCATAGGAGCCTGTAGCGCATGTATGTATGAAGCGATATCAGTAGCTTGCTTTATTACAGTATTCAGCTCATGTAAGTGTCTTTGTGTTTACTACTCTATGCGGAATTATAGGTACAGTACATCAGGTTTGGTGTGCTGATGTAAAGCATCAGTTTCAGGTATAGTTTGCTACGTTCTCTTATTTTTGGGCCCTATGTGGTTGAGCTCCTGTAAACTATAAGATTCATATCTGCTGTAAATTATTTATATCCATTTCTGAGAGTTCATATTATTCTCTGTGCATACATTTTTTCTTTTTTTTCTTTTTTAAGGGTTATCCAGAATATATAAAATAGCTAAATTGTGCCTAAGCACTTATGATATGGATAATATTTCATAATAATATTAACAACAAGTTGCTGCTCCTGTCCTAATTTATATGACCAAGTGGCGGCATTGAAAAGTAGACACCAGACACGCAGAGTCGGCTGTACACCCTTCCTTGGTCAGACCCAAGCTCCAAGTGTCTGTTTATTATAATCACACATGGGTTTTAACAAAGCTCTTTAAGGGGCTCAGTTACACAAAGAATGGGACAAATGGAATGTATTCATGGTTAACGAACTGGGACATGGGCTAGTCCATGGGAGGATTCATGAGGTCATCAAGGTAGATTAGTCCATCAGGTCTCCAGGTTAGATTGATCCACGAAGCCATCAGATGAGGTGTCATTCTGTGTGATTGATCAGTCTTTGTCTTGTCTCAGAACATGTGGTGATGTGGCAGGAAATGGGAGCCATCTTTGTCTGAAACAAGCTTATGTAAGGTGAAAATAATACACTCTTTAGATCAGGGTCCCCAACCTTTTTGCACCGGGGACCGGCTTCATGCAAGACCGTCCTTCCGGGGCCCGGCGGGCGGGCTTTGAACTTATGGGGCGGGGCTATGGAGAAGGGGTGGCGTTTACTGCCCTGTTTCCTCAAAAGATGCGCTACATCTTATTTTCATATACGGTAGTATATGCAGCGTCACAGCCTCCACATTATATAATGCAGCCTCACAGCTCTCCATATAGTACAATGCAGCGTCACATCCCTCCATAAAGTATAATGCAACCTCATGTCCTTCATATAATATAATGCAGCGTCGCATCCCTCCATATAGCATAAATTCTCCCCCCACACACACATTGCCCCCCTATAACCCCTGCACACACATTGCCCCCATATAAACCCCGCACACACACATTGCCCCCATATAACCCCGCACACACACTGCCCGTATAACCCCCGCACACAGACATTGCCCTTGTATAACCCCACACACACCCACACTGCCCCCGTATAACCCCCGCGCACACACACACACGCTGCCCCGTACAACCCCCGCGCACGCACACACACACACACTGCCCCCGTATAACCCTCGCACACACACACATTGCCCCTTGTATATACCCTCACACACACATTGCCCTTGTATATACCCCTCACACACACACACATTGCCCCTTGTATATACCCCTTACACACACTGACCCCTGAATGCCCCACACACAGACATGCTGCCCCAGTACAATCCACCCCCCACACACAGGCATTGCTGAAACACACACTCACACACAGATGCTCTTCTGCTCACCGCTCCTGCCGGCTTCTCTCATACAGCAGCAGCTGAGAGGCAGAGACGTGGCTGAAGTTTTTTCATATATCGCGCTATTCCTAAGCGCATCACGTGACACACACATCACTGCTGCGCTTGGAAATAGCGCGAGATATGAAAAAACTTCAGCCACGTCTCTGCCTCTCAGCTGCTGCTGTATGAGAGAAGCCGTCGGCCAATAACAGTGCGGCAGGGCATGGCCGCTGCTGATTGGCCGACAGCTCTCCTAATGCCATATGTACGCAGCAGAGGCAGAGGCTGAGGCTCAGAGCGGCATCAGGAGGTGAGGGGTGCGGTGGGCAGGGACACACAGGGGGCGGGGAAGCCGGCAGCTCGCCGTGAACCGGCGCAAGGACCCTGATGGCCCGGTCCGCGGCCCGGTGGTTGGGGACCCCTGCTTTAGATCATTTCTCCCATGACCTTATGTCTTAAGGTTAATTAAGTATTTTGATCTTAAGACTCTCCTTAACACTTATAGGCAGGTGGATGGCACCTACCTGCCTGTTGTGCCTGGCACCATTCACCACCGACATGGAGCTGGCACAGACCGCTCTTGTTGGCAATTTTTGCGCTTCCGCTGACATCACGTCAACAGGGGGGAGGATTCTCCCCTCTGTCTATGAGCGTCAGAGCTGAGATCACACTGATTGACAGCCGGCTCCCCCAATCAGGTAGTATTTTTATATCACCATTTATTCCTTGGCACTTTACATGTGAAAAGGGCAAACATAAACAAGTACAATAATCATGAACAATACAAGGCACACACAGGTACAGGAGAAGAGCGGACCCTACCCACGAGGGATGAGAGGATACAGTAGGTGAGGGTAGCTGGTCGTGCAGCGGTTGGTGGACTGAGAATCACTGCAGGTTGTAGGCCAGTCGGAAGTGGTGGGTCTTCAGTTTCTTTTTGAAGATTTCTTGGGTAGACGAGAGTCTGATGTATTGGGGCAGAGAGTTCCAGAGCATGGGGGAAGCACAGGAGAAATACTGTATAGAATTGTGGGAAGAAGAAATAAGAGGGGCATAGGGAAGGAGATCTTGAGGAGACCTTGTCACCAATGTATGGAGAGGACAGGTTGTGAATTGCTTTGTATGTCATGGTTAGGGTTTTGAACTGGAGTCTCTGGGCAATGGGAAGCCAGTGAAGAGCTTGGGAAACAAGAGGCTAGGGAATAGCGGGGAGAGACAGGTGGATTAAAAGGAATGATTAATGCCACCATTCATTTTCTATTTCAACAATATTTATCAAATTTTTAATTATTTAATCAATATAGTCTCCTCATTGGTTTTATCTGTCTAACCTTCTACTTTTGCAAAATTCAGCCTTATTGGAGTATGCACACACAACCTCTTTTTAGGTGGAAGCCACTTGGAATCCACTTGAAAACATGCCACAAAAACACTGAAAACATAAGAATGCTGCATACATATTCAGTTTTGCACTTCTACTTCTTTTAACCACTTCAGGATTCGGAAACCTTGGAGCAATGGAAAGAAACAATATGCTCATTCTTTTGGTGGCTTAGAAGCTGCTTGCTAGTTATAGTTTAAATGACAGCAAAATGATGCCAGCAGTGGAGCAAAATTGACAGGAAAACCTCCAGCAAAAGATGTTTTGGGAAAAGGCCACCAGCTTTTTCCTGAAGTGTTTTAAGAAGGAAAACTGTTTGGGGTGTGCTGGGGCCTTAACACCACCATATACCCTGAGGACATGTGGAGACTGAGCTATCTGAGGAGTTTTTGAGGCACAAACTGAAAGGAAACTCTGAATTCTCCTGAAAAAATATGAAACATCAAAATTTTGAGCTCTAAAAACTGAGCAAAAAGACTCAGTTAGCACATGCTCAAAGGGTCAAGAATAAAGCTAAGGGTTAAAGCTCAGGGGGTGGGAAAACCTCTAAGTGTGCCCCCAATCAGGTAACCATGTTTACAGCTACAGTAGCACATGGTGGTACACACTGTACACACTGATCATGGGTATAAGGAAACAGTAGATGAGTTCGCTGAAAATGAAAATAAATCACTGTACAAAGACCGTCACTGATATTATCACCCTACAGTGGTCACATAGTGGTAGATACAAGTGCTATAGGACATACAAGTGATTAGAGTACAGTTGTAGATAATGACTTATATACTTTCTGATACAATAATTTTTTACCTTTCTTCTACATCTTGCTCAAACTGACATCACAACTTCTCCTGCCACGACTCATTTCCAGAGATGACAACAAAGACACATTTGACATCTCACATCGCCTGCACTAACCTCATCTATTCCTAACATGCACAAACTCCTCATCTTGTTCATACCCCAATGCTGAGCCGCTGCTGCCATATGTTTTCCTATTATTAGGTGTGGTACAATAATAGTGTTCCTCTTACTGTCTCAAATAATAATGCTAACCACTGTGCCCATTACAATATAAAACGCCTCCTCCTATTCACTCTGGATGCTAAAACTTACCCTGATTGGAGCCTTGGGGAAGTACAGTAGAAAACAGTGCCCACATTTTACCACCTAGAAAGTCCCCAGTTTACTCTTTTATCAGTCACAATACTCCCCTATAACAATAAGTTCCCACTTAACATTTAATAACATCCGCTGAGCTCTCCCTGTGTACAGCCTCCCTACTTACTGTATGATGGCCCAAAATTTCCCCTTAGACAGTATGATATCCCCACAGTTCCCCTACACATAGCATAATGGGACCACACAGCACTCCATACACATTATGATGTCTCCACAGCTCCCCTCTTCAAGGTATGATGTCCCCACGGGGTATAATGCCCCCCAAATTGTATGATGCCCCCACAGTAGTTCCTACGCTGTATGCTGAGCTTCACAGTAGACACATTACTATATGATGGCCCCACAGTAGATGCCGCACTGGATCATGCCCCCATGCTGTATTATTGCTCTTGATTAGCCATCTCACTGTCTGATGGTCCCACATTAATTTCCAAAATGTATGATGGCCTCCACAATAGCCCTCGCTCTTTATGGTGCTTCCACAGTAGCGCCTAATATGTATGATGGCCCATTTAGTAGCCCCCAGTCTGTAAAAGGGCCCCTTCTATAGCCCACACTATGTATGAAGTCCCTTATTAGCCACCACTCTGTATGATGGCCCCCTTATTAGCTCCCACTATGTATGATGGTCCCCATTCTATGTACGGGTGCACTTAGTAGCTTCCTCTGTGTGAGGGTGCACTTAATAGCCCCAGCTCTGTATGATGGCCTTCTTAGTAATCCCCACGCTGTATAATGCCCCTTTAGTAGCCTTAGCTATGTATGAGGGACCCCTCTCTGTATGAGGGCTCACTTAGTAGTCACCAATCTGTATGAGGACCCTCTTAGTAGCCAACACTATGTATCATGTGCCCCTTAGAAGCCCCAACTATGTATTAGGTTCTCCTTAGTACTCTAGACACTGTATCATGGCCCACACACAATGTTAAAATAAAAATCATATACTCACCTAACCTTGGTGAGTCTAGTGGCAGACAGCGCTATGTCCTGGGAAGACCGATGCGGTTATTTGAAAGGCTTGTTAAAGAGTCAAATTTTACTTTTAGATTGCTACTTCCAGTAGGTGGCAGTGGAGTTCATCTACTTCCTCCCTGAAGAGACAAATTGCGTATTTCCCAGAGGAAAATATGAGGAGCTTTGCGGCTAAAAGTCTCCTCACTGCTGGCATGCAGGATAATGCTCCACAAGGAGACTAGCTATTCCCTTGAACACAGACAGCACACTGACCAATATGATTTTTTATGACTTTTCAGTGAACAGTTTTTTCAAATGTGTGAAAAAAATGGCAGCATGCATTTTCTTTCGAGCCTTGGATTAGAATTGCCCATGCAAGTCTACGGGTGTGCAAAAAAATTGGATGCCAGATGAACATGTCAACTGTTGATGTATAAAATCAGATGCTACATGGATTTAAAAAATGGACACATGGTTGAATTTATGATATGGAAAAACTTTCTGAATGTAATTGGATGAGTTTTCATATGCTTATCTGACCACAGCCTTAAAGATGTAGGTAATTTGGGCCTTGTGGAAGCAGATATTTTCCCAATTTTTTTTAATCAAGTTGTACCAAATAAAGTGTTGGAAAAAGTTTAGTACTTTTGGGGGAAAGAATGGAAAAAAATTGCATTTCTGAAATTTTATTTAAAAGTGTTCTATATGTGGTAATATTGAAAAGTGAACTTTTTTAAGGGTCATTATGGTTATGATTGTATTAATTAAAGGGACTCTGTCAGGTCATTTTTTAGTATGATACTAATAGTTCCCTTGAATAGTGCTCGGGTAGACCTTTCAGAATATGTAAAAATCATTAAAGTACCCTTCTCTTGCTATAAGCACCTGCACACCTTGTAAAAGTAATTGTCATGACTCCTGAGCAGTCTGAGAGTCTCAGCATGTAATGGTTATTTAAATATCTACGCCTATCAAAGCTGGTATTCTGTCCCTCTCCTCTGCTGCAGTTACACTGAATCTCTCAGGCTTCTGCAGGCTACTGGATAACATCAGTACAGTCTGTGTTATCTGTAAAATATTTCTGTTTATATAAACAGTTTTCCTGCATACATGTAATGTGTGTATCTGCTGAGCAAATGGTCAAATGTTCAAATAAACACAAAGAATATCTCAGAGCACACACTACACACATGCCTTAGATACACAATAAAGATCTCAGAACTGCATCTGCTAAGATCAGATCTGCTAAGAGCACACACCTTCTCCCCCTCCTTTCTCCTCTGCTTGCAATGAGTCACACAACATAAAGATCACAGGAGAGCAGGGCAGTGTAATGACACATGAATATTCATTTCTTGGGGACATGGCAGCAGAGAACTCACTGTAATCGACAAATGGAACACATCTTCTATTTTGAAGTTTACACAGGGTAGGAAGGAAGCATAAATAATAGAAATACATGAATAGAGAAAGAGCTTAGAGAAAGGAAATAGAAAATGATATCAGTTACATATGGATTTTTGACCTGACAGATTCCCTTTAAATATACGGTACACAGTTTTTTTCTATTTTTGTTCAATGAAAGTTGTTAAAGGGATCCTGTCACCAGGTATTCCCCTTGTAAAGTGCAGCCCCACCTGTAAACCTTTATATGCTGCATTCTAGAATGTTGTGTACATATCCCTAAGGGCAGAGCAAAGTACTGTAATGTGCAGGCACGGGGTATGGCCAAAAAGCATCTATGAATGCTCACTACAATACTTTGCTCTGCCCTTAGCAGGGCAGGGAGAAGTGCCTGTGTGCAGAAGCACAATGTAAGACAATGTGTAGATGAAGTAGGATGCGTTCATCCACATGAAGCAAAACTCCCATCTGACTCCCATCAGACCAGACAACCTGTAAGCTAGTATAATAAAAAGCCTTTTTTTATGTTATGCAGATTGAAATGGGACTTATATAGAGCATTCTAGAATTTTGTATATAAGGACTTACTAAGGGTGGCCACAGTTTATATTGGGAAAAACTAGTGACAGGTTCCCTGTAAGAAAAAACACTGTAAATCAGTTAAAGTTTTTATTTTTTTCATCAACAGAGCTGTATGAAAGCTTGTATTCATTGATTATTTTTTTTTACTGTTTTATTTTTATTTTAGCCCCACTTAAGGACTTAAATGTTGATTAAGAATGATCACTCATATAACACTCTGCAATACGTGAGTACTGCAGTGCACTAAGCCTACAGCTGATCACACAGATTCAGAGGTAACACCTCGTTAATCGGCATAATGGATACATTCGTCATGTAGTGTTAATAGATTATAAAAAAATATATATAGCTATTCTGATGTTGTATTTTCTATACATCACATACATATTTATTATATTGCCCTTATATTTGTGGGACTGAAGCCATAATTGATTATTTTCAGGTCAATATTTTTTTTTAATTCAGTAACATATTATAATGGACCTGCACCCTTAAGTGTTATTAAATTGATTGTGCTATATACAAGAATTTCTTCATAAATAACTTGCAATGCATGTATGTAGTTTTCTGGGAATTCACTGCTTTATAATAAATGTATGCTATTTATTTTCAGATTGAGGATGCTGCAAGTCAAGGATCAAAGTTTGCTGGAATAGTACAGGGATACTACATTCCAAAGGACCTGCCATACAGCCTGTCTGATAGCCTGAGTCAAACAAGCTCTCCAGATTTCACAGCTATCAATAAGGCGAGCAGCGATGCCGAGGATCACACTTCAGCGGATAAGAAGTCAGAATGCACTAATGGAAGCACTTCACCCGCAAAGAGCAGGGAAAATGCTGAACAGGCCAAAACAGTGGATGGGCTAGAAGTTATCGAACAGCAAAAAGCAAAGTCTTCACCTCTGGATGACGTAGATCAATTAGAAGAACTCAACTTCAGTGTCTCTAATGAGGATGTCTTCATTCAGGATAAGATTACGACAGAGTCTACAATGCCTGATAATTGCAGCAGTAGAAGTAAGTACAGCAAGTGCAGCTTCATCATAGAGTAACAGCCAAATAAATGCTAAAGTAGAAAAGCTTTAAAACTAGGAACATAATCATCCAGTTAAGTGTTTTGACAGCATAATCATATGCTCATTACTTGCACAAAAGTAAGAAAAGTAAGGGATAGAGGTTTTGTAGGACAACATGAAGCATGTTTTTGTAAAGCGTAACCGCCGTTTACATTTTTATATAATAATAATGTAGAGGAAGTGATTTTAATAAACTTTCAAATATACTTTATAAATGAAATCTGGTGTAAAACCATTCAAAAACCTTCCACAGGTATCCCCACTAGACTGTATCTGAAGTAGACATATGTTCATTCTCAGTCAGATCAGTCTTCACACTGAATACAAAACAATGATATTGTTGCGCCACTCTGTAACTATCTTTGGAAGTAGGTTATATGAATGAGGATCTCACCTGTGCTCATTGTGCTGTCTGCACAACAAGATGCTTTATACAATAGTATTTAATTTGTGGCAAACAATTTGCGGTAATCATTCTATGCAGTTCATTCCAGTTTTTCATATGCTCCTGTCATGTTTTTAGATGTTCCCTTATGCTTTGTTATTTCCCCCTCCCCCTGTTTTTAATTGGTGTATGTTCACTATATAAAGAGAAATGTTATATGGGTCCTTAATTCCACTTAAGGAAGACGCTTGGAGAGCATAGAAACGCGTTGTGGCCTAAAGGACCCTGCCTTTTTATTGTTCAAATAAAGCTGAGAGGTAATTATTCATAATAGCCTTGGTGCTGGTTGATTCCCCAGCGCTCACACAAATACCTATTACTTTCTTGAAATACATTCCCACTGAATACGGCCACATAACCATATAAGGGTAGAGGAGGCAAGGTCAACACTCCTGACTGCAGCTGGTGAGGAAACAATGTATCAGATTGTCTCAGGCTACAGCACAGTTGCTAAGCAGTGTCTGAATTTTATGAACAGTGCAAACTCCTCTGCTGTTTCCTTGGCATTCTCTGCCATCTTGTTCCTTGTCTGCTGGCTCCCCGCACAGCTCACTATCTCTGATCTTTACTTTCTCTACATTGCACTGCACTCACATTGCACTGCTCCCCGTTATAAGCTGCTGGCTATGGTTACACAGCCCTAAAATGCAGTTTTTAAAATCTCACTGAAAAATGTAATTAAATAAGTCACATCTAAAAAATGAGAATGCGCATAGGGTCTTATCCTTAATAGAAATCAAATCCCATACAGTGTGAAATCTGCTCACCTGATACAGTTGTGAAGCCCACAACCAGCTTGATCGCTCAAACACAGCAGCCGCAGCCGGGACCGCACTTCCACAATCATGGGGGTGAAACTCTATCCGGGACCAAGTGTCTTTCGGTCGGCGCCGCTGCTCCAATAAGTATCAGAAACACTGGAGTGCTTTAAATAAAAGATCTTCAGTTTTAAAACTGAAGATCTTTTATTTTAAAGCACTCCAGTGTTTCTGATACTTATTGGAGCAGCGGCGCCGACCGAAAGACACTTGGTCCTGGATAGAGTAAATAAGTCACATGGCACAAAAAAGCATTCTCTCAGCTACTACTTTTTCAATGAAATGACATTTACACCTTAAGGAAAAACATAAACACAGTGACCCAGATTTATGTCACATCAGTTTGATGATGAAATCAGTAAAAATGTTATATGTAAGAAGGTGTCATCCAGTTTTTTTTTTACCAGCTTCTATTACAAAACTGGTGAGTGGGATAGGAAAACGCAATGTACAGCATTATCTGATCTGCCTCTTGGAATGGATTGGTGCAACCAGGGCCGCACCATCCATGAGGCGACATGAAGTGTCAGCCTCAGGCGGCGAGCTCTGCTGGTAGACATGGGGCGGCGTCTTCAGGAGCTGGTGGTAGTGCGGCACCCTGCAGATGCCGCTCCTACAGTCCTGGCCGCCGACGCTGCAACCAGGCTTGGCGTATCTGGGGCTGCTGGCGGGGCATCTCCTGCCGCAGCGGCCGCGGTGTCCAAACACCCCCCCTCCAGTGTGGCAGTGTGAGCTGTGTTAGCGGCCGCGGTCTCCAAACCCCCCCCCCCCCCCCCCCCCCCCCCCCGTGCGGCTGTGTGAGCCGGCTGTGTGAGCCGGCTTCATGCTTCACTGTGCCTCGCGCTGACAGGACCTGTGATGATGTCAAAGGAGGGGAGGAGTCAGGCGGGTCACATGATCAGCTCCTCAGTATGCAGCCAGGACTCCACCATGGTGCTGGATGAGGTGAAGTTTATGTGTGGGGCTGAGGCTTTACAGTGTAAATTAATGTAGCAGAGCTGTGTATGTATGAGGTATATGGAGTGGAGCTGAGTGTTCAAGGTGTACAGAGTGGAGGTGCGTGTGTATGAGGTGTATGGAGTGAAGCTGTGTATGTACGAGGTGTACGGAGCGAAGCCGAGTGTGTACGAGGTGTACAGAGGGGAGCCGAGTGTGTACGAGGTGTACAGAGTGGAGCCGTGTGTGTACGAGGTGTACAGAGTGGAGCCGAGTGTGTACGAGGTGTACAGAGTGGAGCCGTGTGTGTACGAGGTGTACAGAGTGGAGCCGTGTGTGTACGAGGTGTACGGAGCAGAGTGTGTATGAGGTGTACAGAGCAGAGCCGCGTGTGTACGAGGTGTACAGAGCGGAGGCGTGTGTGTACGAGGTGTACGGAGCAGAGCCGAGTGTGTATGAGGTGTACGGAGCAGAGCCGCGTGTGTACGAGGTGTACGGAGCAGAGCCGAGTGTGTACGAGGTGTACGGAGCAGAGCCGCGTGTGTACGAGGTGTACAGAGCGGAGGCGTGTGTGTACGAGGTGTATAGAGTGAAGCCACGTGTGTACATTGTGGAGCTGAGAGTGTACAAGGTGTACGGAGCGGAGCGCGTGTGTACGAGATGTACGGAGCGAAGCCGAGTGTGTACAAGGTGTATGGAGCAGAGCCGAGAGTGTACAAGGTGTACGGAGCGGAGCCGCGTGTGTACGAGGCATACGGAGCAGAGCCGTGTGTGCGAGGCTTTCGCAGCGGAGCCCAGTGTGTACGAGGTGTACGAAGCGGCGCCTCGTGTGTACGAAACGGAGCCACGTGTGTACGGTGTGTACAGAGCGAAGTCATATGTGTACGAGGTGTACAGAGCAGAGCCACATGTGTACAACGTGTACGGAGCAGAGCCGCTTGTGTACGAGGTGTATGGAGCAGAGCCGCTTGTGTACGAGGTGTACGGAGCAGAGCCGTGTGTGTACGAGGTGTACAGAGCGGAGGCGTGTGTGTACGAGGTGTACAGAGTGAAGCCACGTGTGTACATTGTGGAGCTGAGAGTGTACAAGGTTTTACGGAGCGGAGCCGCGTGTGTACGAGACGTACGGAGCGAAGCCGAGTGTGTACAAGGTGTATGGAGCAGAGCCGAGAGTGTACAAGGTGTACGGAGCGGAGCCGCGTGTGTACGAGGCATACGGAGCAGAGCCGTGTGTGCGAGGCTTTCGCAGCGGAGCCCAGTGTGTACGAGGTGTACGAAGCGGCGCCACGTGTGTACGAAACGGAGCCACGTGTGTACGGTGTGTACAGAGCGAAGTCATATGTGTACGAGGTGTACAGAGCAGGCCACATGTGTACAACGTGTACGGAGCAGAGCCGCTTGTGTACGAGGTGTATGGAGCAGAGCCGCTTGTGTACGAGGTGTACGGAGCAGAGCCGTGTGTGTATGAGGTGTGCAGAGCGGAGGCGTGTGTGTACGAGGTGTATAGAGTGAAGCCACGTGTGTACATTGTGGAGCTGAGAGTGTACAAGGTGTACGGAGCGGAGCTGCGTGTGTACGAGACGTACGGAGCGAAGCCGAGTGTGTACAAGGTGTACGGAGCGGAGCCGCGTGTGTACTAGGCGTACGGAGCAGAGAGCCGTGTGTGCGAGGCTTTCGCAGCGGAGCCCAGTGTGTACGAGGTGTACGAAGCGGCGCCACGTGTGTACGAAACGGAGCCACGTGTGTACGGTGTGTACAGAGCGAAGTCATATGTGTACGAGGTGTACAGAGCAGAGCCACATGTGTACAACGTGTACGGAGCAGAGCCGCTTGTGTACGAGGTGTATGGAGCAGAGCCGCTTGTGTACGAGGCGTACGGAGCAGAGCCGCTTGTGTACGAGGTGTATGGAGCAAAGCCGCTTGTGTACGAGGTGTATGGAGCAGAGCCGCTTGTGTACGAGGTGTATGGAGCAGAGCCGCTTGTGTACGAGGTGTACGGAGCAGAGCCGTGTGTGTACGAGTTGTACGGAGCAGAGCCGCTTGTGTACGAGGCGTACGTGGTGTACGGAGCTGAGTGTGTACTAGGTGTACGGAGCGGAGCCATGTGTGTACCAGTGGTGGCCCCCCCGAGCATGCCGCTCTTATAGTCCCGGCCGCCTCTGCCGGCAGCATTCTTCTCCCAAGTCCTTGCCGCCGCTGTCCACCCCTCTGCAGCTCAGCACGGCGGGGAACAATGATGTACGGAGCAGAGCCGAGTGTGTATGAGGTGTACGGAGCAGAGCCGAGTGTGTATGAGGTGCACGGAGCAGAGCCGCGTGTGTACAAGGTGTACAGAGCGGAGGCTGTGTGTGTACGAGGTGTACGGAGCAGAGCCGGGTGTGTATGAGGTGTACGGAGCAGAGCCGCGTGTGTACGAGGTGTACAGAGCGGAGGCGTGTGTGTACGAGGTGTATAGAGTGAAGCCACGTGTGTACATTGTGGAGCTGAGAGTGTACAAGGTGTACGGAGCGGAGCCGCGGTGTGTACGAGGCGTACGGAGCAGAGCCGTGTGTGCGAGGCTTTCGCAGCGGAGCCCAGTGTGTACGAGGTGTACGAAGCGGCGCCACGTGTGTACGAAACGGAGCCACGTGTGTACGGTGTGTACAGAGCCAAGTCATATGTGTACGAGGTGTACAGAGCAGAGCCACATGTGTACAACGTGTACGGAGCAGAGCCGCTTGTGTACGAGGTGTATGGAGCAGAGCCGCTTGTGTACGAGGTGTACGGAGCAGAGCCGCTTGTGTATGAGGTGTATGGAGCAGAGCCGCTTGTGTACGAGGTGTATGGAGCAGAGCCGCTTGTGTACGAGGTGTACGGAGCAGAGCCGTGTGTGTACGAGTTGTACTGAGCAGAGCCGCTTGTGTACGAGGCGTACGTGGTGTACGGAGCTGAGTGTGTACTAGGTGTACGGAGCGGAGCCATGTGTGTACCAGTGGTGGCCCCCCCGAGCATGCTGCTCCTATAGTCCCGGCCGCCTCTGCCGGCAGCATTCTTCTCCCAAGTCCTTGCCACCGCTGTCCACCCCTCTGCAGCTCAGCACGGCGGGGAACAATGATGTCATCACTTAGCGCCACTGTGCTGAGACGTGCAGAGCGGCAGAGGAGATGCTGAGGAGAAGAGGTATTTACTTATTATTTTTTTAATAGTTTTTCTTAGTGAGTACACTGATGGGAAACTATGTAATGTACAATATAATATAGGACAATGGGGGTGCAATATACTATATGGAGAAATATTGTGGCCCATTATATTATATGGAAGACTATGGGGGTGCATTATACTATAAGGAAGGCTATAGGGGATGCATTATACTATATGGAGGACTATGAGGGTGCATTATACTATATGGAGGACTATGGGGGTCCAATATGCTGTATGGAGAGCTATGGGGGTGCAGTATGCAATATGGGGGTGCATTATGCTATATGGAGGACTGTGGGGGTTCATTATGCTATATGGAGGACTGTGGGGTGCATTATACTATTTGGAGGACTGTGGAGGTGCATTAATCTATATGGAGGACTGTGGGGGTGATTATTCTATATGGAGGACTGTGGGCTGCATTATTCTATATGGAGGACTGTGGGGTGCATTATACTACATGGAGGAGTGTGGGGGTGCATTATTTTATATCAAGTACTGTGGGGGTGAATTGTTCTCTATGGAGTTCTGTGGGGGTGCAATATGCTATTTGGAGGACTACGGGTGCAATATACTATATGGAGGACTGTGGGGGTGCGTTTTTTCTATATCGAGTACTGTGGGGGGTGCATTCTATTTTATAGAAGACTATGGGGGTGCATAATATATGGAGGAATGCGGTATACTATGTGGAATACTATGGGGGTGTATTATATTATATGGAGCAAATTATACTATTTGGAAGCCATTATAATATTTGGAGGGCTCTGTGGGAGGCATGATAATACTTGGAGGCTACAAGGGAGCCTTTATACTTTATGAAGGGCTATTTGAGGGCTGTGTTGGGGGCCATTATACTGTACATAGGTCCATTTTACTACATGGAGGGCTGGGCGGCGGTCATAGTTGGGGATCATGCTGTACTGGGGTAGTTGCAGGAGGTGCAGTAGGGTCATCATACTGTGCATGTGGAGGAATGCACTGTGGGGGATCATACAGTGTTTGTGGGCACTTTTGTTGGCATCACACTTTAGAGGGGCAATGAAAGGGGAATCTAGGGGCTTCAGTAGGAGGAAAATTACTTTGTAAAGGCTGACATATTGAGAGAGATGTACCTATGTGACCCAGCCAAATATTGCTTTTGTTGGGGGTGCCCAATTAGAACTTCTGCTATGGGCCCTATGATTTCTATGATGCAGGATGCATTGTCCCTCTGCTGCAGGACTGATTGGCCATAACGTAGGCTGGTTTCAGATTTGCATTTGTGTCTGCATGCGCAGGGCATGCAAACGCAGGGCAAACGCTGCCATACTGATGTGAACGCAGAGGAGATTCTCATCAGTATGGTGCTCGGCCAGCCAATCAGTGATCTCGACGGCGGCCGGGAGGCGGAGATCTGTGGCGGAGATCCTCCACCTCCCAGCCGCCGCCGACGAAATTTCAATGTGATCCGCAGCGTTCTCCTGCGCTGCCATGCGGAGGACAGTGCGGATCCATTGAGATCCATGCATTGTTTGTGCACTCGCGGGCACTTGCTGATAAAACAAGCACCTGTGAACGCACAAAAAATGCAACATGTTGCATTTGGAGGGCGGAGGAGGGCGTATAAATTATGCGCATCCAAACGGAATCGTTCCCATGTTAAACATAGGAACGCAGCGTTTGGCTGCGTTCTGTTACACTTGCGTTCCGAATGCAAATGTGAAACCACCCTTACACACCAGGTCCAGTGCTGCCCCTCGGTACATTCAGGCATCCAGCCATCTTTCTCCTGAGCAGTGGTTGGTCGGTGGTGCTCTTCCCCTTCCTGCTCCCATATCCTTTGCTCAACCCAATAGGAAGGACCCTGTTATTAATTACATAAAGACAGCCCCGTGTGTGGCGTTTGTGATTGGCTAAGCAATTCGGGAGTAAGTGTGGTCTGTTGGATGGAGAAGAAGCGCCATTTTACCAACTTAGTGCAGTGGCGGCTTGTTGATGCTCAGACTGCAGGTCTTTACCTGTGTTGTGTGGAAGGTGCGGCATGGCGACTTGTCTGAATATTCAGTGCCAGGCAGCGGTCCAGAGTTTTGCAGGCGTGTGCCAGAGGTTGGCAATCTGTTCTGCCGGCAGGACCACGGCTCTGCCAGTTGTCATTATGTGTCTAAATGCTTGTGCCAAGCTGCCATTGCCATTAATGATCCTTGTTCTGGATTCTTCTGTGTGGTTCTTGTATGTGCGTGTGATGGTGCAGACATCTTTGTGTGGAGATCTTTTCTTTCTGTTTCAGTAAACTAAAATGTCCACTATTTTGCTCATTTTTACAGGATAAATATAAATCTGTAGGAACCAGATTTATTTTTATCAATTAAAATTTTTTTCTAGCGGGTGGGGGGGGGGGGGGGCGCCGTTTTGCAGTTCGCCTCAGGCAGCAGAGAGGCTAGGTTCACCCCTGGGTGCAACCACTAATGACTCACCAGAAACATTAATCAAAACAAGTTCAAATGCACAGGATGCAGCAGGCCTGCCATGATAAAAGCAGGGGCAAACCACATGCAAAATACCGATGAGAAAACCATACTCAGCCTACCATATCATGGAGGGGGTGGTTGCTGGTATTAGACATGCACGCATAGGACGCTAGTCACACAGATATGAGTGATACACAGTGTCTGCGTTTCAGTCTATTGATGATGCCCATACTATTAGATCAGGTGGGCTGCCTAGCACCATCTAAGTGCACCCCACAGGAGAGACACCCCAATGAGCCTGGCTTCATTCTTAATAATAGGGGGCCTGCTGCATCCTTCTAGTGCATTTCAACTAGTGTTGGTTAATGGCTGTTTCTGGTGAGTTTTGTGAATTTTTTATATCCTTTTCTACATCCACTAATGAGCCAGATGAATGTGAACAATCCCCATTATTAAGCCTGATGAAGAGACCATAGTGTCTCGAAAGCTTGCTTTGCTTTTTCTTACCATCTGTTCAGTTAGCCATTAAATAGTATCAACCACTGAGCACTGTCAGATTCTAATATTTTTCTTATCTACTGGCTAATAGGGTACAAACTATTTCAACAATCCCTAGAAAACTATGGGATCTATGTTCATACAATTTATTTTCTATATTCACGTGAAAAAAAAATGCCAGATAGCAGAATAGATGGGGACAAGGGGTAGTGCTCCAATAGTATACAAGCCTTGGCCAGAATATATATGTACAGGTTTTGGCCCCTCAACTGAGTCTCTGTCAAAGTCAAAGGAAAGCCTTGTGGTACCCCCATAACAGTGGTGACAACATATGTCAGGTGTCTTAAGATCCCATGTAGCATGACATCATAATATGTTACTGGTAGTTTGGTAGACTATTGGCAGAATTTTCTGACCATACTTTACAGAATGACGAGTAAATTCCCCTAAATGATATGAAGATCAGTTCTGTCCCTAATCCCTCCTTTAAATATTAATATGCACATATAGATGTTTAACATATGTTCATGCTGTTTGTTAGTGATAAAAGAGTTCTTTTTACTTTCCAAGAGCTATTTAGTTCTGATCTAATGCAAACAAATCATGAAAATATTGTTATATATATATATATATATATAGTCTATAGTTACCGTATATACTTGCGTATAAGCCGAGTTTTTCAGCCCAAAAATTGGGCTGAAAAGTCCCCCCCTCGGCTTATACGCGAGTCACTGTATACTGTATACACTGTATACAGTGTATACAGTATACAGGCCCGCCCCCATGAGTATACAGGACCCCCCTGCCTTGTGCACAAACCTGTAAAGGAAGAGATTAGTATACTTATCACTGTCCGCCTGCCGCTGTCCCGCCGCCGTCATCGCGGTCCTCCGTCTTCTTCCGTCTGCTTCCGGCTTCCTCCGGTCGTCGCAGGCAATGACGCAATGACGCAATGACCGAGGAGGAAACCGGAAGAAGATGGAGGAGCGCGTTGGCGGCGGCAGGACAGCGGCAGCGGGACAGTGATAAGTATACTAATCTCTTCCTTTACAGGTTTGTGCACAAGGCGGGGGGGCCCTGGATACTGATGGGGGGCTGTATACTACACTGGGGCTGCGTATATACTACACTGGGGCTGTATGTACCACTGGGGCTGCGTATATACTACCACTGGGGCTGTATATACCTCTGGGGCTCCTGTATACTGATGGGGGGGCTGTATACTACACTGGGGCTGTATGTACCACTGGGGCTGTGTATATACTACCACTGGGGCTGTATATACCTCTGGGGCTCCTGTATACTGATGGGGGGCTGTATACTACACTGGGGCTGTATGTACCACTGGGGCTGCGTATATACTACCACTGGGGCTGTATATAACCTCTGGGGCTCCTGTATACTGATGGGGGGCTGTATACTACCACTGGGGCTGCTTGTATACTACCACTGGGGCTGTATATACCTCTGGGGCTGCTGTATACTGATGGGGGGGTTGTATACTACCACTGGGGCTGTATATACCTCTGGGGCTGCTGTATACTGATGGGGGGCTGTATACTACCACTGGGGCTGTGTGTATACTACCACTGGGGCTGCTGCTGTATACTACCACTGGGGCTGCTGTATATACCTCTGGGGCTGCTGTATACTAACTACTGGGGCTGCTGTATACTAACTACTGGGGCTGCTGCTGTATATACAACTGGGGCTGCTGCTGTATATACCACTGGGGGTGCTGCTGCATACTACCACTGAGGCTGCTGTATATACCTCTGGGGCTGCTGTATACCACACTGCTGGGGGCTGTATACCTGTGCTGGGGTCCACCCTCGGCTTATACACGAGTCAATAGGTTTTCCCAGGTTTTGGGGGCAAAAGTAGGGGGTCGGCTTATACACGGGTCGGCTTATACAGGAGTATATACGGTATGTCCTGATACAGTTTGCAACTGTGCAGCTTATTAAATTGCAGACACTATTGTCAGCTCTTATTGAAATAGACTGCAAGCAAGAAACTGTACTTAAATCATGTAGCCTAAGGCAGAAGAAACCTGGTGGCGTGGATATAAATTTCAGGTTGTTTTTATAAATCCTAATTGTTACATTTTGTAGTACAAATGATTGTCAGTTTCTGCTTTATTTTGGAGCTAGTCAGTAAAAAAAGATTCTTATCATATTGAGTGTATGTAATAGATAATGGTTTCTTTTTATCATTACTATTATCACGTTGTATTTGTTTGTTCCCAACATCAATGTTCAGACAAGGCCATCTGCAAGAGGCCGATCAGTGGGACCAAGTCTGCAATTACTAAAAGCTCTTAAGGGTACCTCACACACATAAACATTGTTAACGATATCGCTGAGACGTCACAGGTTTTGTGATGTAACAGCGACCTCCGCCAGTGTCCTCACTGCGTGTGACACGCATCAGCGATCAGGCCCTTGCTGTGAGATCTTTGATCATTACAAATCGTTCAGGACCATTTTTGGTCTTCGGACTCCCGCTGGACAGCGTGCATCGCTGTGTTTGATAGGGTCAATGACCAACGATCTCAATACTATGCCCGACAATGACAGGTTCCCAACGACTGCCGTTATAATACTGCGTCGCTGGTGAGATCTGACTGTTTGACATCTCACCAGTGACAACTTAGTGATGCACCAGCGATCCCGGCCAGGTCGGATCGCTGGTGGGATCGCTGGAAAGTCTCAGCGTGTAAAGGGGCCCTTAGACCTATATGATGTTAGCTAGTAAAGACATACAAAGCATGAAAGAGTATTATTCAACATAATACAGTATATCATGGTAAGTACAACCGCCCACAAAAAGTATACAGACAGGGCAGCAAGGGATTGAAAATTATATATTCTAAGAGGTAAAACATCGCTTAAAAATAGGAAATTCCTTACCTTGCAAAAATAATCAACTCTGATCCCATTCTGTCCTGTCTGTATCCTTTCTGCGTCTTTCCCGTTCCAGGAGATGTGGTATGATCAGACCATGTCCCTGTACGATCTGACACAGCCGTTACACAGTATACAACAGGACTACATTTATAAGATTATCCCAGGACACAAACTTTTTTTATTGCATCCAATTGTGGAAAATATTATTAATACAAAATCTCTTGATTAAAGTGAACTGTGTTTGTGGACGAAATGAAGCAGGCAGCACTCGTCTGTAAAAACAGCTTTTTATTAAGCCAGAATTTAAAAGGTCACATGCGTCTGCATAAGAGTGTAGGTGAGAGGGAGCAGCAATGAACCTGCAAGGACTACAGCCTTTTCACTCATTAGAGCTTCTTTGGGACCACAAACGTTGTTTGTGTGACATCCCCTTTAAAAGTAATTTCACCCAACAAAGAAGCGTTTTGCTCAATCATAAGATAATCAGCATCCTGTTCACACTGTCAGATTTTCATGAAACAAGCATTCCTAGGAATGCTTGTGGCGCCCATGCGACCAGGGTGGCCACAGGTAGGAACTGCAGCCAGGCAGGTGGAGACAGGTTTTTACACAAAACACCTTCATAAACACACACAGATACAAGACCCAACCCGAGCCCGGACTCTAGGCGGGCAAGGGGTGGTAGGGCCAGTTACAGTGGGTGGGACGTAGGCAAGGTGACGGACCGGGTACATAAGGGTAAAACTAGGAGGAGTTAGTTAGTAGTCCAGTGGGTGCCGAACAGCAAAGACCAAGAGTAGGCCAAAGTGAGCTGAACAGGAAAGACCAAGTGTAGGACAGGAAGAGACTCCCTGAAGGTTTCGGGTTCCCTGGAGGCACAGAATCCTGTGAGGTCTAAGCCCCTGGAGAGAAAGCCCACTCCACAGCCCGTAAGCAAAGGGAAGGGGAAAGATCGGACCAGTGCAGCTGGGTCCGAGGAAAACGGTAGCGGTGACAGAGGACGACTGGGAGAAGGGATCCCCTGACGTATACCAGAATTACACAGGTAGGAAAGAGCCTGGTGCTGCCTTGCAAGACAGGGACACTGGAAGGCTAGGCTCGGACCAGAGAGTCGGCTCTGAGGTGACCGAAGTTACATGCCGGATCACAGACACACAGACGGGGAGTTCAGATTCCAGGTCTGATCTCCTAACACTGTGCAGGAGGTACAGCAACACATAGGACCCAGGCTTGCTACCTACACACACGGGGAAGCCACAAACAAGGGACCGAGTTGCCACCATACAGCACACTGGGGGAAGAGAATTGCAGAGGAAAGCCTGAAAGATATCAGAGAGAGAAGGAAACCTGGCTGCAGAGGGTTAAGTGCCTGTCCGGAGTTATCTGTGTAAAGCAACTGTACTGTGTACTGTACTGAAGAACTTGCAAGTAAAACCCGGTGAACCCTGCCAGTGTCTCCAGTGTGTGATTCCCTGCTGGATAAACTTTTTACACCCTGTCAGGAGCAGCCCGACCCACGGCGGGCTGATCCATCCAGCTGCAGCCCCATCCATCCTCCTGGCAGAAGCAAGCAGCAGCGGTGGTCCCCATTGACCACAATCCGTGGGTGGCGTCACGACAACCCCTGTTAATAACCCTATTTTATTTGTGGGCTCGGAACACGGTCCGGACCAAGACCTCCATGATCTCCCCCGTGATACCTCGGTCCGGTACCAAGTACCTCGTCCCAGTGGGCTCCACGTGCTCATTCACTATAATTTTGTAGTGTATCTGCATCTTTAGATGAGCTAAATGCATTAAGAGTAGAGATGAGCGAACTCGAATGATGAGCCTTTATCCGGGGTTTGTTTATTAGGAATATTTCTAAGTGCAAGACTGAGTCTAGAGGAGAGGAGCTTCGGGCACTGGAGGATCTGAGGGTAGCAGAAAGAGAAGTGATGAGTCGGCCCAACCTGGAGACTCAGAGAAGCCTTAAACAGGCTCAGGATGTAGTAGATGGGATTCACTTGAAAAGTGTTAAGAGGAGACAGGAGTTTCAGAAAATCTTATTTTAGGAGGATGGATTGAAATTAGGCCATCTTTTTTCTGTGATAACTGCAACCCAGAGGAATTATTCATATGTATAATATGTACGATGCTGGTGACACATTGGTGTCGGATGCAGAGGATATTTTACAAGTTTTTAGGAAATTCTATGGCGATTTGTTTACATCTCAACTGTTGGCCTCTAGAAATGAGATTTTTGGAAGAAGCGGGATTGCCAAAGCTAAGTGTTGCAGACAGGGAGAGTTTGGAGCTCCAGTTGATGGTAGATGAGATTGAGAGGGAGTTGGCCTCTATGGCAAACGATAAAGCCCCTGGGGCTGATGGTTTGCTGGTAGAAATCTATAAACAGCTTAAAGATATGGCGCTACCTAGACTGAGAGAAGTGTTCCTGGAGGCCTTGGAGGAGGGGAGGCTGCCGGAGTCTGAGAGAGGCGACAATTTTGGTCCTGCCCAAAGAAGATAAGGATGTTAGAAGGTCCTGAGTCCTATAGGCCCATTTCACTGCTGTCGGTAGATGCCAAGTTGTTAGCAAAAGTTATGGCAAATAGGCTGGTGGGGGTGATCACAGGTGTGATTCATCTGGATCAATCTGACTTTATGCCTAACAAATCGACAGCCATTAACCTAAGGAGACTGTTCTTAAACATTCAGCTGCCTGCGGATAATGCAGGATGTAGAGCGGTGGCATCTTTAGACGCCCATAAGGCATTTGACAGTGTGGAGTAGGACTATTTCTGATGGCTCTTGAACAGATGAGCTTTGCACCGGTGTTCATCTCGTGTGTGCGGCTGCTCTATTCCTCACTGATAGCACGAATAAGGGTAAATGGAGAGAGGTCGGATAGATTTGATCTTACTAGGGGGACCTGTCAGGGGTGTCCCCTCTCTCCATTGCTATTTGCGATTGCTATTGAGCCGCTTGCTGCTCATATTCTGAAGAATGGAGCGGTAAAAAGGTTTAAATTCGGCTCGGTGGAGGAGAAGATAGCACTTTATGCTGATGATGTCCTTCTCTTGCAGGATCCCTGGGAATCTTAGAATTGGGCAGTGCTGTAGTGGAGAGGTTTGGGAGAATGTCTGGGCTTAAAATTAACTAGGATAAATCTCACCTTATGCTGGTGGATAAAGGTGGACTCAGTGATTTGGAGGAATATAGCTGTACTAGACTTCAATTGGTAGATCAATTTAAATATCTAGGCATCCAGGTTACTATACCGGTTACTGAATACATGAGGCTCAATGTGCTCCCGGTATTGGCTAAATTGAGGGATAAAGTTCAAACATGGTGTAAACTGCGTCTCTTGGTGGTGGGTAGGACGAATTTGTCTAAAATGGTACTCATGCCTACATTTTTATATGTTCTGCACACCAATGTGGCTCCCTTGGGGGTTGTTCCAGAGGCTCAGCTCTGTCTTCTGAGGCTTGGTCTGGGGGGATGTCAGCTTAGAATAAATGTGGAACTGTTGCAGATATCCAAGGAGGAGGGGGGCTTGCTCTGCCTAATCCTTGGATCTATTTTTTGGCATCTGAATCTCAGCATATTAGAGGATGGGTATCGAAGGCTGGGCAGAACTCAGTGCAGGCTCTGTTAGAGCATGTGGTACGGATGTCTCCCTTGGTACAGGGACTGGAAGCTGGTGTCTTTGGTAGAATGGGTAGGAAGGTCCCTGCAATGTATCTAGCGCATAAGGTATGGTCTAAAATTAAAATAATCAGAGCTGCGAATGGGCTGACAATATATACTCCCATATGGGTGAATTATAACTTAGCTGAATTTAATAAACTGGGAGAGCAGAAAGTGTGGATGCAGTAAGGATTGTGCTATATGTTGCAGCTGTTAATGAATCAGAACCTGAGGACTTTTGAATCACTGCTGGGAGAATTTCAGATATCGGAGGCAGATCGGTTCTGGTACATCATGTCCAACATGCATTTAGACAACAAAGGTGTATGGGAGAACTGGAGGTGCTGAAGGACATTGTTCTTGATTGTATATGTATCCACGGTATATAAAGATATTCTACACACCTTTTTATTGAAGCACCCTATTCGGTCTAGAGATAAATAGGACGAAGAGCTTGGGTTTTTTGATGATGAGATCTGGGAGACTATCCTGTAATACATTCTAAAATTATCATTGAGCGAGCCAGGGAGGTTGTCGCAATTGTACACTATGCATAGAGTCTATAGATCTCCTGCGTTTTTGCATATGGTAGGTGTGAGAAGCACTTGTGAATGTCCGAGGTGTATGAATGAGGAAGCAGGCATTTTACTTATGTTGTGGGAATGCCTGAGATTGCAGGCATTCTGAATGGTAGTTTTCAGCTTAATTGAAGGGAGGTATGAAAGTGTTGTGCCCTGGACCCCACTGTGTGTGCTTGGTTAGGTTGAGGAAATTGGTATTAATAATTTACATAAATTTGCAGTTGCTAAATTACTGTAAATGGCGAGGAAGTTGATTGCTAGATGTTGGATCAGAGCCGAGCCCCCCTCTAGGAAAGAGTACATTCAACAAGTGGAGTACACAATATGTTTGGAAGACAGTATATAACGAAAGAGAAACGCTACAGCGGTACTTGACAGGACATGGGCTGCTTGGAAGGTGTGTAGTATCGAGAATTGATGACATATAGACCATCCTATCGTTCTACAGGCCGGAGGATATATTTCAAGTCTAGTCACATGCTGGAATTATTATGTCTGACTCTCATGCCATGGATCTGCTAAGTACTAGTTGTGGAGATAGGCTTGATAAACTTGCTGTCTAGAGGGAGAGGTGGCGTTGAATAAGGGATTTGTTTATCTGTTTATAACTATACCTTTTGTTATTTTTTTATTTTGAAAATTATCCAAATACCTGTCTGTTGATGTGATTCTGGTGTAAGATTCGTTTTGGATAAATAAAAAACTATCTGATAAAAAAAAAAAGAAAAAAAAAAACTCGGAAGAGCCAAATAACCATGGACTGTCTGCTTTACCTTGGCTGTTTATTAAAAATACAAGGGACTCCATCTCATTTTATTTATTCCCTATCCACATTTGTTTGCAATTGTCCTGCTCCTACCCTCATTTTGCTTCCTTTTGCCACCACCTAGCCCTTACTATGACCATTTTACAGCCATGTATTCAATCAAACTTTGGGGCCCCATTTTATTATATGGGGTTTGGAGTCAAGTAGCAAACTCAGCGAATCCACGGGTCTACTCATCTCTGTCATGCACCACCACCATAACTGTATGCCAGGCAAAGGCTAGCGCACATTTCTGTCTTAATGTAGACCACTTGTCCCACTTTTCAAAAAGTTGACAGAGTTGGCAGTGACTAGTTAAAACTCAAAAAAGTCACAACGGTTTTGAGGAAGATCGAGTTGCACAAAAAAATTGCAACATTTTAAGCAGTTTTATGCCAGTAACGACTTGGTTAATTGGCTCAATCGTCTATTGTAATTCTATATAAAATTTATGAATGAAAACACAGGTTATTGTGGCATCATCACAAAGCAGCACAATAAAGGAATTAAAAGAAATAAAAAAAATAAAATAGAACAGATCCTTGAAATAATGCAACTAGAATGCTCTACTGAACTTTTCTTTTAAAATATTGTAGAGAAATTGTCAATTGGCACAACAATAAACTGTTCATTACAAAACAAAGAGAAAATGCTGTATGGTGATCTATTAGCTTTTTTGTTATTATTATACATGTTTAAAGAATACTTGAATATCACAACAGGCTGTGAAAAAGCATAAATTTAGACAACAGAAATTACCGTATATACTCGTGTATAAGCCGACCCCCCTACTTTTGCCCCCAAAACCTGTGAAAATCTATTGACTCGCGTATAAGACGAGGGTGGACCCCAGCACAGGTATACAGCCCCCAGCAGTGGTATACAGGCCCCAGCAGTATGATATACAGCAGGCCCCAGTGGTATATACAGCAGCCCCAGTGGTATTGCAGCCCCTATATACAGCAGCCCCAGTGGTATTGCAGCCCCAGTGGTGTATACAGCAGCCCCTATATACAGCAGCCCCAGTGGTATTGCAGCCCCAGTGGTGTATACAGCAGCCCCTATATACAGCAGCCCCAGTGGTATTGCAGCCCCAGTGGTATTGCAGCCCCTATATACAGCAGCCCCAGTGGTATTGCAGCCCCAGTGGTGTATACAGCAGCCCCTATATACAGCAGCCCCAGTGGTATTGCAGCCCCAGTGGTGTATACAGCAGCCCCTATATACAGCAGCCCCAGTGGTATTGCAGCCCCAGTGGTATTGCAGCCCCTATATACAGCAGCTCCAGTGGTATTGCAGCCCCAGTGGTGTATACAGCAGCCCCTATATACAGCAGCCCCAGTGGTATTGCAGCCCCAGTGGTATTGCAGCCCCTATATACAGCAGCCCCAGTGGTATTGCAGCCCCAGTGGTATTGCAGCCCCTATATACAGCAGCCCCAGTGGTATTGCAGCCCCAGTGGTGTATACAGCACCCCCTATATACAGCAGCCCCAGTGGTATTGCAGCCCCTATATACAGCAGCCCCAGTGGTATTGCAGCCCCAGTGGTATTGCAGCCCCTATATACAGCAGCCCCAGTGGTATTGCAGCCCCAGTAATGCAGGGCCCCTATATACAGCAGCCCCAGTGGTAGTATACAGGCAGCCCCAGTAATGCAGGGCCCCCCCTCATGTTCCGGTCACCTGTAAAGCAAATTATACTTATCATTGTCCCGCTGCCGTCCGCGCCCGCATCTGCCGACATCCCGATCCTCCGTCTTCATGCGACTTCTTCCTGTTTCCTGTGCGCGTCGCCGGTAATGACGTCATTGCCTGCGACGCGCACAGAAACAGGAAGAAGATGCATGAAGATGGAGGATCGCATGTCGGCAGCGGCGGGCGCGGACGGCAGCGGGACACTGATAAGTATAATTTGCTTTACAGGTGACCGGAGCATGAGGGGGGGGGCCCTGCATTACTGGGGATGCGGGGGCTGCTTTATACCGCTGTATACAGCAGCCCCCGCAATGACTCGCGTATAAGCCGAGGGGGGTACTTTTCAGCCCAATTTTTGGGCTGAAAAACTCGGCTTATACGCGAGTATATACGGTAAGTGTTTCATTAATCAAGATAAGACACTGATTATTACAAAGCTATCCAGTGTAAATGTAATGAAAAACTCCTGAAGTAGGATTATGGCTTCTTAGATTATGCGTTTAGTCCTTTTATATACATTTAACTAGTTCTCAGCTTTTGATATTTTGCGTGTTGGACCATAAAGGGCTCACATATTGTTCCCACTTACTGTCCCCTTATCTGCCTAAAAATATTTTAAACAATTTATAAATAGCAAATGGCTAATACTAAAAAATATCTGCTATTCTACCCTCAATCTGCTAAAATCCTTGTACATGCCCTTATCATGTCTCACCTTGACTACTGCAACATCCTCCTCTGTGGCCACCCTGCAAACACTCTCGCACCTCGACAGTCTGTCCTCAACTCCGCTGTCCAACTAATCCACCTCTCTCCTAGTTACTCCCCTGCTTTTTCCCCTGCAAATCCTTCCATTGGCTCCCAATTCCACTATGAATCCAGTTCAAACTACTAACACTGACCTACAAAGCCATAACCCTTCCCCTCCCTATATCTCCAAACTAATCTCCCGCTGTCTTCCCTCATGTAATCTCTCAATACCTCCTCCTTCTCTCCTCAAGACTTATTCATTGCTCACCCAATCGCCTCCAAGACTTCTCCTGAATATCCCCCATCCCCTGGAATTATGCACCGCAACATGTCCGATTGTCCACCACTGTTGGATCCTTCAGACGAAACTTGTAAACCATTTCTTCAGGAAAGCTTACAGCCTGCAATGACCACGCTGCCACATCACCACCACCGGAGCTGCTGCAACCCCCAACCTACTGTCTCTTCCCCATCATCCTATAGAATGTAAGCCCGTGCAGGCCGGGTTTTCTCCCCTCCATAGCAATCCGTCAGTTTTAAAGGGATCCTGTCACCCCCAAAACACCTCAAAAGCTATTAAAAGCTGTCCCTAGAGCATATTCACACTTACCCTACACTCCTTTTAGCTCCTAAATGCAGTAAGTGAAAATGAAGATAAATGTTATTACACTACCTCATTAGTGATGATAATTAGTGACTATGGTATGCATAGTCACCCTGGCAGGCTCTCCCTCTTCATGATATCACGCCTCAATAGGCGTGATCTTCAAATCAGATTCAAATGCGCGCATCCCCGCTCTGTCCTGTGTCCGCCGGGCTGCAGTGGGGCTGGGTGACGCGAATCGCGTCATTTCCGGCGCCGGGTGACGGTATGTGCACCCCGCCGCTCTGTTAGCTTCAAAACGCGCACTGCGCATGCGCAGTGCGGGTCTTGAAGCTAACAGCGGCGCGGGTGTACATACGTCACCCGGGGCCGGAAATGACGCGATTCGCGTCACCCAGCCCCATGCAGCCCGGCGGCACAGGACAGAGCGGGGAGGCGCGCATTTGAATCTGATTTGAAGAATCACGCCTATTGAGGCGTGATATCATGAAGAGGGAGAGCCTGCCAGGTGACTATGCATACCATAGTCACTAATTATCATCACTAATGAGGTAGTATAATAACATTTATCTTCATTTTCACTAGCTGCATTTAGGAGCTAAAAGGAGTGTAGGGTAAGTGTGAATATGCTCTAGGGACAGCTTTTAATAGCTTTTGAGGTGTTTTGGGGGTGACAGGATCCCTTTAATTTGCTCACAGTAACCTATATCTGTATTTTTTATGTAACCCCTTCTCATGTACAACACCATGGAATCAATGGTGCTACATAAATAATAATAATAAATCATATTTGCTTTGTAATATTTTTGCTGCTTCATGTTTTCTGTATGATTAGGAATGTGTCTCCATGAAAGCCTTATACTGTCTTTTGCATTAGGGAGTCAGTCATTCTAAACTGCCCAACCTTCAGTGAGTAGACCGGGTACTTTGTAACCTCTTTGCTTCTGTAGTATGGTTGGGGTGCCAGTATGGCGGCTGCACTAATAGTTTTAAGCTGTCTAATTGAAACCAAATTTTTGTGTTTTCTTTTACAGAATCTGAGATTTTGGCTCTTTTTAATAAACCGAAAACACAACAAAGGTACCGAAAATATTACACAGTGAAAATCCCCATGAAGATCACAAGGGAAAAAAATGCCATCATTGGTTTCGAAGCAAACTGGTTGGAATATATGACAGATCATTTCAGAAAAGGATGCTCTCTAGTGAATGCTGTCTTTTATCTTGGAATGGTAAATGGTATGGAATTTTACATTTGCCAATTATTAAAGTATAATCTACAGCTGTTTTACGTACATGTGCTGTCTGTGTTAAAATTGGATAGCAGTTATTGAATAGGTATTGTTATTGAATAGGGTGTTCATATGAGTTTTTTTCACATTGGTCGAGTTTCTGTGCAAACAAAATAGCAGCATGCAATATCCTCTTCTGTATTTTAGATGAGACTTGACCATTCAAGTCTATGCGTGAGTAAAAAATGATCAGCAGTGTAGAATTAATTTCACAGGTATGCAAAATTTTCTCAAATCCAGTGACTGATTATTATGTTTTCTTATGCGCTGCTTTCAAAAAAACACTTCTATTTTTAACCATCACATATGGATTTATGGCCTAAAATGCATGTGAAATTATACACAAAGAGAGATGAACAAAAAAAATTTTTTTTGCAGCTAAAAATGTACACAACATATATATATATATATATATTATATATATTTGTTGAACATTCATTCTTCAAATCTATTGGAAATTAATTCTTGCACATTTCTTTTCTCTTCAAAGCTTCTCTTGATCCCTTTTCTCTTATAGAAGGCTGTGGATCTTCTCTGTGAAGCATCCAGCAGTGGTCTCCCATCTTGTTCACATTCCATCTACTTTGGTGCTGTCGTTCTGTGTCCTTGATATCCAGATGAAATCGTTTTTTTTTGCACTTTGCTAACAGAACCAAGGTTTTCAGGAAAGTGTTCCAAATGGGAATGTAAAATTTTTTATTTCAAATTCATCAGGCAACCCAAGGCTTTAAAACATGTCAGCATGTTCTGTATGATTGAATTATATTTTAAATATTTGTTATCTAGAAATTTCTTCACAACTGCTTTAAAATAATCCCAAGCCCTATGCTCAAAAACTTTCATTTTTGTTTCCGAATATCTGAATCCACAAAAATGGCTTCCTTCAGTTTTTTCATTCAGACAGTCCCTGAAACTTGGTACACAGGGACTTAAAAATATCTGAATGAGTAGAGAACTAAGTCTGCTCACCTGGCATGGGTGCACGACAAAGCAAAACACCAATGCAATGTAGATAAAATCCTGCGAAATTTGGCAGTAGACTAAATACCCTGTAAGGGTTGGAATTGCCGGTTTCCACTTTGTCGTGCGTTTTTTTTTTTTTTACGATGGATTCCTAATAAATATTTTACTTGCATCCTAACTGGAACGTTGTGTGCGGGCTCAGCAATTTATATAAAGTCCTTTCCTTCTTTCGGCAGAACTTTCACACACTGCTTCATGAGTCCAAGATTAATATGGAGTGGTGGCAGGAAACTTTAGTGGGAACAAGTAAACTTTCTGCAACTATGTTTTTGAGTACAGGTTGCAAAGATGTTGCTGTTGGTCTACTTTTTTGGCTCTAGTGATGAGTCTATCCTGGCTGTCCTATTCACATAAAAAGTATGGGTACTTGTGTGTTCTTGCTGCCAGTGGAGCAAAGAGAAAACTTCTAGATCACCACATATTGACCATATTTGATCCTTGTAGTTAAAGGGAACCTGTCAGCTCGTTTTAGGCCACTATCCTACCACTACCTGCACCTGCACCTTGCTAGCACATCCCTAACCATCCCTCTCTGACCTAAAACTGCACTATATAGCTTGGGAAAAATGATTTAATAACTTACATCCAGTCTACATCCGTAGATTAGAATGGGCGGTCTCCAGGGCTCCATTCTCCCTCCTCGCAGGCTCTTAGCACACCCCGCTGGACATCATCATTGCATCTCCTATGTTGAAATTCCCGCCTCCTCCATACAGTATGACATGCACACGGGCATCAGTTCCGCTCCGATGCATTGTGATGGCTTATCAGGCTGTATGGTCCAGCACCGGCGCATGCGCAGTGCGGATATTGAAGCCAAGCCATACTCCTGATTGTAATTCTTTTACACAAACAGAACATGCTAGATGAGGAGCCCACGACTTGTCTTTATTACTTAGTTTTGGAACAAAGTATGCATAATACACTTACCATGTATAAATTTCAATCATGTTGCTATGCAAATTGTCTCTACAGGGAAGAATTAGTAATCCTAAAAGTCAAAATTGAGCCTTGTTATATGATTTAAGATTGATGCCAGATAAGAACATCCATGTGCAGACGCTGTGTTTGGGGTGGATTGCCCTTCATCTGTATAAAGTATGAGGTCTGATATAGCTGTAGGAGAGGCTAAGATGGGGGTCTAAGGGGAAAGCTTTTTTTCTTGTGGAGACTAACACACCGATCTGGTATGCCAGTCGTGAGGAGATTTAAAGCCGCAATGCTTCTCTGCGAAATGTGCAAATTGTCTCTTCAGGGAGGATGTAGATGAACAGTAGTACCGCCTGTGAAAAACAGAAACTAAACCACCGCAACAACTAAATACTGAGAGGAATTGAGGTAAGCACACCACCACACTCTTGTGAACCATGTCTAAAAGAAAATCTGCCTTTGCTTCCCATAGCAAGCAATCACAATGCCGATTTCATTTCTTATACTGCTGAGGTACAATGAAAGCTTTGCTATGATTGAATGTTATGGACTCCACCACACTCCATGGAAGCTGGGTTAAGAAAATCTTCTTTGCCCACAGCAGCTGATTGCAGCACAGCATCCAAAAAATTCTAACCAATCTAATGACACCAAAGCTATATTCCAAAGGTCACGCCAAAAGGGTCAAAGCGTGGTGCAAGAAAAACCCTATGGAGTCAGTGTTTGTGAAAAAAATGTACGTGATGGAATTATTTTGATATTTTTACTGCATTCAGCAATCAAAAGTATATAAAAATCACCTCTTACTTTTCCAACAATTTTACGCTTGCAGACTTGTGTAATTAACCCCTTCCCGACATAGGACGTTGTACAACGTCCTGTGTTTCTGCCTGTTACCGACACAGGACGTTGTACAACGTCCTGGCAGATTTGAGGCTGCTGCAGCTCCTGTGAGTGGGGTCACTCAGGTGTCACAGATGCTGCTGCTCTGTGACAACCTGTAGATGACCCCACAGGGGGTGGATTAACCCCCCTGTCCAGGACCCCTCCGATCGGCAGTTTAAAAGTGAAACTGCCGATCGGAGGGAATCACAGGGATTCACCCCTCCAGATCTGATTGGAGCTCTCCAATCAGATCTGGAGGGGCGGATCGGCAAGTGCCCACCCCTCCTCAGCCCCCTCCAGCTCCAGGACTATACAGGGCCCCCCCCTGTCCCCCCCCAGCCCGCCCGCCCCCTCTATTATAATGTATCTGCCGGCGGGCTGCACCCGCCGGTCAGACGCCGCAGTTTCCTCCTATGCCGCTGCTCTGCCCCCCTGGAAGCCCCCCTGCGATGCAGCCCCCACCTCCGGGCCCTGTGTCCTGGCCCCTCTCACCTCATGCGGCGGGCTGCACACTTCAGTGACCCGCCGCTGCAGCCGCCCTGTCTCCGGCTGTGCTGCTCCTCTGTCCGCCGGTCAGTGGCCCCGCCTCCTCTCCCCGCCTCCTCTCCCGGCCTCCTGCTCATCGGTGGATCAGAGGGAGGTAAGTATGTATGTATGTATCTATGTATGTATGTATATGTATGTATGAATGAATTGATGGATGGATGTGATGGATGATGGATGGGTGAATGGATAGATGGATGGGGGGTGCATGCGTGGACGTGTGCATGCGTGGACGTGAGCGTACATGAGCATGCGTGGACGTGTGGTGCGTGACTGTGCATGCTAGACTGTGCGTGCATAGACATGTGTTTGCATAGACATGTGCGTGGATGTGTGCATAGATGGATGTGTGCGTGGACGTGTGCGTGGATGTGCATGTGGATGTCAGCGTGTGTGTGTGGATGTGTGCTGCGTGGAGATGTCAGCGTGCATGCGTGGATGTGTGCATGTGTGGATGTCAGATGCTGTGCGTGGATGTCAGACGTGAGTGAACTTCAGCGTGCGTGCGTGGATGTGTGCAATGTGTGGATGTCAGCGTGCGTATGTGGATGTGTGTATGTGTGGATGTCAGCGTGCGTGCGTGGATGTGTGCATGTGTGGATGTCAGCGTGCATGCGTGGATGTGTGGTACGTGGATGTCAGCGTGCGTGGATGTCAGGGTGCGTGAATGTCAGTGCGTGATGTAGCTGTGATGTCAGCGTGCTTGAATGCAGCATGCGAGTGGATGTCGAGGTGTCGTGCATGTCAGCATGCGTGTGTGGATTCAGCGTGTGATGAGTGTGCGTGTGCGTGGTATGTCAGCGTGCTGTGGAATGAGCGTGCGATGCTGTGCGTGCGTGGATGTCAGCGTGCACGTGGATGTCAGCGTGCGTGGATGTCAGCGTGCGTGGTGTCATGTGGTGGATGTGTGCGTGGATGTGCGTACGTGGATGTGCGTACGTGGATGTGCGTGCGTGGATGTGTGTGGCGTGGTTGTGTGCGTGCGTGGATGATGGGTGCATAGGTGGATGGATGGGTGCAACAAGGGATCAAGTGTCCTCTTGTTGTAGTCTCTCGGATCATAGTCCTGGTGCACTGTATGGCAGATCATTGTCATACAGTGCACCATAACTCTGACCTCAGAGACTGTAGGAAGAGGACACTTCATCCCTTGCTGCAGTCTCTTGGAAATGTCTGGACCATGAAGGACGATCGAGCGTCGTGGGACCTTCGTTGTGGACTACGTCGGAGGCGATCGAGCGTCGTGGGACCTTCGTTGGTGTGACATAGTGTCGAGATTCTTTATAAATAATAAAGATGGAGTCCGAATTTTGTTTGTGTTTTTTTTTCAAATAAAAAGATTTTTCTCTGTGTGTATTTTCTGACTATTTACCAGAGATTCCTAATGGCGGGTCTAACATTGGCCCTATATTATGAATCTCGGGCTTAGTGCCAGCTGCCAATAAAAAGCTGGCATTAACCCCTTTATTACCCAGTTTGCCACCGGCAACCAGGGCAACTGGAAGAGTCTGGGTACAGCGCCAGAAAATGGCGCTTCAATGAATGCGCCATTTTCTGGAGCGGCTGCGGGCTTCAATTCGCAGCATGGGGGGCCCAGAACGCTTGGGCCTCTCCATGCTGCGGATTCCAGCCCCCAGCTGCCTAGTTGTACCTGGGTGGGCCAAAAATATGGGGAGCCCCACGTAATTTTTTTTCTAGAATTAGTTCTAGAAAAGAAAAAAAAAGGGCTTTGCTGTATTTTTGGATGCCAGCCAGGTACAACGAGGCAGCTGGGGGTTGGTGGCAATCCGTAGCTGCCAAGTTGTACCTGGCTGGACCAAAAATGTGGCGGAGCCCACGCCATTTTTTTTCTAGACTTAGTCCTAGAAAAAAAATAAAAATGGGCTTCGCTGTATTTTGGTTGCCAGCCAGGTACAACGAGGCAGCTGGGGGTTGTGGCATCCGTAGCTGCCAAGTTGTACCTGGCTGGACCAAAAATATGGCGAAGCCTCACGCCATTTTTTTTCTAGAATTAGTCCTAGAAAAAAAAATAAAAATGGGCTTCGCTATAATTAGATGCATAGTGAACACTTTGAACCCCAGGTGCTTCACAAATGATCCGTAAAAATGAAAAAAGAAAATTTGTGTGAAAAAAAAAGAACCTTTTTCATTAGTCCTACAATACAATTTTGAAACTGGCCGGTTATCAATAGTGACATTTGAACCCAGTGCTTACAAATTATCCGTAAAAGCATTTCCTTTTTCGTTTCACAAAATGTGAAGCCTGGGTTCAAATGCCCCACACTAGATAAGTTCCTGGGGTCTAGTTTCCAAATGGGTACTTGTGGGGAGCTCCAATGTTTAGGCACACAGGGGCTCTCCAGTGCGACATGGTGTCCGCTAACTATTCCAATTGTTAGCGGACACCATGTCACTATGGAGAGCCCCTGTGTGCCTAAACATTGGAGCTCCCCCACAAGTGACCCCATTTTGAAACTAGACCCCCCAAGGAACATATCTAGATGATAGTGAGCACTTTGAACCCCCAGGTGCTTCACAAATTGATCCGTAAAAGTGAAAAAAGAAAATTTGCGTGAAAAGAAAAGTACTTTATCCTTCTTACGGACCATTTGTGAAGCACCTGGGGGTTCAAAGTGCTCACTATGCATCTTAGATACATTCCTTGGGGGGTCTAGTTTCCAAAATGAGGTCACTTGTGGGGGAGCTCCAATGTTTAGGCACACAGGGGCTCTCCATACCCGACATGGTGTCCCTAACAATTGGAGCTAATTTTTCAAAATTGTTAGCGGACACCATGTTGCGTTTGGAGAGCCCCTGTGTGCCTAAACATTGGAGCTCCCCCACAAGTGACCCCATTTTGGAAACTAAGCCCCCAGGGAACTTATCTAGATGGGTGGTTAGCATTTTGAACCCCCAGGTGCTTCACAAATTCATTCGTAAAAATGAAAAAGTACTTTTTTTCCATAAAAATTTTCTTTTTTCATTTTTACAGATTAATTTGTGAAGCACTGGGGCGTTTAAAATGCTCACACCCATCTAGATAATGTTTCCTGGGGGGTCTAGTTTCCAAAATGGGGTCACTTGTGGGGGAGCTTCAATGTTTAGGCACACAGGGGCTCTCCAAACGCAACATGGTGTCCCTAACAATTTGACTAAAAAATCAGCTCAAATTGTTAGCGGACACCATGTTGCGTTTGGAAGAGCCCCTGTGTGCCTACACATTGAGCTCCCCACAAGTGACCCCATTTTGGAAACTAGACCCCCCAGGGAACATATCTAGATGGGTGGTGAGCATTTTGAACCCCCAGGTGCTTCATAAATTCATCCGTAAAAATGAAAAAGTACTTTTTTTTCCATAAACATTTTCTTTTTTCATTGTTACAGATTAATTTGTGAAGCACTGGGGCTTTCAAAATGCTCACCACCCATCTAGTAATTTCCCTGGGGGGTCTAGTTTCCAAAATGGGGTCACTTGTGGGGGAGCTCCAATGATTAGTCACACAGGGGGCTCTCCAAACGCAACATGGTGTCTGCTAACAATTTGACTAAAAAATCAGCTCAAATTGTTAGCTTACACCATGTCCGTTTGGAGAGCCCCTGTGTGCCTACACATTGGAGCTCTCCCACAAGTGACCCCATTTTGGAAACTAGACCCCCCAGGGAACATATCTAGATGGGTGGTGAGCTTTTGAACTCCCACGTGCTTCACAAATTCATCCGTAAAATGAAAAAGTACTTTTTTTTCCACACAAATTTTCTTTTAGCCTAAATTTTTTCATTTTCACATGGGGAACAGGATCAAATGGATCCTAAAAATTGTTGGACAATTTCTCCTGAGTACACCATACCTCATATGTGGTCATAAAACACTGTTTGGGCGCACGGCAGGGCTCAGAAGGGAAGGAGGATTTTGACTTTATCGAATAGAGAAATTGCCCAAAATTATTTGGATCCATTATCCTTTCCCTTCTGAGCCCTGGCTCGAAAAACATGGTTTAATGACCATTTTTCGATGTACTCACGAGAAATTGCCCAACAATTGTTAGGATCCATTTTATCCTGTTGCCCATGTCAAAATGAAAGAATTGAGGCTAAAAGAACATTTTTGTTGGAAAAATTAAAATGACCATTTTTTCCTTCCACTTTGCTTTAGTTCCCGTGAAACACCTGAAGGGTTAATAATCTTCTTGAATGTAGTTTTGAGTAGCTTGAGGGGTGCAGTTTTGGAATGGTGCCACTTTTGGGTGTTTTCTGTCATGTACACCCCTCAAAGGGACTTCAAATGTGATGTGGTCACAAAAAAAAATGGTTTTGTAAATTTTGCTGGAAAAATGAAAAATTGCTGATGAACTTTGAACCCTTATAACTTCCGAACAAAATTTTTTTTTTCCCAAAAATTGTGCTGATGTAAAGTAGACATGAGGGAAATGTTATTTGTTAACTTTTTTGTGTCATATACCTCTCTGGTTTAGCAGAATAAAAATTCATATTTTGAAAATTGCTAAATTTTCAAAATTTTTGCCATATTTTTGATTTTTTCACAAATAATCGCAAAAATTAGCGACCTAAATTTAATACTAACATGAAGCCCAATATGTCACGAAAAAACAATCTCAGAATCGCTAGGATCCGTTGAAGCGTTCTAGAGATATCACCTCATAAAGGGACACTGGTCAGAATTGACAAAAATGGCCTAGTCATTAGGGTCAAAATAGGCCCGGGGGTGAAGGGGTTAATGGATATATAGCATTTATTAACACAGGAATCTGTATTTGGTCCTGTACACTTTTTAACTGTTGTTATCTGTTTACCTATCAAAAATGGGCATATGAATGACACATGCCTAGCATACAAACGGTATACGGATGACTATATGGATGAAAGTCGTCCATATTTTCTGGATGCATATGGTTACGTTCACACAACCGTATTTTTGGGTCAAACTGTTGTCCAGTGAAATGGTGATATCACATGGACAATGTCATTTAAATAGGCTGTTTTTTAATTTTTTTTCTACACTGATCGAATGTCCATGTTAAAAAATTGAAGCACGCACTATTCTGTTGCTTGTGTCGGGTTTGACTGGCCTATTTAAGTTTATGGACAGTGGCATAACTACTATAGGTGCAGGGGTTGCAATCACACCCAGCCCTAGAGCCTAAAGAGACTCAAAAACTCCCTATGGATTTTATGAAAAGACCAATACTATTAAAGAGAACCTGTCACCACCCCTGGTGCTTTCCAAAGTGAAAGCAAGCACCACTGAATGCAGCGTGTATGCAGCATTCAGGGAAGGTGTGTACCATGTCTCTACCCCCCTGTAACCCAAAAAAAAACACTTTGTAAAGTTCAGAGTTAAGAGGTCCAAGGGGCTTATCTGATTCTGCTGTCCTCGGCTGGCACAGTCCTCTCTGCCTCCTAGTTGTGTGTCTGCTGCCTCCTCTTCTGTGAAAGCACAAGAGCCCACCCTGCAGACAGGATAACATTTAGCAAGGCTGGATCTGATGCTTGCATCACAGAAGAGGAGGCGGCAAACACACAGCTAAGAGGCGGGGAGGACTGTACCAGCCAAGGACAGCAGAATCAGATAAGCCCCTTGGACCGCTTAACTCTGAACTTTACAAAGTTTTTTTTTTTTCGGGTTACAAGGGGTATAGACATGGTACACACCTTCCCTGAATGCTGCATACACGCTGCATTCTGTGGTGCTTTCACTTTGGAAAGCACCAGGGGGGTGACAGGTTCTCTTTAAAGACTTGCAATAATTGGAATCCTCATTGGAGCTTTTGCATGGAAACCCATGAGCTTCAAACTATACCACTTTGTATGGTTTGATACGCTGTCATGTAAGTCCTGTGTACTTTTATTTGAACCTTATCAATAAATGAAGATATTGAGTGTTTGAGCTGGACTTCTTCTCATTTCTTCGATTGTATGGCCAAGGCTGATGCCTGAGCCCCACATCAGATAATTATTGTCTACTGATGAGCTGGATCTTTAATATTTCACCGTCTATCTGTGTGCAAAAAAATCAGATCCCATTAACTATATGATATCCGCCTTTTTCAAATACATAGCCATTTTTAACCCCTTAGTGACGGAGCCAATTTCCACCTTAATGACCGGACCGTTTTTTGTAATTCTGACCACTCTCCCTTTATGAGGTTATATCTCCGGAACGCTTCAACGGATCCTAGCGATTCTGAGATTGTTTTTTCGTGACATATTGGGCTTCATGTTAGTATTAAATTTTGGTCGATAATTTTTGTGTTTATTTGTGAAAATATAAAATAATTGGCAAAAATTTAGAAAATTTGACAATTTTCAAATTTGTAATTTTTATTCTGTTGAACCAGAGCGTTATGTGACACAAAATAGTTAATAAATAACATTTCCCACATGTCTACTTTACATCAGCACAATTTTTGAAAAAAACATTTTTTTGGGTTAGGACGTTATAAGGGTTCAAAGTTCATCAGCAATTTTTCATTTTTCCAGCAAAATTTACATAACCTTTTTTTTTAGTGACCACATCACATTTGAAGTCTCTTTGAGGGATGTACATGACAGAAAACACCCAAAAGTGACACCATTCCGAAAACTACACCCCTCAAGCTACTCAAAACTGCATTCAAGAAAATGATTAACCCTTCAGGTGCTTCACAGGAACTAAAGCAACGTGGAAACAAAAAATGGCCATTTTAATTTTTCCAACAAAAATGTTCTTTTAGCCTCAATTTTTTCATTTTCACATAGGCAACAGGATAGAATGCATCCTAAAATTTGTTGGCCAATTTCTCCTGAGTACACCGATACCTCATATGTGGTCATAAACCACTGTTTGGGCACACGGCAGGGCTCAGAAGGGAAGAAGCGCAATTTGACTGTTGGAGCTAATTTACCATTCAAAAAGTGAAATGGCGCTCCTTCTCTTCTGAGCCCTACCGTGCGCCCAAACAGTGGTTTATGACCACACATGAGGTATCGGTGTACTCAGGAGAAATTGGCCAACAAATTTTAGGATGCGTTTTATCCTGTTGCTCATGTGAAAATGAAAAAATTGAGGACAAAAGAAAATTTTTGTGAAAAAAAAGTACTTTTTCATTTTTACGGATCAATTTGTGAAGTACCTGGGGGTTCAAAGTGCTCTGTATGCATCTAGATAAGTTCCTTGGGGGGTCTAGTTTCCAAAATGGGGTCACTTGTGGGGGAGCTCCAATGTTTAGGCACACAGGGGCTCTCCATACGCGACATGGTGTCCGCTAACAATTTGAATGGAAAATTAGCTCCAATTGTTAGCGGACACCATGTCACGTATGGAGAGCCCCTGTGTGCCTAAACATTGTAGCTCCCTCACAAGTGACCCCATTTTGGAAACGAGACCTCCCAAGGAACTTATCTAGATTGGTGGTGAGCACTTTGAACCCCCAGGTGCTTCACAAATGAATCTGTAAAAATGAAAAAAGAAAATTTTTGTGGAAAGGAAAGTACTTACTCATTTTTACGGATCAATTTGTGAAGCACATGGGGGTTCAAAGTGCTCTCTATGCATCTAGATAAGTTCCTTGGGGGGTCTAGTTTCCAAAATGGGGTCACTTGTGGGGGAGCTCCAATGTTTAGGCACACAGGGGCTCGCCATACACGACATGGTATCCACTTACAATTCTAATTGTTAGCGGACACCATGTCACGTATGGAGAGCCCCTATGTGCCCAAACAGTGGAGCTCCCCCACAAGTGACCCCATTTTGGAAACTAGACACCCCAAGGAACTTATTTAGATGCATAGTGAGCACTTTGAACCCCCAGGTGCTTCACAAACTGATCCGTAAAAATGAAAAAGTACTTTTTTTCACAATTTTCTTTTTTTCCTTTTTACAGACTAATTTGTGAAGCACTTGGGGGTTGAAAGTGCTCACTATGCATCAAGATATGTTCCTTGAGGGGTCTAGTTTCCAAAATGTGGTCACTTGTGGGGGAGCTCCAATGTTTAGGCACACAGGGGCTCTCCATATGCGACATGGTGTCCGCTAACAATTTGAATGGAAAATTAGCTCCAATAGTTAGCGGACACCATGTCGAATATGGGGAGCCCCTATGTGCCTAAGCATTGGAGCTCCCGCACAAGTCACCCCATTTTGGAAACTAGACACCTCAAGGATTATATCTAGGGGTATAGTGAGCATTTGGAACCTACAGCTACTTCACAGAATTTGATAATTTCATATTGAACATTTTCTTTTTTTCACACAATTTCTCACTTTTAGAGCATGTGCACAAGATACGGAGACACTGTGTCCTGGTTGTCTCCTCCCCTGCATTTTTTTTTAGTATTTCTTAATTAAATAAAAAAAAAAAAAACGACGTGGGGCTTCGCCATATTTTTGGTCCAGCCAGGTACAGCAGGCAGCTACGGGCTGCCACCAACATCTTCTGCCTAGTTTTACCTGGCTGGAAACCAAAAATATAGGGAAGTCCCTTTTTTTTTTTTTTTTTTATCTCATGAAATAATTAAAAAAAAAAATGGCGTGGGCTTCGCCATATTTTTGGGCCAGCCAGGTACAACTAGGCAGCTGGGGGCTGGAATCCTCAGCGTAGGGAGGCCCAAGCTTTCTGGGCCCCCCCGCTGTGAATTGCAGCCCGCAGCCGCCCCAGAAAATGGCGCATTCATAGAAGCGCCATTTTCTGGCGCTGTATCCAGCTCTTCCAGCTGCCGTGTAGCGGTGGCAGACTGGGTAATAAGGGGTTAATGCCAGCTTTTTCTCAGCTGGTACTAAGCCCGAGATTCATAACGTCTGGCCAATATTAGACTGGACCATTAGGAATCTCTAGTAATTTGTAAAAAAGACACAAGACAGAGAAAAATATTTTTATTAGAAAAAAAACGCAAACACTACTTGGACTCCATCTTTATTATTCTTTGACGTCCAACGTAGTCCAGTGGGAAGGTCTGACGTAGTCCAGTGGGATCACCACTGATGGTGATCTGATGTGGAGATCACCATGAAGAGCACAGTTAACAAGGGGTTAACTGTGCTCTTCATGGTGGTCTCCACATCAGATTACCATCAGTGGTGATCTATCAGGATCCTGGGATCCCACAGGGATCCTGGGATCACCACTGATGGTGATCTGATGTGGAGATCACCATGAAGAGCACAGTTAACAAGGGGTTAACTGTGCTGTTCATGGTGGTCTCCACATCAGATCACCATCAGTGGTGATCTATCAGGATCCTGGGATCCCATAGGGATGTAAGGTGCGGGTACAAAAACAGCTAATTACTAATCTCTAGGGTGTCAGCTACAATCGGTACGCTGACACCCTAGAGGTATTAGCTCAAGGGGCGGCGCTACAGGGCTTTTTCCTGGGGTACGTCTACAGACGTACGGCTAGGCTTTAGTACCCTTTTTTTCCAACGTCTATATACGTACGGCTGTCGTTAAGAGGTTAACTTGAGAAATTGTGATTGGTCTTGTCTTTTATTTACTGCTGATATCTCTGATATCCTTATGGATCTTAATCTTAATCATTTGTTTTGTTCTGGATGAATTTAAGCTGACTGTGCTAACTTTTTGGAGGATAAACTTGATACCCCATAGGTAGTTGTGTATTCTCAGATACTATAATTACGGTATAACCCGACATTAATCACAACTAATGTCATCTGTCTTCTCTCATCCCTTAATTGTGTTGTAGCAACTGAAGACAATGAAGATCATGTACATGTAATAGAAACATTTTAAAAGAAAATGATACCAAATTTTATTTATTTGTAGTAACTTCAGATCATTCAATGAAAAGGAAGGTCAATCTCAGGCGTGAGCAGACCCCGATTTTCCATTATACTTCTTTACTTTCTGAACAGTTTGTGTCGCTGATCGCTTCTCCCACAGTTTCTTTCAGAGACATCAGATGACATCTTCCTTGTAGCTTGTTCATGACTGTTCCTGCTGATTGATACACAGTTCTGTGAAAGAAATCTGCTCCTAACAGGCTGCCTGCTCTGATTAGAATTTCCCATATGGATATGAAGAAGATAAATAGACAGACAGTGGGAGAATTTAATTTGCCTCCCTACTTCCCTCCATGGGCAGAAGATGCCCAGCAGGGTGACACCGGGTTGTGTCTGACTCGTTACAATGATAAAGATTTAATATTCTTATGTATGTTGGTGTGCATCCTTCTGTGGTTTTTTTATTGCACCATATTATATATGTAATACTTTAGCTAGTTTAAGTAAATTTATACATTTTCAAATTTATAGACTTTTTTTTTTTCATTTTTAATTCAATATTTTTCATTTATTTTTGGAATTTTAGTGTTAAGGTTTAAAAAAAATAATGATGATAGTTATTTTTATAGCTTTACTTTTGTGCTCAAGATGCGTCCAGATTTTTTTTCTTTAAAAGAAAATGTAGCTAGAATGGGAATTCTCTTTTTTTCTATGCAGCTGCTCATCTTCAAAATGACATAATTAGACATTTTCTAGTTTTTTTTCATCATTAGTGTGATTATGGTATTGTGTTGGGTCTAACAATCACATTATGTAAAATCATCCTGTTAACCCATTTATTGCCTACAGCTGAAATACATATATTACTGACTGTTGATATATATTGAGACCTTAAACTCAGGCACGCCATGTATCCTGGCAGAGGGGTCCAACACCAGTGGGCGAAATAAGATTGGAGATACGAGTAAAAATTATTGACTGTAATAAGTGTTAGAAGACTGAGCTGGTATGACAGAGTTATGGCACCATTACACCTCACAGCTTGAAAATTGATTTTGGGATTGTGACAGAGAAAGCAGCATGTGTTTGCTTGTAAAGCTACTGACAGGTTTTACATGGTACATTAAATATAGCATCCAAGCGAGAACACCCCAGTAAAATTTACCCCGCAAAGATTATTATTTTCCTCTAGGATTATCAAAGCGTGGAGTGTGAGACAGTCATGTCTGATCATGATCTATATTGAACATTTACACGAGGAAAATACTTTTGCTCTTCAACGGCTTTGCTTTATTTAGTGAATAAGAAAATAAAAACTTGGACGTGAATGTGTCAAAGCTGGCATAAAAATGGAGCGCATTGCCAATACTGTGCAATTTATTTCACACATAGGTGTTATTTTCCACGTGTAGGTAAATGAAAACACTTGATGCCTACAGAATGTGAGAATAAAATAAAATACATATTTCCATTGGTGTCTAGTTGTGAATAGCGGATCGTTTAGGATTCTAATGTACTGACTTTGCCGAATTTACCCATACAGATCAAAAGAAAAATGAATACTCATATCACCGCTCACCTCTCTGGCTGCCCCGCTGCTCACTGCCGGCTATCCAGTCTTCTTATTTCTGCCACTGCAGGTCGCATTTCAGTTTTCTTCATTACAAGCCATGACTTCCAGCCTGGTCACTGCATGTCGTAAGGTTATTGAGAAAGTCGCCACTATGCACAGTCACCCCAAGGCAAAAGTCCTGGCCTATAATGAAGAGGATGGAGCTGCGGTGCACAACGGTAGAAAAAAGAAGACTGGATGGTGAGCAGTGGGACAACATCAGAAATAATGACCAAATAAATGCTACTGTCATAGAGATGAAATGTATCTACCCATCCATATAAGTTACATGGTGCGTAGGAGTACAGGATAGACATGCATAGTCTGCCAAAAATGCATGCAATATATGTAGTCATTATATGCATGCGCACTAAATATGAATAGGAAAGTAAAAGGAAATATTATTTGCAGAGTAAACACCAAAAGTGCAACAAGATATGTAATTAAGGTATAAAAATGCTCATGAACGAGGAAGGGGAATGAGTGCAAGGAGCCAAAACGGACACTTGTAATAGTAAATATATGTCCACCCTCAGATATATGTAAAAATATCCATTTTCTGCCCTTCACACCAAGATAAGAGATGGTGTTGGACTGCTGCAATAAAGAGATAGTAGTGGATGCTCAAACAACAGTGTTGCAAATGTATGTAAAGTGTTATGGAATTAATAGCGCTATAAAAATGAATAAATATTAATATTATAAGCTTTCGATGGAACATCAAAATTAATAACCAAGCGCTACTGTCAAAGAGAAGAAATGTATCCATCCATACATAAAAGTGATATGGTGTACATGTATACAGAATACACATGCATAGACTGGCAAAGATGCACGCTATACAGGTGGTCAATAGCTATGTGCACTAAATATAAATGAAAATATTACTATATGTGAAGGAGAGATCAAGAATGCAACAAAGCATGTGGTCAAGATATAAAGGTACAAATTGTCAACACCAGAGTGTACACATTTCATGGTGTTAACACACGAGAGTATATGCCTTTCATAAACATCCAATTTATTTTGAACAGCACTCTATAAAAAATACACCCATAAAGTAATACAAATACACGTCTCCCACATTTGTTCTGCTTTATTGAAGAGAACTTGTACAAAGACACATCAACCATTGGCAGTGAAAATCATACCACATAAGGCTGCTTTCACACTGGTAAATTTTGGAATCCATGGGCATAAAAGAAAATCCTGTACGCCCTTCGGATTCCCACGCAAAAGGCAAACTGGATGCTGCATGCAGCATCCATTTGTATATTGTTCATAGATCTATAGGATCCATAAAGACACACCTCCTAGGGGCATGTCCTTAACAATTGCATTGTGCTCATGTCCTGCGTATGCGCAGTTCATGCTCTACAGCCCAGAAGTATGAATCCACCAGGATCCGTACTGTCCATGGCTTTCTGTGCCCATAGGCACCCGTTCTTACGTTTCACGTGGTGCTGCGGATTCATGTGGATCCGCGGCATTACATTGCTTTTCATTGTGCGTTTTTGGTCTCCATGAAAATTAACTAATCCACATGTATTTGCGGCAAAACCGTGACACCAAGATGCCCACAGAAGTGTTTTCCGTCTGTATTAAAAACAGTGAGACCGAAAAATCCGTTAGCACCCTGCATATCACAGATTCACACTTATGCAGAAATCTGCCAGTGTTAAAGCAGCCTAACTAAAAGAAATATTTTGAAAAGTAAAAAAATTATAAAAAATCACAGAACATCAAAAATTATTGAAAGGAAAGACTAAGAACCTCTTTCAATTTTTGGGTCAAATGGAGTCCACCTTCATGATCGATATTGCTTTCAGCTGTTCCAAATTCTTATCCCAATACACAGGCCTGTTCAATGATATTAACTCTCAAACATATATTTAATCTAAAATATATATTATGTGTTTTAGACATGTTTTGGGACTTTTCTGATAATGGGATTTACCATAGTCTCACCTAAATGAGATATTATTGGAAATACACATGGCCAGATGAGCAACATCATGCACCATAATAATGCCCCAAAATTGTGATGGACACTTCTGGCATAAAGAAATGATAAGCATGTTAGAACCTCCACAAGTCCCTAAAATGAAGATACCTCATCTATTTTGCTATTTTATGGATATTGCTGTACTCTAGTAGACGATGTTCAGAAAATGTCAACCCAACTTTTATTAAATGAGAACTGTGGAATGGCGCAGAAAAAAAACTAGCATGTCCTCGCACTGCAGCTCCTATTTTTAGTACCTATAATAAATAATATCCACTTGTTGAGTGAATTACACAAAGTAATCAAACATAATCTAATAATTCTTGTTGAAGTCTCTTTATAAAATGAGTTATGACTTCACTGTAATGTGTCACCAAAATCAGAATCTTCTGTCATAAATTAATTCTAATTAGATTGTCTGAATGAGGTGGGACAGCCGTGATACAGCACATTTCCGATATCCATCTCGGGCTTTTCAGTAACAATAACGTGAAATAATACTCCTCTGAGCATTCTTCTCTGCTTTGTAAGCGGTTCAATAATGTTGTTATGACTAATATCAGGAAATAAATGAGATTTCAGTAATGAATTAGTTAGATGTTCCAGCAATGTACATTTAAAGATTATATCTGAAACAGGAAATTAGATGTAATGAGCCCGTAGAAATATTGTATGACTTCATTACTTTTGTTCAAAAGGATATATATTCACTCTGTTGCTTAATGGATTCCATAATAAGATTGGACTTGTTCACAAATAGTTACATGAGAACAGAGTTTTATTTAAGTTTATTACAAGGGTTTAGCTGTTTGTGTATGTAGGGTACTAGTGCAAGTGTTCTGGGTACTAAGTGGCTGATGGGTGCAAGCAATACCCTTCACATTGGCCAAGGTAATTAGTTGCAGGGTAGCAAATTTACCAATGAAGCTATTGGTTAACTGCAGATAAGTCCCCAATAGATGTCAATGATGTTTCTCACATATGAATAAAAACATGGGTAGCACGGTGGCTCAGTGGGTAGCCCTCCAGACTTGCAGTGCTGGGGTCCTGGTTTCAAATCCTGCCAAGGATGACATCTGCAAGGAGTTTGTATATTCTCCCTTGTTGTGTGGGTTTCCTCCGGGCACTCAGTTTCCTCACATTTCAAAGACATTCTGATAGAATCTTTAGATTGTGAGCCTCAATGGGGACAGTATTACTGATGTATGTAAAGTGCTTTGGAATTAATAGCACTATGTAAATGAGTAAATATTATTCAAAATAAACAGACCAATTTCCAACAGTGTGCTGGTTTAGATTTTTATCAGAGTTTGGTTCTGAGATTTTTTATTACCACTTAATCGGTAGAAACTTGTATTTTTTTTTTTAATATAAGAAAAAGGGTTGACATACTTATGGTAAAAATGAACACCCAGACCAAACACTGACTTGCACATGAAACGGCCATCATCCAGAGGTTCCCGGCCTACTTCCCTGATGCCTGCAGCTCGGGCCCATTGTGCTTGATGTTTCTTGTCTTGGTGTAAATAAAGGATAATTTTATACATTGCTGAGTTCCCCCTCTTTTCTTCTCATGTTGAAACATTTTTTAAAGCCTCATAATCGGAGGGTAGATGCACAACCGTTCGTAAGGGGTGAAGAAGCGGCTATGGTCATGATTAAGGGGCGATTTTAAAATTTTGCAGTTTTGTTGGTCATTTGATATAAGTTTGTTTCTGGACTTCTATAAAGTAAAAATACTGTGTATGTCACAGATAATTCTGATATTCTGCATTTTTTTCATAACTAGCAAATGGCCCTTATATAGTAGCGTGAAAAAGTGTTTGCCCCCCTTCAAATTCAATGGGAAAGAGACTTGCAACTTACATTAACGAGAGATAAGTGGAAAACTATTTTCATGTTAACATAAAAGTTCCATCTGCTATCATTTTCAGGAAACTGGACACAAATGCTGTGTCACGGGTCGAGAAGGGGTTAAGCAAAAAAGAGGCCCAAAAAAACATTTTATTACAATCGAACAAATATTTTAACAATTAAACAATTAAAATAACTATTAAATTAACAATAACTTAACAATTTAACAATGAAACTTAAAAACTAAAAGAAAAGTAAAACAACACTACAGATCTTCATAGTGGTTGTCTGCAATTGCCTATCCTTGCCTGGGCGAAAGGAAAGACTGAGAAAACATGGGATACTGTGTGTGGGGGCCAACCGGCAGGTTTTGTGGAGGCTGAATCCTCCGCTCTGGTGTGCAACAAAGTGGCTCCGGCATATGGGTCCATGAATGCTGTGTAAAAGGATCACGGTCGATCCGACTATGTATGCTCGACGTTTCATCTAGTTGACTGGCGGCTGCTTTACTCAATGTCTCAAAGATGACCCTTTCAGGGTGGACCCTTTGTCTCACATCCAGGCTTCAAAGTTTATCAGCAGCAAAGTTAGCAAAGCTGTCCATGCCGGTGCTGGTTTGTTGAATTGTTAAAATTTAGTTCGCCAAAGAGATGAGATCTGGTGATGATGGCGGCAAGATGGCCTTTTTTTTGCGGGAATTTCATAGACGCCGAGGTACAGTTGACGGCACAGGGTCTTGAATCGTTGACGGCACAGGGTCTTCACTCACCTCCTCACTAGCCTCCTCCATACCAGGCTCAGTAGCCGGGATGTCGTCACTTCTTGGGGTCAACAGATCTTGCTGACGGTTCTGCTGGAACAGAAAATAAATGTTAAGATTGTTGTTACAACATACTGCACCACACCACAGAAATGTGTTGGCATTGGATATGTCAAGACCAGCATGGGTACACGTGCACTGGAAACAAATGTGAGGGGCGGCACAAGCAGTACGTGATATGAAATGTCATTCAACGATATGAGAACTGAGTGGGGTGAAAATAGTAAAGGAGTGTACTTATCTGAACTGGAAGGGATAACTTTTGTAAACTGCAGAATGAATCATGTAAAACCATAGTTAATATTTTCTATTCAACTATGGCATGTACATACAAAGTTTAAATGCTATTTACAGGGAAGCAAAGAAGGTACTTACATCTCCAACAGGGGAGTCAGTCCAGATCTCAGGGTCTTGGTTCAGGGTCGGCCGCATCAAAGACTCCATTGGCCAAGGTAGCTCGTGGTCTCGGGTGAAGCCAAGCAAGTCATAGTACCGTAACGAGGGGACATAAATCTCATCTGTGCCGGTACAAGACTTCTTTGACTTCTCCACCTAGTTGAACTGTTTCCTATACATGGTCTGTAGGCTCTGGATCTTTCTTTTGACAACATCCTCATCCACCTTCTCGCTGGGGCCATGCTTCTTAAAGAGGGCAATCAGTTTCTCATATGCCTCCCTTTTTTTCCTCTCGATTGGCGTACACGGCCGATTTAATCTGCCAAAGGCAGGGCAGGGACCGATACATGTTAATCAATTCCCGGAGAAATTCATCGCTTTTAAAAGCCATCTGAAATAAAGAATAGCATACAGTGAGCATACATGGAACATTTTAAAAAAGTAAAAAATACAGTTCGAACCGCACTACTGTTTGTTGGTTGTGGCAGAAACCCCCTAAAATGGCTGCCCATGCATAAGCATATGTATACTTGTTGGCTGTGGCAGAAACCCCCTAAAATGGCTGCCCTTACAAAAGCATATGTATACAGATAGAAGCCAAGCCCTCCCTCCAGAGCAATGATAGCAGATAATTGGTAGGTGTCCTATAAATAAAGTAAAAATGGAAACGCATTTGTGACCCCAAACGATACCTACCATGCAGATGGAGCAAAGGTGTCAGAAGAACAGTTGAAAAACAGAGAAATCAATATGGAGTCACAGCCGGAGAACGCAACTATGATTCGCAAACCAGGACACAGTCAGGAACAAAGGACCGATGAATGGATGCGGAGTCACAGCTGGAGAACGCTACTACGATCCGCAAACCAGGACGCAGTCAGGAACAAAGGACCGATGAACAGATACGGAGTAAAAATAGCCCAGAGAACTCTGCTATGATCTGCAACCAGCACGCGGTCATCAACAAAAGACGGAATCGCTACTAGGTTGCCTTCTTTTAAACCAAGGCCGCCCAATCAGAACGCAGTAGCGACCACCAATCGGAGCTGAGGAGGCGCGGAAAAGGCAACGTAAATGCACGCCTGTGTGACACAGTACAGTCCCTCATCGAGGTGTGAATCATTAGAATAGCTGCTATGTGACAGGGTCCCAACGACCGCCAACATCGTTGTATGGGTCGCTAGGGTCGCCGCATCGTTGGGAAGATCTGACTGTTTGACATCTCACCAGCGACCACATAGCGATGCACCAATGATCCCTACCAGGAACGTATCACTATCGTGATTGCTGTAGCGTCGCTGTGTGTGATGGGACCTTTACTCTCTAGTTGGTATAGAGTGCCTACTAGACTGCACTTAATCAGATTAAGGTCAGGACTTTGACTAGTAATATAAAATTTGGGGGAGGGGAGAGAAGCGCTCTTTGAGAACACCTGGTGGACCAGTGGGGATATTGTTCCAGTATCACCAGGAGAACTCTCACCTGTTCTGGTTGTGCCACCAGCACAACCAGGGAGGATGGGTATCGTAGCCGGGCACGAGGTGCTTCGGTCGTTGTCTTTCCTCGGCTGCACTTTCCGGTGTCACTCATGGGGGCCACCTTCAAATTACGTGGTCCGCTTCATCACGGCAGGTCCTGCAGTTGATCTCCCTCACTGTGGCCAAGTACAGCTCCACCACACAACCGAGAGGGTTGTTATACAATTAAGGATTGTAGAATTCTGTGGTTAGTCTTGGAGTGCTGGGGCACACAAGAGTAGGGGCAAGGTATTAGTTGACAAACCTTTTTATTTTATAAAACACCACAATGCGTTTTAACAGCAGTTGCCGTCTTCATCAATCAATCCACCGGGCGGCACAGTGGCTCAAGTGGTTAGCACTGCAGCCTTTGCAGCACTGAGATCCTGAGGTCCTGGGTTAATTTCCCACAAAGGACAACATCTGCAAGGAGTTTGTATGTTCTCCCCGTGTTTGCGTGGGTTTCCTCCAGGTACTCCGGTTTCCTCCCACATTGCAAAGACATACTGATCGGACGTTTAGATTGTGAGCTCCTAGAGGAACAGCATTACTGATTGTTGAAACGCGTTGTGGTGTTTTATAACATAAAAAGGTTTGCCAACTAATACCTTGCCCCTGCTCTTGTGTGCCCCAGCGCTCTGATACTAACCACAGAATTCTATAATCCTTAATAGGACTTTGACTAGGGCACTCCAATGTCTTAAAGGAGGACTCTGGGAGATAAATCTTTTTTGCATTGTCCCTGCCCTGATGAAGCAGAGCTGGGCACTACAGTTCTAGGATCTATAGATCACTTATAAATCAATAAAATCATGTCTGCTGTTCAGCACTTAATCCTCTCTTAGGGGACTGTGAAATTCAGCTTCATACTGTAGCCATGACAGGAGGAGTGTCTGGGGGCATGTACCCGGGGGCTCCAGGATCATCTTACATTCCCACCCCTTCACACTGTACTATAGGCAGGGGGGCGTGGCAGCCGGCCCCATGGTAACACTACAATCCTGTCCCGTGAAACTTTCCATGGATCGTCACTGTCTCATCAGTCACAGTAAAGCATCCAGACGTCTGCAGCGTCTGTTAGACATAGTATAAGCCCCAAGGTTCCATTATTAGGGACAGGATTGTAGTGTGACCATGGGACCAGCGGCCATGCCCCTGCCTCGGTCCCATGGTCACACAGAAATATGGTCATACAGAAATATGAGGAGGCTGGGATGTAAGATGATCCAGGGTTTACGCCCCTGACACACCTTCTGCTCTCTACAGAAGCATCAATGAATTTCACTGTCCCCTAGGGGAGGGAGGAGTTCTGAACGGCAGATATGATTTTTAAGCGATCTACAGAACCTAGAACTGTAGTGCCAAGCTCTACTTCATCATGCAAGAGGGCATGGACACTACTTAAAAAAATTATCTTGAGTTCCCCTTAGAGATTGTTTTTCATAAGCCATTCAGAGTTGGACATGCTGTTATGTTTTGGATCATTGCCCTGCTGCATAACCCAAGTGCACTTCAGCTTGCGGTCAGGAACAGATGGTTGGACATTCTCCTTCAGTATTTCTTGGTAGGCAGCAGAATTTATGGTTCCATTTAGCACAGCAAGTCTTCCAAGTCCTGAAGCAGCAAAACAGCCCAGGAAATTACACTACCACCACCACCATATTTTACTGTTGGTATGATGTTCCATTTCTGAAATACTGTGTAACTTGTACACAAATTTAATGGGACATATACCTTCCAAAAGCTTCAACTTCTGTCTTGTCTTGTCAGTCGACAGAGTATTCTCGCAAACGTCTTGGGGACCATCATAATGTTTTATGGCTGCGACAAGCCTTCATTTTCTCTTTTTTTCAGCGGTGGTTTTTGGCTTTGAACTCTACCATGGAGGCTCATTTTTGCCCAGTATACTTCTAAAGGTGTTGTCTTGAACACTGAACTTAACTGAGGCAAGTGAGGCCTGCATATTTTTGGATGTTATTGTGGAGTCTTTTGTGATCTCTTGAATGAGTCATTGCTGAGCTTTAGGGGTAATTTTGGACACCCAGATACTCCTGGGAAGGTTTACCACTGTACTGTTCCATTTTTTTGCCATTTGTGGATAATGGCTCTTACTGTGATTGACTGCCGTATCAAAGCTTTAGAAATGGCTTTATAACCTTTTCCAGACTGATAGATCTCAATTACTTTGTTTCTCATTTGTTCCTGAATTTTTAGAATCACGACATAATGTCTAGCTTTTGATGATCTTTTGGTCTACTTCACTTTTGTCTGGCAGGTCCTATTTAAGGAATTTCTTGGGTGAAAACAGGGGTGGCAGTAAGCATGCCAAGTTGTGGCTAGGGATATTGAACTTAGTCTACCAAGGATGTGATAAGCCACAGCTAATTTATGTTTTAAGGGCAAAGACAAGCACTTTTACATACAGGGGTCTGTAGGTTTGGATTTCTAGTTCCCTTAATAATACAGACCTTCGTTTAAAAACTTTACTCTGTGTTTACTTGTGTTATCATTGTCTAATATTTAAATTTGTTTGGTGATCTGAAACATTTAAGCTCTTGTTGCCAGAAACGCGTTGAGATGTATTCCCAACCTGTATGATCTTTTAAAAATATTTGAAAGAAATTGAGAATTTTATCTATTCCAGGACTCACCAAAATTCCTTTCTTAAACCTTTGAATTTCTTTGTGTGGCACCACACCACATGGTGGACAGTAAAGAAGCAAAGTAAGCCATAAACTGTATGTAACTGGCCAAAGGTGGAAATCTGCTGAGGGGAAGAGTTGCCAGCCAGGGTATCAGCAGGCATCCAAATTTCTACCAGAGACTGACACTTTGAGAGTTGAGTAGAAAATCACTATCACAGTGAAGGAGTCTGTCTGACAAAGGGCAAAATGGTAATTCCCCCATACCACAAGCAAGTAATCACTATCAAATTGGTGTCCAGTTTTGCACCCAAACTCCATGAACATAGCACATTTTATTCAATAGATCTTGGAATAAAATTTACCCAATTGGTGTTAAACAAATTTCCTGTCCTAGGATAAAATTTTAAAAATGTTCCCCTGTTATGTACTGTGTAATAGCCGTGTCTGACCATACAGGGACATGGTCTGAACATACCACATCTCCTTGGCTGGGGAGAAAGTAAGAGAGTAAACAAGTAGCACGGCACATGGTCACAGCTGCTGTTTTCTGTGAGGTAAAACATATCTAAAAACAGGCAGGGAAAAGTTTTACCTCAGAATCAGCTGTAATGCCATGCTGTACTGTCTGTCTGTCTCATTTGCTTCCGCTCCTGGTTTTGTGATGTGGTATGATCAGACCATATCCCTGTACGGTCAGACACATCTATTACATATTACATAGTACATAGCAGGGATACATATACTGTATAAGATTATCTCAGCACAGGAGATGTGGTATGATCAGACCATATCCCTGAACGGTCAGGCACATCTATTACATATTACATAGTACATAGCAGGGATACATATATAAGATTATCTCAGCACAGGAGATGTGGTATGATCAGACCATATCCCTGTACGGTCAGACACATCTATTACATAGTACATAACAGGGACACATATATAAGATTATCTCGGCACAGGAGATGTGGTATGATCAGACCATATCCCTGTATGGTCAGACACATCTATTACATATTGCATAGTACATAGCAGGGACACATATATAAGATTATCTCTGCACAGGAGATGTGGTATGATCGGACCATGTCCTGTACAGTCAGGCACATCTATTACATATTACATAGTACATAGCAGGGACACATATATAAGATTATCTCTGCACAGGAGATGTGGTATGTTCAGACCATGTCCCTGTACGGTCAGACACGGCCATTACACAGTACATAGCAGGGGGCACATATATAAGATTATCTCAGCACAGGAGGTGTGGTATGTTCAGACCATGTCCCTGTACGGTCAGACATGGCCATTACACAGTACATAGCAGGGGGCACATATATAAGATTATCTCTGCACAGGAGATGTGGTATGTTCAGACCATGTCCCTGTACGGTCAGACACGGCCATTACACAGTACATAGCAGGGGGCACATATATAAGATTATCTCAGCACAGGAGATGTGGTATGTTCAGACCATGTCCCTGTACGGTCAGACATGGCCATTACACAGCACATAGCAGGGGGCACATACGGTATATAAGATTAACTCAGCACAGGAACATTTTTTAACACATCCAATTGTGGAAATCATTATTCCAACATCAATCGATTAAGATCTTTCTTTGTGGGACAAACCTTTTAAATTTAATTTAAATAGACCTGTTCCTCCATTGTTGTATGTGCCAATGTTGTGTTCCAAGAGAGGGGAAGCCCTGATGAAGTGGCCCACTGGCTACGAAACGCGTCAGCATGTTTGTTGTTCTATGGTGTGGTGGTGAATAAAAGATTGAAAATCCTTCTGTCTCCTGGGTCAGCGTGGACTAAATCCCGATCTTTACTAATCTGTGCAATGTTGTGTTCCATCAGCCTGTGTCTCCTGTGTGTAATTGCTGTGCCATCACAGATTGCAGTCACCACCCCAAAGTGCAAAATCAGAGAACAGTAAGTCAGGGAGGACAAGGGTCATACTAGATCTGAGATACAATATCCTGTAATAATATACTAGTGACGTACCACTGGAGCCTGCAGGGACCTCAATAAGCTTACAGCGAAGACCTCAGCATTTATTTAGATGATATGATGAACTTTTAGCCTCATTTTCTCATCAGTGGCTCTGGCAGGTGGGGGTCGTTCAGAATATCTTCATATTTTGTTTTATAAAATGGTCTTATCTTAGTGACTGAACGCCGGCACAGCGGACATCCTTCTTTGATGCTGTAATAGGAACAAATGCCGAAATGCCCGCGCTGCCAAACAGGAATCACCAGGAAACGAAGAGTTAACTGGGCAGATTTTTTCTTTATTTCATCCTACGCGTTTCAGAGCCTCTATCCGAGCTCCTTCCTCAGATGGAAGATGTTCCCTGAGGAAGGAGCTCGGATAGAGGCTCTGAAACGCGTAGGATGAAATAAAGAAAAAATCTGCCCAGTTAACTCTTCGTTTCCTGGTGATTCCTGTTTGGCAGCGCGGGCATTTCGGCATTTGTTCCTATTACAGCATTCCTGTTTCCACGTTTATCGTGAAGGTGCGGCCCTGCAGCAGCCATCTTATAAGCCATCTTACAGGCGATTATACTGGTTGTGGGTGACACAACTGAATCAGGTGAGCAGTTCTTAATTTACACCGATATAACTTTTTAAAAAAAGGATAAGACCCTATGCGCATTTATCTCACGTTTGCAGGTTAATTTCATCCTTCTTTGATAGCTGTTTAGATCACAAAACTGCTGAAAGGAATAAATTATTAAAATGGAGGTCACTAGGTATATGCTTGATTACCTTTTGATTTTATCTTGTGATTTTAAATGCTTGTAGAGTTTCCCTACAGTAGATCTCCCAGAATAGAGCAGTAAAGCTTAGAGCTGTAATATATTGTGTCAAGTGAACATGAATATGGAGTTTTTATTTCTGCATGACACTGATTGGGAGCTCTCATGTTATATCTCAATGCTATCAATGTCATATCTCCTTTGTTATATATGGATGATTCTAATCATTCTGATGGAGATCCTAAAATTCTAAAATGTAGAAAATACGGACAATTCTAAGTATTTATTGCCCAAAAACACAGACTTCCTTTTCATTCTGACATACAGTCATTTTATGCTAAAACCGATTATTTTGTTCTCCGTCTACGTGGTTCACTTAAACCATACTAATACCTTTATATGACTTCAAGTGGTACTTTCCCCGTACTTTATTTAGTATTTTGTATAATAATAGTGAACAAGTCCGTTAATTCCAGAATATGGGAAGCTTATCAAAGTCTCCATGCTACAAAACTAAAAAAAGAAGCAAAATAATTGCGACTTTTTGGCAGTTTTCACTTCTCTTGCCGCTTTTGGCTCTCCTGTATGAAGTCACACTCTATTTTACTGCTGTATAAAATGCCAGACCTTGTACATTCTTCCCTATTATTGACTTTAGAAATTTGCCTTTAGTCCATAAAAGTTTTTTTTTAGTCTACAACTATTATACCTCTTGAGAAAAAAAACTTGCTAAACCATTAAATGATGAATGAACTAAATATATACAAAGTACTACTATGTAAAATGATATTTAATATATAAATTAAGCTTATGTAAACCAAAGATTACTGTAGAAAATGAATTATGGATACAACTCAGGTCCTCTAAAAAGTATGGAAAGGATGTAACCTGCCAAACCCTTGTCCATTAGGGCCTAACCAGTGACAGTAATACAGCAATATCCTCATGTAGGACGCCCTCACCTTCAGAACAACCAGTGCTTCTAATTTTCAACCTTAATTTCTTTCTTTTTGACTTACAAATGGGGAAAATATTTAGTAACTTACAGTTTCTGTACGAATTTATAAGCAATAATGTCTTCCTGAATCAATATATTATCCTTCTGCCCGGATTGAAGAGTTATGCCATGAAGATAAAGGGACAATCCTACTGACTGTCGAAAGCATGGGAGACAGACTCTACTGCATCAAGAGAGCTGGGGTCACAGAGGCTTCCTTCATATTACATTGCTTATACTATTACTGTACCTTGTACCAGTGTAGAAAAATCACCAACAACAAATTTAATCTTCAAAACTTGTGCATAACATTACAAGCATCCTGAAAATGTATGTTAATGCAGACCAAATCTCCTGCCTTCAGGTATCACTGACCTCAATCCACAGCCAGACTGAGCAGTAGGCAGTCACTGAGGCTAGACGCTTGCCTTATTAAATATTGACCTATGCTTATTTTCTCTTCTCGCTGCACCTGCTCTTTCAGCAATCTCAGGATTTGCCTCAATGCAATTTCAATGTCCATAAAGCATCTAGCTAAAGCTCACCCACAACCAAAGCTTTCAAAGAAATTCATGTAACCCTGTCAGTACTGGTATCGGACAGCGAAAAAACATCTTGTATGCCATTTACTTGCGCCAACCCTTCACAATGCAGGATTACGGTACTTGTATATCCCTGGATGAGGATTTACTTGCACATTCTTCTCTAGATTTGTAAATCTACCTTTAATTTGACCATAACATCTAAATTTCACAATGTGCTCTATTTAAATAACATAACTAAAAATATAGTAATGATTTCGTGGAGCCCACTGGGACGGGTACTCGGTACCGGACCGGGGTACTGCTGGGGATGTCACGGAGGTCCTGGTTCGGACCTTGTCCCGGGTTCTCACAAGTAAAAGGGGAAATGTACAATGGAGTAAAGTTTGTCGTGACGCCACCCACGGGTTGTGGTCAGTAATGGGACCACCGCTGCAGCGCTGCTCTGCCAGGAGGATGGATGTGCTGCAGCCAGATGGATGAGCCCGCCGCAGGTCGGGCTGCTCCTGACAGGATAAAAGGTATTTTAAACAGTTCAGGGTACCTGGAATCAAACATGGACACGCAGGCAAGGTTCACCGGGTTTACTTGTCAGCTTCTTCACAGTTAACAGCAGTTCACGGTGCAATTCAGTTCTTAACAGTTCACAGTCAATTCACTCCGGTTACACTGAACCCACTGCACCCAGGCTGTCCCTCTGAGACCCCTCACTCCTTCTAAGTCCTTCCAGGCTGTTCTTTTGCTCTCTTTAAGTGTCTCCGGATAGTATAGCTGAAGCTCGGACCATTTGAGTGCTTGTGGTTGCTGCTGTGCTTCCTACCCTTGTTGTGGGAACTCCAACCTGGAGATAGAGCTCCCGGTCGATTAATCTGGGAAGCTGGTATAGAATCTCTGTTCCACTCAGAGCCGACACTCTGGTGTGTGTCTAGTCTGCAGTAACCCTTTCCTGCAAGGCGTTACCAGACTCCTTCTAACCCCTGTGACTCTAGCTTCAATAGGGAAGACGTCTCAACCAGTTAGTCAGTGCTGCCATGTTCCTCGGACCCAGTGCTGCTGGTCCAGTCTCTTTCCTCATGCTCCCCTGGGATGCCGGCTATGGACGAGCTTTCTCTCCATGGTTTCTGTGACTCTGTGGATTCTGCATCTCCATCAAGCCAAACCCCACCGGGATGTGTGTCTCTGTCTTTCAGGTGTCTGTGCTGCTCGGCTCACTGTGTCTGTCCTCAGGGACTTTTCTGTTCAGCACCCTTGGCCTACTATCCCCTTCCTCCTCCTCTTCCTCTATTTGTACCTTCTGTCACCTGACCTACATGCGTTCCCACCCACTTTCCTCTAAACCCACCACCCCTTGCCCGCCTAGCGTTACGGGCTCCTGGTTGGGTGCTGCCTCTAGTGGTGTGTGGTGTTCTGTGAGGGTGTTTAGTGCATAAACCGTCTAACCTTCTGCCTGGCTGCAGTTCCCTATGTGGCCACCCTGGTCGCAGGGACGCCACAATTGCATTTTTAATCCCCAATTGCAAAAGAAAATAAAGGGAGTCTGTAAATTTTGATGTCATCAATCCCATGTACAAAGCGATTAGCTGAGTTGCATGAAATTCAAGGGGTTCTCCTGCGAACAAAGTATGTTTTAACTTCTTCACAACTTATGACGTACCGGTACGTCAGAGGTCGGCTCCCTCACTTTGATGTGAGCTCCGGCAGTGAGCTCACATCATTTCCCCGACATCTCATCTGATCTCATCAGCTGAGATGTGGGGCTAACAGCACCAATCGAATCCGCGATTTGATCTTTGCTGTTAACCCTTTGGATTGCGCTGTCACTCAGAGACAGCAGGATCCCAAAAGCACTGCGGCAGGGACTGTGCTCTTCCCCGCCAGGATCGGAGATCCCACGACACAATTACGGTATCCCCGTGTGTCACCTGATAGCCTAGGGTCCTGCAGTGACCTCAGATGCTATCAGGGATCACTCCCTGTGATTCTTTGGCTAGTGTTGCCAACCACTGAAAGTGATAATTTGTGCTATGTCCCAATGTGCTGCAGTTCATCGGGACATAGCATAAGCAATCGGACACTGCAGCACTGTGGCACCCTATGGGGCATTGTACAATAAGGTAAAAATAAAAAAATAAAGTTTTTAAAAATATGAAAAAAACACACAAGTTCAAATCACCCCCCTTTTGCCCCATTCAAAATAAAAGTATTAAAAAAAAAAAATTTGGTATTTGGTATCACTGCATTCAGAAATGCCCAATCTGTCAAGATGTAAAATCAATCAGATCTGTAAACTGCGTAATGGAAAAAAGGTCCAAACACCAAAATTACATTATTTTGGTCGTCGCAATATTGCAATAAAATGCAACAACGGGCGATCAAAACAGCGCATCCACCTAAAAATGGCATCATTAAAGCTTCAAAAAATAAGCCATCACACAGTCCCAGATCCCAAAAAATGAGGACGCTATGGGTCGCGGAACGTGGCAACAAAAGTGTGATTCTTTTTTTTTTTCAAAGTCCTGAATTTTTTTCACCATTTAGATAACAGTAAAAGTATACATGTTTGGTATCTGCAAACCTGTACTGACCCGAGGCATCATACCGCCATGTCAGTTTTACCATACAGTGATCACGGTGAATTAAAAAAAAAAAACGAACGTGTAATTGCACTTTTTTTTGCGATTTCACTGCACTTGGAATTTGTTTCCCATTTTCCTGTACACTATAAGGTAAAATAAATGATTTCATCTGAAAGTACAACTCGTCCCACAAAAAATTAAGCCGTCATATTTCTATATTGACGGAAAAATAAAAAAGTTATGGCTCTTGGAAGAATAGGAGGAAAAAACGAAAATGGAAAATAAAACATCGCTGGCTGATGAAGGGGTTTTAATCAATATGTCTTGGAATAATAAGTTCCCAAGAACACTGACTTAACATACCACATCTCTTGGAATGGAGCCATGCAAAACAGAGTATAACACAGGACAGCATGTGATCATGAGTGATTCTTCAAAAAGTCAATTACAATTGTGAAATTGTTAACAACCACAGTTATAGTGATTACTGATAAACTAGGAAACCATATAAAGGCCCCACACATTTACATAGCCGTCAGAAAAATTATAGTTTTCTCAACAGCTATCTTCCTGGACTCCTCTATATACTGGATTGCTTGGCCAAACTTTATCTATAAGATAGCCGCTGCCAGAATCCTGACAGCAGTATACCACGAGAGAAACTGAAGGATCAGCTGTTTTCATTTCAATGTGCTGGATGCTTCTCTCCCCTAAAATTACTTGTCGGGGATTCATTAGGAAGCTTACAAGTTAGACCGTCAGACGATCCTGTTTTTATCTTTAGTCTAAGCTGCGTTCACACATTCGCGTATTTTATCGCGTTTTTTTAAGTGCGTCTTTTCAAGGGAAAAACGCGCGTTTAAAAACGCGATAAGAATACGTGAGAGAACAACTCGCTTCTACTTCAATCGCGCATTTAGACGCGCGTTTTTATAATGGGGCCTATGGAAACGCGCGCGTAAAAAAACGCAAAGAATTGACATGTTCATTCTTTTTACGCGCGCGTTTTTTGCTCCAAAAACGCTGCGTTTAATTACGCGATGTCTGCAAGGCACAAAGTGAATGTCCATTCACTTTGCTGTAAAACACAGACGCACATGCGTTTTTGGAGCAAATACGCGCGTAATAAAACGCGCAAAATACGCGATGTGTGAATGTGTTTGGGACCTTATATGTATTACATTTGCATGGCCAATATAAAACCTTTTTAAAGTCATTATTTTAGGATTGTACACAACAAAAATAAACCAAACAAAAAAGGTGAAGTGTACATATACCTTTCATCTTCTACTCAACCTGACATTGGGCATGGAGAGATGATTCCCTGTAGTGTGTAATACAGTTTCTGTGAGAGCCACGCCAGAACCAGAGAGTATTGAGCATGGGTCCTATAGTAATTATTTGTCGAACTATCTTTCCCTGCAAAAAGTTACATTGGGTGGGAGAGCAAAGCTATCAGTAGACGTTTAATCATAATCCTTGAAATTTTGGTAAACCGATGCATGCTTGAAATTTGCCACGATCAAGTCTGAGTGTGTATATGTCAAGCCCCTAATACTTATCCCTGACACAAGAGTTTTCCACATGTGTCAGAAGAAATAGGAGCACTTCTTTTTAGACATTAAGCCCAGTGCTTGGCTATAGGTGTCACTTGTAGTCACTTAATCTTTGCAGCTCATCAAACAAAACCAGAGCAGTGCTGGATAGGCAACGTTGGATCTGGAGTGACAACTCCGTTGTATTTTAAAAATGACGTTTTAAAACAGAAAACTCCTTCAAGGCATTCTGACAATCATTTCCAGTGTTCACGTGTACGGATGTACTATAAGTAGATGTTATGTGAAAAGAGAATACTGAAATTGTGGGAATGACCTCAGGACACTTCCCTGTTCAATGAGGTGCAAACGGAGTGAATGCACTTTAGTAAATGCTGGCTTTAGGTTATGGCATGCATTCTCTTCGTCCTTCATGTGCTTAGTACTTTCCGCTTATTTCAAAGACAAGGCGTCTGGTGCTTAGTAGTCAGTAAATGTGAATTTATACTCCCCCTGTAAATCAAAATACAGAACATTAAAGTGGCATTTAGCCAACAGAAAAGCATTAAATATTTATGGACACCAGTAAAAACAGCTTTTTGTGCACAGTAGGGCAGCATCTTTACCTTAATAAAAAATTTAGTGGCGTTGGACCAATTTAAGAAAAAAATATGTCAGATAGAGATTTAATTTTTAAGCCTCACCACCCTAGGAAGTAGAGAGCTGCATGGAGAAGGCAGGTGTAGACAGCAGATGAACAGTATGAGAGACGTCCCGAGCTGCTGGCTTGTTTGTCTGACATGTTTTTAATGAGCCTCCATTGTGCGCCTGCTGTTCTGAGCTTACTCTCTTCAAGATGATGAAGTCCACAACATCTCAACTATGTCTGCGATAAAAATAATGTGGAGACAGACGCACTCCAGATATCACTGCAGATTTCATTCATTTATTGATCTAGTGGGTGACTTTCCCTTAAACTCCTACAGTTTAGTCATAAAAGTCTTAAGGAGAAGTCATAGTTGTTTCCTTAGCAATTCATATTTCCTGAAAAAGATTTCTATTGCTGCATATAGATCTATAAAAACTATAATACTTTATAGTTGTTGTTAATAGTCATATTTGTTACTCAGATTAGACGATCAGGATAGGCAAGGAGAAGCAATCAACTATTGTACAGTCTAATAAGGGTTAGGCATTTTTTTTTAAAGTTTATTGCCAGCTGGAACTTTTCTAAAACAATAATAGGGTTAATTAGCTACAATATATATGTGCTGTATAGAGCCAAAATGTGGCATATATGCAAGTATATAGACCCATGACCTTACTCCTTACACAGAAACCAACCAAAAGCTCTTTTGGCCATCAGATGTTTGTTCTGACTCCCATATGTACATGGAAACTTGGCTTGACCAAGTGTTCATGTGTTTTCAATGGGGTGAGGGGAGAAAATTACTGCAACACATCTCTTTTGGTAGCTCATTTCCCTTGCAAACAAAAAGATCAGGAGTTTGAACAGATACTCTCTCTCACATCATCTGTTTGAAGGACCTTATACACATTGAATCATTGACTGTTTCCATTAAAATTGGCAGCAGTGGCCAGTTGTAATATAATATGTATGACGGCTTTACTGTTCCTCCAATGATGTAGCTAAATGCTCATGGGCCCTGGTACAGAAGGTCAGCTTGGATTCTCCTCCTGTTACCCCAGTGCTTTGACAAAACCAATATCTCACCGGTATATATTGTATATATACATTATATGAGTAACGCTGTTATACACAGACCTATTATACATCAAGATATTTGACCCCCTAGTGTGGCTGTCATAGCACTTTTTGGTGCCCTACTGTACCTCACTGTGCTACTGATTTGATTTGAATAAAAAAAATCCAGTAGAAGAAAACTGATCAGAGATGAAGATGGTGATTTTATTTTCAATGGGTTTCATAACAATACTTTCCTTCTTCAGGAAAAAAATCACATAAATGTTTTGTGATTTTTTTTTTGCCCTGAAGGAGCAAGTATTACTCTGAAATGCATTGAGAATGAAACCACTATCTTTATCTTCGATTTGGACTGTTTTATTCACAGCAGCACCAAATTTCACTTTTCTTCTATTGGATGTATTTTTTTGCTTCCTTGTGGCAGCTACAGCAGTCTTGGTTATATGTGCATACAGCAGTTGTGGCTCGCACAGCCTCCTAAGCTGAGTCCCCTACTGTGTTTCCATACCCCTGGCCCCACAGTTAGGCGGCTTCACACCAGGTTTTGTGCATCAGGTTCTGTCTGGTTTGAACCGGACAGAACCTGATCTGGTTTTGTCTCCCATGTATCTCTATGGTGCGGGATTGGTCCTATTTGGCCATCAGGTTTTGTGTATACTGTGACGGATTCGTTTTTGTCCGGTTTTTTCACCGTGCACAAAATCTGAGCCTGCAGCATTTTTTGTCTCCGGTGAAAAAATCGGACAGAAACAGATCTGGGGCGATCTGGCACCATAACATGGGAGTCTATAAGCTCAGATCCGTGAAAAAATCAGAACGTTTTCAGGATTCGATTTTTTGCATAGACCATGCTCAGAAATCCTGCCGTCCAAATTTCAGCACCATGGACAGCAGTATTTTATGCACAGGATGTGAATTCAGCACCAATGACAGCGGCAGAGCACACACAGGCAGACTTCAGCACCATGGTCAGCAGCAGAAAACGAATCCTGCAAAAAACAGGATCCAGGACCATATTTGGCCACACTTTGTGCACATCCTGTGCTGTCAAGTTCTGTCCAGTGGATCCTGCAAAAAACAGGATCCACCCGGACAGAATAAAACTATTGTGTGAAGTTAGCTTTAAGATCCTATTGTGCTCTTCTGGCATTTCCAGCCTATCCTATACCAGTTTAATATGAAGGCATTTAGAGGAATTCTTTTTTGGATTCTTTATGAAGACAGAGACCAATTTTCACCTATTTGCTAGTACACATGGTTATTTTTCACCCAGGCCTCAGGTGGTGTACAAAAAATAAATGAGTCTAGTCCAGACAAGTGCATGTAACTAGACAGGTCCTGTACCCGTCTGTCATGCAGATGATCCCTAGTCTGTAAAGTTCAAGATCAGCGCTTGTCTGAATTTATCCTTAGGACCCTTTCATATATCTTATTTTCCCATATATGTTCTATCATGCGTTTCACAGATAGAATATATAAGCCATTTAGTTTATGGTGCTGTTCACTTTCTTTGTGGACCAAATTTATGCAAAAAAAAAAATCATCAATACGGAGACAAGTCTGATTTTGATCCAATCTGTGGATACAATCTGTGGATCTGTGGATACAATTAATCCATTTAGGTCTGTGAAAAAAAAGGCTAAAGCCCCCGTCACACCAAGCGAGATCGCTAGTGAGATTGCTGCTAAGTCACAAGTTTGGTGACGCAACAGTGACCTCGCCAGCGATCTCGCTATGTTTGACACTTAGCAGCGACCAGCCCCCTGCTGTGAGATCGCTGCTCGCCAGGACCATTTTTTGATCATTGGGGTCCCACTGGGCAGCATGCATCGGTGTGTTTGACAGGGACAACAACCAACGACCTCAATACTACAGGTCTGAGAAACAGGTTCCCAATGACCTCCGTATCATTCCAGATCGTTCTTGTGTCGCTGGTGAGATATGATGGGAGTGATGGTGTGCCACGGTCCGCGCTGCTCTGGGTTCAAATAACTCACCAAAGAGCCAAACAACTTTTCATCCTCTTTATTCCTCCTTCTCCTACGCGTTTCAGCGCCACACCCGGCGCACTGAGGAAGGCGCCTGGTGTGGCGCTGAAACGCGTAGGAGAAGGAGGAATAAAGAGGATGAAAAGTTGTTTGGCTCTTTGGTGAGTTATTTGAACCCAGAGCAGCGCGGACTGTGGCACACCATCACTCCATCATTTCTCTTGGAACATACCACTATCCAGTGGTAGGTGGAGGTCCTGCAGCAGCTTGGAACATTGATTCCTAAACGCCTTCAAACCAGTTGTGGGGACCACAACTGGACCAGGTGAGTGGCTCCATAGCACCACCATATTACACTAGTGTCACTAGTGATAGGGCACTATTGCGCCTCTTGTCCCCCCCCTTTTTATATTTTGCTGGTGAGATATGACTGTTTGATATCTCACCAGCGATCCCGACAGCGACGCACCAGCGATCCCTACCAGGTCGGATCTCTGTCGGGATCGCTGGTGCATCGCCAAGTGTGACAGTACCCTAATGGTGGGTTTACAAGTCCCGATATCGTGGCGATATCGTAGACAACGGCGCGGGAACGCGCATTTTTTGAGGCTTTTCCCGATATCGCATCGGCGGTTTACACGCTGCGATATCGGGAAACAAAGTCACTATGATGTGTACGCCCACCAACCCAGTAACGACCATTTAACATGGGAGTTAATGGGTGAGTTGCGAGTACACATCGTAGTTGTGCTGTTACACGCTACGATGCTGCTACAACGGCCATGCGATATCGGGCAGTTGAATAGCACGCTCATTCAACCCCGATATCGTTTTGGCATCGTTCCAGCATCGCGTTGTACGTTCAAACCGTACAACGCGCGCCCGATATCGGGTCCAACTCGCGAACCACGTGACTTTTTGTCGAGTTGGATCGGAGTTGGACTCCGATATCGCGGCATGTAAACCCGCCATAACTCTTTTTAATTGCCTGCAAGAAGTGTGAGAAATTTTCTTTAGATAATGTTTACATACAAGAAAAATGTAATGACACACTCCTGGTAAAAACTGACATTGTAATAAAAAATGAATGACAATCTGATCCAGATCACTGATAAGAACCGGTCTGTTTTCTGCATATGCAAAACAGTAAAAGATGGCCAGCACTATAGATGGTATCGGTGTGACATTTTATTTTACTGACATGTTGATTTGTCTAGATGACATTCATCTGTGTTTCAGACAAAAAAAATGTTTGTTTGTTTTTTGCAAAAATTTGGTTCACAAAAAACTCAAAGATGTGAATTAGGCCTTAAACCGAGTTTAAAGGGAATCTCTCAGCAGGTTTGTGCTATTGAATCTGATAGCTGCATAACGTAGATACTAATTCCGGCAATGTATCACTCACAATACTGCTTAGTGCAGTTGTCGAGCCCCAGGCCCTGGGGTACTCTGGTATCAGGCTCAGAGGGGTTTTCACGGGGATGTCACGGGTGGCAGCGCCTGAGCCCGTGGCCTGGGTGACACTTCAATAGTGGGGTTATGTACAGGGGATAAGAGTTATTCTCACGTGACGCCACCTGTAGTATCTGGTGAGGAATCACCAGCGCCTCCACAGTCCTCCGGAGATCGATGGTATCGCGGCAAGGATGGCAAAGCTACCTAGAGGTGGAGCTGGTCCTCCGGGGCAGCTTTCCTGTAAGCAAATAGATTGAATTCTCCAGCACAAAGACACGGAGGCAAAGTCACTCTCCCGGGTACTTTACTGTAAACAGTTGTCAGCATACAAGTCCACAGTTCAGCAACAGTTGTTAAAGAAATAGGTAGCTCTACGGGTGGCTGCAAGTGGATGCCAGGTGGTATGATGGTACCCGTGGTATGCCTTAGTTGACGAACCCGTGTCCTTTCTTCCCCGCTTAGGATGAGTCTATACCCAATTACTCCTTGAAAGTAGTCTTGGGACTCCCCTCCCTCGAAGTGAAGAAGCAGGCAGACCACTCCATCTGGCAGGGTGCTGCAGCCGGTGAACAGACCGTAGCTGCTGGTTGACGACTTCAGAGGTAGACTCTGACCGTTTCCTCAGGTCCAGCGTTCCCGTGGTGGACTGGGGAATTCCCTGGAGTATGGCTGCTCCACGCTGGGGTTCCCCCTTTCTCTCTCAGGCCCAAACTCACACGTCAGGCACCCTCTCTCAGGATCCTCTCTCATCTTCCCTCCGGATCAGCGTAGAGCTGTTCGGGTAAACCTTCCACCTCACTCCACACTTCTCTTCGACTCCTCTCCTAACTCCAACTCACTACTCTTTGACTCTCTCTAGAGGTGACTATCTCTCCCTCCCAGGAGTAACCTCCCACCACTACTCTAATGTGGGAGTGCAGGAATGGGTCCCACCCACCAGCCTAGTATCCACTTGCAGCTGAGGAAGATTACACCACGTTTACGAGTGCAATACCCCACTGTGGCGCCTAACCCTGTTTTAACTGATGCAGATGTAGCAGAGCTAAAGGGCCCGTTACACACTTCAAAGTCCCAGTGATCCGATCAACGATCCGATTTGGCCTAGATCGCTGGAACGATGTTCAATGATCGCTAGTGTGGTGTCACACGTACAGATATCGTGAACAACGCAGCAACAAATCCTCGACAAGTGAATGATACTTGCGGTTGTTTGGTCGCCTACGTCCTTCAGTTCTGAATAGGCGAAGTCGCAAACGACATCATTATCAAGGTGTCACACACACCCATGCTGCAGGTTGGACAAACCATCAACGACTAATTTTGGCTAGGGTCACACATCCCAGCCGTTTTTGCAGCAAAATTTAGCATTTTTTTTTCTAAGTCCCAAAAACGGATCCGTTAACGGATGGTGCACTTAGGGGCACCTGCATTTTTCAAAAATGGTAATCTGGTTTTCCTGGGCTCCAAAAAACGCTGCTAGCAGCGTTTTTGGGGTCCTGTAAAAAACGCGTTTTTTTTTAACATGGGGCCCTATGGGAGACGCATGCATTAACGCATGGTACTTATAGGTACCATGCTTTAACACGTGCGTTCACGCAAAAATTCCCAAAAAACATCCTGGACCTCAGGGGACAGAAATCCGTTTTTCTAAGGGCTTAAAAAACAGATTTGTAAGTGTGACCTAGCCTTAAGGTCGTGATCATAAACCTCCCATCAACAATCAGCCGACTTATCGATGGTTGTATCTACGTGTCACACTTAAACGACGTTGTAACAACATTGTTGCTCTGCCCCAAAAGCCGTGACGTATCAACGATATCGATAATGATATAGTAGCGTGTAACGGGCCCTTTAGACTTCTGGGCTGAGTGTATTGCTGCCTACACTGCTAATTGTCAGCTTCCCGTGTACTCTACATCAGGGGTCCCCAACCTTTTTTGCTCCGGGGACCGGCGTCAAGCAAGATAATTTCTCCGAGGTCCGGCGGGGGATGTTATAGGGGGCGGGGCTTTGATCATATGGGGTGGGGCCATATAGAAGGGGTGGGGTTTAGTATCTTGTTTCCCCGAATGATGCATTACATCTTATTTGCGGGGAATGTCTTATTTCTCTATCCCCTTGCAGCCCCAGCCTCCTTTTCCAGCCCCCAGCCTCCTCTTTCAGACCTCAGCCTCCTTTTCCAGGCCCCAGCCTACTGTTCCAGCCATAACCTGCTTTTCCATCCCCCGGCCTCCTCTTTAACCCCCCAGCCTCCTCTTTAACCCCCAGCCTCCTCTTCCAGCCATAACCTGCTTTTCCATCCCCCAGCCTCCTCTTTAACCCCCAGTCTCCTCTTTAACCCCCCAGCCTCCTCTTTAACCCCCCAGTCTCCTCTTTAACCCCCCAGCCTCCTCTTTAACCCCCAGCCTCCTCTTCCAGCCATAACCTGCTTTTCCATCCCCCAGCCTCCTCTTTAACCTCCCTAGCCTCCTCTTTAACCCCCCCCAGCCTCCTCTTTAACCCCCCCAGCCTCCTCTTTCAGCCACAATCTCCTCTTACCACACACACACACAGACACACTTCGTTCACCAACCCCCCCACCCGCACCTCCTGCATCACGTCCTCTCTCTTCTTTTCCTCAGAGAAGCCATCAGCCAATCACAGTGCAAAAGCCACTAGCCAATCAGGGCCTGGCTGCTGCACCGTGATTGGCCGATGGCTTCTCCTGTAGTTCTATTCACAGAGCTGAGGAAAAGAAGAGAGGGACATAATGAATGATGCAGGGGGCGGTGACCTCTCCGGGAGCCGCCGCAGAGCTCAGCTTAGCTGAGCACACTGTGAGTGCTGGTCTGCGGCTGTGCGGACCGGCCCCCAGACGGCCCGGTGGTTGGGGACCCCTGCTCTACATTGTCAGCTAGCTGTCAATCAGTGGTGGTGAGGGGGTATACAACTTTGCCTACCTGCCGGGCACATGATACATTGTCAGTGATAATCTCCTACTGATTAAACACTGATTATATTGATGCGACACAGCTTAATAAGTGACACATTCATGGAATCAGGCTTTTGTTCTCTATGTTATGCTGCTCCAAGATGCAATAGCAAAAAACTACTGAAAGAGTCCCTTTAAACCTAGTAAAATCAGCTGTGAACTACCCTGCCTCAAAATCAGTGGGTGAAAACTGCTTAAATTCACCAGTGTGGAGACACACACCAATTCATAAGCAGATTGGGAACATTCATTTGTTAATTTATTTATGCAGTTACAAAAGTAACATTAGAGTGAGGACACCTCACCATGGAGAATGGAAAGAAAGGGGGCTCCAGAATTATTTCAAGGTGTATACAAGTAACCTTCTGAGGACAGGAGAGGTGACAGGTCCTGTATAAAGTGCATTTACTTTGCATACTCGTAGCCATGTTTTCCATATTTCATGTTGATGTGCAGGTTTCATCGTTATCCTTTCTGTACACAAGTGATATTGGATGCTTTCAATTTAATATGAAATACCCCTTTGTTTAACAATACAATACCATCATCTACAGTTTTTTACCACTTGCTTTCTTTCATCCCACTTCACCAAAATCCTATTGGTCACTCAGCTGTTTCCAAGTTGAAAGATGAAGGGATTCATACATTGACCTAAAGTTTTTGATGTCTGTGAAGTTTAGCTTTTGAGTTGCACATGTAGGGTAACCCCTATAGCTTTGATGTTCAGGCTATGTATCTTAAATGAATAGACCCTTCTTGAGCAAATACAAACTCCTTTTCGGAAGCAGAAAAGTGTATGACAAACCCATATAATGCACTTGTTTTCTGATGTCATGGGTTGGACACAACTATGTTGTCATCAAACCTGTGCATCTGTTCCTTTGACTGATTGTAGCTGTCCGATGAATATTGTGATTTACAACCATCAACTTTTTTTCAAAAACAAAGAAAATTTAACATTGCTTTTTTTAGAGTTACAAAACAGGGCGCTGAGACGTGTTTGGGTTTTTTTCAGTGTGAAAAAGAAAAAGCTACAGGCGTGTTTATCCCCAATGGTCCCTTTAACGCGGCCACAGGAAGGTAGGAACTGGCAGGCATCGGACACAATTGTGCCTGTTGCCTTGAAAAGACCACGATGTGGCGGCGTGTAATTCAGGACTTTCCTTCCTGTGTCTTCCCTGAATGAAGAAAAGTCCTGAATTACACGCCGCCACATCATGGTCTTTTCAAGGAAACAGGCACAATTGTGCCCGATGCCTGCCTGTTCCTACCTTCCTGTGGCCGCGTGTAAATGTACCATAAGGGTTGCCGTGCCACAGCTATAAGGAAATGTTTCAGCTGGTTTTTGCTACTTGATGTAGGCAAAGAAGCCAGTGATATGTCATTTAGTTTACTGGGTGCAGCGGTTCCTACACAATCAATTTTTCTTAGATTTAGCAATGCAGCAGAGCTCAAAGAGCTGTCCCCACCCACACCATATTCTGTATATAAAGTCTATAGACAGTGTGTGCTAATTACAGCAGGGGGCATACTGGACAAGTGGCCACATGCCAGTGTAGGGGGGGGGGTGTTTAGGGCACTGCCACGCCCTTCCTGTAGGATACTGTAACCTTTTAGGAGCATTTTGATGTAACTTTATCATGTATGATGAAAATGTATGGAAAATATCCAAATCCAGGGATGGTGTTTATACAGTCCGCTCTGCTAGAAATAATTAGTCCAAAGTCTTGAGTAAAAGACCCCCCTTCTTTATTTTCCACCTACGCGTTTCGGTGCTATTCCAAGCACAGTCATCAGTGCTTGGAATAGCACCGAAACGCGTAGGTGGAAAATAAAGAAGGGGGGTCTTTTACTCAACACTTTGGACTAATTATTTCTAGCAGCGCGGACTGTATATACACCATCCCTGGATTTGGATATTGCTACACGTGTTACGTGGAAGTGGAGGTCCTGCGGCAGCTATTTTTATTACATGCTATTTAAACTAGTTGTGGGTGCACACAACTAGATAAGGTGCACCATTTTGTGATCTGTGTGCAAATAACAGTGTCTCATTGATAGGGCACTATTGCGCCTCGTGTTGTCTCCTTTATCTTTTCTATGGAAAATATCCAGGCACTGGAGAGCAGGCCTGTGTTGTTTGCGGAGGGGTGCTGTCATATTGGCTATTCCAATAGTGTGACTGCACTAAAACACTATGGGGGGTGAATTAGACTTTGAGACTTTTTGATTCCCATATGAAGATATGATATTGACACACTCAGTCACCAGGGCAATGGGGTACTCAGAACCGGGCCGTACGGTTCTTTGGGGATGTCACGGTGGCATGACCCGACTCTGTGGCCCTGGCCGTGCTGTTTAAAATGGGGCAAGTTTATAAGGGGAATTAATTTGTGACGCCATCTATGGTATTCGGAAATTGAATGGCCGACGTTGCGGTTCAGGTCCACTGGGGTGGTTGGTGATGCAGCAAAGATGTCACGGTGGCATGACCCGACTCTGTGGCCCTGGCCGTGCTGTTTAAAATGGGGCAAGTTTATAAGGGGAATTAATTTGTGACGCCACCTATGGTATTCGGAAATTGAATGGCCGATGTTGCTGTTCAGGTCTACTGGGTGGTTGGTGATGCAGCAAAGATGTCACCGTTCTCCACGGGTAGAGCAGGGTCCATGGGCAGTTATAAAGTCAACTAGATGATGGTTACTAATGTAGCACAGGGCAAGTGACGCAGTAAATAAATCTGAGGACTCAGTAGGGTTCAGTCTTCACATTTTACTTACGGTTCTCACAGTTCTCCAGGTAACAACAACCAGCCGTGTGCTGTGTCCACCGGGTCAGGGTTCCAGCCAACTGTAGGGTAACTTGGGTGCACTTTTCCGGGACCCCCTTCTGGTGTACCTTTCCGGGTCATCTCACTGTGCTGGCTCTCACCCTCCTGCCCTGCGCCTCACACACAGTGTCCCAAGCCAGCAGCCTCGGGTCCTATCGGTGGGACATCTTCCTGGTCCCCTTGACTATATGCAGCTGCCTTTTCAGCGAATGTGTGTGGATGTGGCTGTAGCACATACAGATACCACATCCTTTACAGATACCATGTCCATGTCAGATACCTCTGGTTTGCTAGTTGAGTCTTACAGTCTCTCCACTAGTCTGGGGCCGGTCCCAACTGCGACCTGGTCCCTCCACCCAACTATGGTCGGCGTGGATTCGAGTGCCACAGGTAGATCCCTCACTTACTGTTCCCCTAGGATCCCTTCTCTCTCTCTGAAGCCCCTTGCCTGCACCTGCATCTCTCCTCTCATTTCCCTTGGCCTGGGACGAGCTCCTCTTCACTCCAGTACCCAGGACGTCTCTCCAACTGACTACCTAACTGACGTTTTCCTCACGTTCTCTCTACTTCCTTTACTTCCGGGGTGTCCTATCCTTATCTACTTCCTCCACCCACACCCTCTACTTATTCCCCCTCCAGCCTGAGATGGGGCCCTCCCTAAATAGGGTCTGCCCAGATCCCCTGGCCTGGAGTGGTGTGATGTTGGGTGATGGTGTGTGGGTACCAGGTAGTGACCTCTCCTTACCCGAGAGTGGGGTACCACACCTCTGGCTGAGGTGCAGTACCTCTGTGGCGACTGGACCCACAGGGGCACCACAATATTAACACTGTAGGACCCATGTGCCAGGGAAGCAGTGAGTCTGCTGATAACTTGTTTGTGACTGTAACCATAAACCCCATTTGAGAAATTTCCAGCTCACCTTATTTGTGAATGTTCAAGTAAAGCATCATTAACATAAAAGAGTCGTGCTGTGTCCATGTCTTAATGTTCATGTGCAAACTGCAGCAGAGCATTTCCCTTTTGCACAGGGAAGCCAGCCAGGACGTGGACTCTTCGGCCAGGTGTCTATGGTGCCTCGTCCTTGGCTACATCATCAGCCGCATCCCTCCGTCCCCCCAACATGAGCTAGTCATAGCAATGCTAAGCTGCTGGTGCTAAAACATACATTGCAGGTAAACAGCAACACACTTTATGACGATAGACACATTGCTGAATTATTTGTGTTAACCCTTACAGCATGCTGCCTTGAGATTACCTAACAAAACCTGCTGAAAATGTAAAGTTTTTTTTCAACCTCAAGAGAAATCTTCCCCTTAGTTCTTGAGGTTGAAAATAAACTTTAAATTTGGTCACTGAATCAAAAAACATACACACAAAAGCTTAAAAAACTTACACGAAAATAAACTGAACACATTTTTTAAGTGACTCTTTCAGCCAGCAAAAAAGCAGGAGAAAAATAGGGAGTCGGTAAAAAATTGATTTGTTCCACTCCTGATTTTCTCATACAAATACTGGTAAAAAAATACTGATCAAGATACGTAATTGTGAACACTGCCTTATGCAGCTTTTATTGATTGAAAGTCATGTTACTCATAGAAAGGGCGAATGGTGCAAATTGTAATCATTGCACTTAGAATAGTAGGTCCAACTGTCCAATAAAAATCTCTAAAGCCCAATTATCTTGGTAATTGGAGGAAATTAATGTCACTCACTACAGATTATACACTTGCACATGAAGATTAATTTCTGTAGCTGCTCACAAAGAACCCATGCATTGGCCTTCATGGTAGATATTAATATAATGTAAATCATGACATTCCAAGCCACATAAATTCACTGTACATCCGCCACTGCTGCTTTCTGGCATTCACAGCTATTACTGAGCTTTTTCATTTTGTTACTTTCTGTAATAAATCTGCATCATTAGCCAAGGCTATTCTTATGCGAGTTTAAGGATCCCGGGAGTATTTGCCATTTTTAAGTGCTGAAATTATGTATCTGTATTATTTTGAACTGTAAAATATGCAGTAATTTGCATTTTTTGCTTTATAATGTTGTTAAACTTTAATTTGCATTTTTATTTTTCATGATGGCGGTGCGGTATTGTCTTTTATGTTTAGAATGATGTAGGGTAAGCACTACGTATCTTAGTCCTTGAATATTGGAAATATTTTAGGTTTAGTCATTTTTACTATGTAAGGGTTTACTTGCAATAACGTATTTAATAAGTAGACTATTCAAGCCATTCCGTATATATTTTAATGCAAAGAGACATTGCATTGTATATTAGATGGTGTTTACTTGGCTGTTTAGTTATTGAACACTTAAAAATAGTGAAAAAACAAAAATATATCCCATAGGATAGGTTTCACTATGATATAGGTTTTCCCAGTTATAGAAGAAGATTGTTCTGGAACGGGCCATTTTTTGTATGAACTGTGATGTTAAAGCAACTCTCCACCTTGAGACTGAAAAGTCATTCTACATTTTCCTCCTGCTTCCTTCTCTGTTCAATGTCGTAGGCTGGCTTCACACCATGGTTTTTCTGCATTAGGTTCTGTCCGGTTTGAACTGGACAGAACCTGATCTAGTTTTGCCTCCCATGTATCCCTTGATCCTATTTGGCCATCCGATTTTGTAGTTTTCTGTGCCTGCTCAGGTTCTGTCCGGTTTTTCCCAGTCCCCAAAACCGGAGCCTGGAGTGGTTTTGGGCTCTGGTGAACAAATCAGACAAAAACCGAACAGAAACGAATCAGGGCGATCTGGCGCCCATAACATGAGAGTCTATGGGCGCCGGATCCGGGAAAAAAATCGGATTGTCTCCCAGATGCGATCTTTTCACAGCGCATGCTCTGAAATGCTACCGTGCTCATTCAGCTCCATGGACAGCAGCATTTCAGGGACACGGCTAAACGTACAGAACCATGGAGAGCAGCACTGCACACACGGCTGAGAGTTCAGCACCATGGAGAGCAGCACTGCACACACAGGCTGACAGAGCAGCACTGTGGACAGCAGCAGAAAACTAATTCTGCAAAAAAGAGGATCGGAGGGCATATTTGGCAACACTTTGTGCTCATCCTGTGCTGTCAGGTTCTGTCCGGTGGATCCTGTAGAAAAAAAGGATCCACCCTGACAGGCCAAAACTGTGGTGTTAAGCTAGCCTTAGACTGGTGTCACACTACCGTTTTTTTAATACGGCAGGTATCAGGCGAAATCCGCATCCCACTGCATTTGCAAAACCTGATACAACCAAATGCGACCGCAGTGGTATTATTCTGGATCCGTCAGCTAGATGCGGAATAATACCAGTGTGGTTGCATCTGGTTTTGCAATTGTGGTGGGATGCATTTTTTGCCAGATTAAAAAACATTGTAGTGTGAAACCAGCCTTAACAATCACAAAAAATGTTACAAAATATGTTTTTTTGTTTCTGTTAAAAACCTTTGTCAGCCAGATCCGGCTAGAACCATTTGCAACCACATGCCGCCGTATGAGCCTGCATCCCCATTGTACATCAATGGGGACAAACCGGATCCATTTTCGCACGGTTGCATCTGGATTCAGCTGCCAGAAGAAAAGTGTTTGCGTAGTATGAGGAGTGCAGTGGTAAATTTAAAGCACACCTCCTTGATCTTTCCTGCACTCTGAGATGGGAAAGGCAAGTGAACTATGGTTTAGGAGTACTACTGCACTTCATCTTGGAAGCAAGAGGTAAGGAGCATTTGAGCAGAGAAGGTGAACAAGGGGCACCCGGTATAAGTATACATTACAAATAAATAATCACTTTTCTTTCTTTTTCTTTTAATGTTCTTTTTATTGGGTAATAAAGAATTACAATCAAACAGTCAAACAGTTTTTCCATAACATGAGGGAAATTTGTAGCATTTAACATATATTTATCGTGAATGTTCCTTTTTTTTCAAGGATAATGTAGCATTTCCCTCATTAGAATTCTTTATAAAGGAAAAAGATTAATCAAGTATTCTATATAAAGAGTAAAAAAGGGGGGATAGATCAACAAGGAGGAAAAGGAAGGGCAAGATAGGGGTGGTCAGAGGGGAGGGGAGGGACGGGGGCGCGAGAGGAGTCGTGTTGTTTGAGTCACTCGGTGATACATGTATTAATGAAGTCAGTGGTCGACCGGTAACACACCCAAGGTGACCATATTTTCTCAAAGGTCTCATATGAACTGTATGAGAGTGCTGCTAATTCTGCTGCACGGTATACCATGTCTATTTCATGTAAAATTTGGGGTTTTGATGGAGTCAGGTTGGATTTCCACCGAGCAGAGACAAGAATCCTACCTGCAGCTATGATATTAGATGCTAGTTTAGAGATATACATCTCTTTCGGCCATTGGAAAAAGTTGAGAAGGGCTGTGAGCGGTGTAAGAGCCACCTCCCGTTGGAGAACGTCTGCAAGTATCGTTGACACCAATCTCCAGTAATCTTGAATCAGGGGGCATTGCCACCAGATATGAAAATATGTTCCTACGTCAGAGTTACACCTCCAACAAGAGTCCGAAGTCAGGTGGTGCCATCTGTGTATCTGTGAGGGGGTACGATACCACCTTGTTACTACCTTGTATGAGTTTTCTTGTATTTTTACACAAGGAGAAGGACCATGGGATCCCCTGTATATTTGTCTTATTTGCTGCTCCGAGAACTCTAATTGAAGGTCTCTTTCCCATAGGCCTAAGAAATCTCTTTTAACGTGTGCGATATTTAGGGTTAGTTGTTTGTATAGCAATGATAGTACCTTGGTGGGATCCAGCAACTGTGTACACAGTTGCTCAAATAATGTCAGAGGTCTCGTAATATCTAAATTTTTCAGGTGTTTGTAGATGTAAGTTTTTAATTTGCCATATTGGAGAAAGGATATATTTGGATGGGAGTTAGATTCTTGTATTTCCCTATGTGTAAGCAACGCTCCGTCTATCAGTAAACGATCAATTGGAATGGGTTCGACTATCTCCCTCCCCGGGCCCTCCGGGTCGGTCGCTTGAGGCCTCCCCGGAAGATAGCCGACAAGATCTCGCAGATCCAGGATTGGGGTCAATGGAGGGAGCAGTCGGCCACATTCCTTTTTCCAAGTAGCTACGGTAGCTTTCGTGAAGGTGTTGCTAATCAGTTTTGGGTCGTTATAGAGATCTGGAAGCAGTGCTAGGGATCTCAGGGGCACACGTGACATAGTTTCTTCAATTGAGAGCCATAGTTTATGTGGCGGTCTCCTGATCCAGTCTATAATTCTCGTTAACATAGCTGCTGCATAGTACTTGCGTATGTCCGGTGCCCCCATACCCCCTTTGTCTCTTGGTAGTGCAAGTGTTTGATATTTAATACGTGGTTTTTTATTATTCCAAATAAAATTCAAAAAGAAGGCATGTATTTTGTTTAAAATATGGTCCGGAATGTGAATTGGGAGCATTTGGAATAAATATATGAATTTTGGTAGAATAATGCTTTTAATTAGGTTTTTTCTGCCTACCCATGATAGAAAAGGTGCTCTCCATAATTTAACTGTTTCTTTTGCTTTTTCCAATGTGGGTATTACGTTAAGTGAGAGAAGGTCTCTGTCCGTGTGTCCTATCTTTATTCCTAGGTATGTAATGTGGTTTTCTGGCCATTTGAAGGGATAAGTATTTTTATATTTGTCTATCATAGGCTTGGGAATGTTAAGGCCTAAAGCTTCTGATTTAGACAAGTTAATTTTATAATTGGAAAGCCGGCCGTAGTTCTCCAAGGTTTGTATAAAGGCTGGGATGCCCCTGTCCGGTTCAGACAGTAGTACCAGTAAATCATCCGCAAATGCGGCCGATTTGTGGTGTACTTTGTTCAATTGAAATCCTTTAATTTCTTCGTTCATTTGGATGCTTCTTAACAGAGGTTCCATAACCAGAACGAATAGTAGAGGGGACAAGGGGCATCCCTGTCTCGTGCCATTTTTTATTAGAAAAGGGTCTGAAAGCGTGTTGATTTTCAATTTAGCAGATGGGGAGGTGTACATTTTGAATATGGCCTCTATTAGAAGGGGGGGTATATGAAAAGCCATTAGGGTACTGCGGAGGAATGTCCAGTCCACCCTGTCAAAGGCCTTCTCGGCATCTGTGCTCAATAAGACCATCCGTTTATGGTGCAGTTTAGCATGTTGCATTAAGTGTAATATTCTTCCTGCATTGTCTCTTCCCTCCCTCCCTCGCACAAATCCTGTCTGTTCCAACGTAATCAGTTGTGGGATCATACCCGTCAGGCGTCTTGCTATTAAGCTAGCGTATATTTTCAGGTCAACGTTAAGCAAGGAGATGGGTCTGTAACTCCCACACTGTGTCGGATCCTTTCCATCTTTATGTAAGAGTGTGATATGTGCTTCTAGGGATTGGGGGGGGAGAGTGCTGCCATGGAGAACTGCATTACACATGTTCAACAAGTATGTATTCAGGTCTGGGGAAAATGTCTTATAATAAAGTAGTGGAAAACCATCTGGTCCCGGAGATTTGCCTGTTGGGCCCTCAGACAGGATGGACTGGAGTTCCTCTAATTCAAAAGGTCTTGTCAACCACTTCTGTTGTTGTTCATCTAGTTTTGGTAATGATAGAGATGAGAGAAATGATTCTATTTCGCGTGTTTTTTGGTTTACGTTTACTTCAGGACCATGCGGTCTTATCTGGTATAAATTTTTATAGAATGTTAAAAATTCTGTGATGATCTGCTCATAATTTTGTGTTATCAGACCCGATTCTGTTTTTATTTTATGGATGAAGGTTCGAGACTGTCTTTTTTTAATCATTGATATCATTAGCTTAGAGGCCTTATCGCCATGTACCATTAAGCGATTTCTCCAATTAATAAAATATTTAGCTGCTTTTTTATTGAGGAGGTCTTTTAGGCGTTGTCTACATTCCGCCAGTTTTATCATATTGGGGTGGGCCAACGTCAGTTGATGTTGTTTCTCCAGGTGAATAATATCTTTATACAATTTTTCTATGTCTGCCTTCCTCTTCTTATTTTGAAACGAAGCTATGGATATTATAACTCCTCTCAATGTTGCCTTATGTGCTTCCCAGATTATTGTAGGATCTACTTCTGGAGTGTTATTGTGATTGAAGTAGTCTTTGATGGCCAATTGAATTTTAAGTTTAATGTCTTTAGCGTGTAATTGGGATTCATTCAGTCTCCATGTCCTAGTAGGTGGGACAGGACCTCCACATTCTAGTTTTATAGTCACCATTGCGTGGTCTGAGTATAGTGCTGGGAGGATTTCAGTTTCTACAACTGTTGGAAGGAGGGTTTTGGACACAAATAGATAGTCTAGTCGATGGTAGTTGTTATGGGGGTGAGAGAAATAAGTGTAGGCTCTGTCGTGGGATGATGATATCGCCATACATCTATCAAACTTGCTGTGTGGAAAGAGGACCTTATTTGAGCCAGGTCTCGCCTGGAGATATTGATTTTCCCTGTTGAGGTATCCAATAGGGGCTCTAGCGCAATGTTTAAATCTCCGCCAATCAAAACTGAACCTTCAGCAAATAATGAAAGCTTGGTTTGAACTTTATGTATCCAGGAAAAATGTTTTTTATTTGGGGCATATAAACTGCCTAGTGTAATCAAGGAACCTTCCAATAAACCCTTTACAAAGATATATCGGCCCTCGTTGTCGGCCAATTTGTCTATAGGAAGGAAGGGGACATTTTTTGCTATAGCGATAGCTACTCCTCTGGCCCTCTTTTGAGGTGAGTATGCATGGTACCAGGTATTATAGTAATTCTTTTCAAAGTTAGGAGTTTTAGCCTCTATAAAATGGGTTTCTTGTAATAGTAAGATGTCATGTCCTGCTTTCTTGAGGAAGTGTAGTGTTTGAGACCTAGGAATAGGAGAATTGAAACCGTGTAAATTGTGCGATACCACTTGGTATGACTTACGGTTGGTGGTCATGGTGGGTGTTCGTAGTCATTCAGACGTTGTAGCAGAGACTCTCTCGCGGGGTGTTGGGACCGGGGTGGGTGGGGAGAAACAGAGAGGATAGAAGGGAACAGTAGAGGTAGTTTATCTGAGAATGAAAAACAAATTGTAGTTAACGCATATTTATACATTTTAAATTTAAACCTTCTTGTATAATGAATCTGAACAGACAGACTCTTCTCCATCACGACCATCCCTCCGCCACGCAAGAGCCGCAAGCGAGGGGGGTAGACTGACAGAGGAGGTTTTACCTTTTAACTCTGAGAATAACTATTAGGCTATCGTGCCTTAAACTTGGTAACAGGATAGTCTGAAACTTATAACAGGATAGTCTCTTGTAAGGCAGCCAATGTGTAATTAAAACCTAACACAGCAACCAGAAAGGGTTTGTTAAACTATTAATAGGTGAGAATGGGGGAGTGGAGCTTCCCCTAAACGCCCATGTGGGCTGTTGAAATATTGTACAGTAGTCACAACGATTTCTATAAAGTTTTGATGATAAATCTTAACATTTCTAGCATGGTGTCATGCAAGGAGCAAAACTATTATCCAATCTCAAGGTGGATAAGGAAGGGCGAAAGGAACATCGACCTTCCAGGTCAACTATAGTAGCTGTGGATAGTGGGCATATTAATGTCCCAGTCACGAGTCTCAGGGGGAAAGGAAAAATACAGTAGATCTTTAACTATCCATCATCCGTTCGGACTGTCTTCTCCTCTGGACTCGGCTAATTTGGAGTTTTTGCGTTTTGTTCTTTGGGACTTTGGTGTAAGATGTGTTTGCCATGGTGGTGGTTGTTGTAGAGGTGTCATCTGGTATGCAGCTCCCACCTCTTCCAGATTGGGATAATGTTCCAGTTCGATATTTAGCTCCTGACACATCCGTTTGATGTCAGCTGATGTTCGACCTTGGATCCTTTTGTCTCCAGCCGTGACAGATATGCCGAAAGGGAACAGCCATCTGTATGGGTAATTCCGTTGGTCAAAAATTGTAGTCAGCGGTTTCAAGAGGCGCCGTTTAGCAAGGGTTATCCAAGAGAGATCCTGGTATATTTGGATTGGGGAGCCATTGCATGTAACAGTGGTTTTCTCTCTGGCCCTCCTCATGACCAGCTCCTTTGTCCTGTAGTCCAGGAAACGGCAGATTACATCTCTTGGAGATTCGTCAGATGGTGATTTCGGGCGTAATGCTCTATGTACTCTCACCAATTCCATATCTGAGGGGTCATCTGGCTGTAATAAGGAGCGGAATGTGTCTATAATGGATGGAGTCAAGGCATCCTGTGTTATTGTTTCAGGAACTCCCTTCAAACGCAGATTGTCCCGTCTATCTCTGTTTTCGTGATCTTCCAGCATAGTATAGATCTTATTGAGGTGATCTTCATGGTGTTGGAGACCAGAGAGAGTAGCGTTAGTTTGTTTGACCACCTCTGTGTTGGCTGATTCCAGAGTTTCGACTCTGCGTCCCGTCTGTGCCAAGTCCTGTTTGATATCCGCCATCTCTTTGGCCAGGGGTTCTAGGGCCTTATGTAATATCCTTTTGAGGTATGATCTGGTGATCGGGAGCTCCTCATCGTCGTCTGTTCCCTCGCATTCGCTATCACGGTCTGGTTCCATAGTTTCTTCTACCAAGAGTCGTCTCGATGTCTTGGATAAGGACGACAGGCCGGCTTGTTTTTTCAGATATTTATCTAAATCCACTTGCGTGGTGTTAGTGGTCGTCTTAGTGGAGGATTTAGTGGATTTTGTATTAGATTTAACCATTGTGACGTGTTGAAGAAGTTAGAGTCTATCTGGTTTCTGTTCTCTGCCAACCCCCCCAGGGCGTCGCGAGACTCTCACATTATGGGGTCTGGTGCGGCATAGAGAGAATCTGTTGTTATAAGTTCAGGTGGAGATCCAGAAGATGGGTGGTCTTGGGAAAGAGATGGTTCTTTATTAGTTTCCCTCTGAGCCAGTTGGGCGAGGGAGGGTTTGTCAGAATGTTGCAGTCAAAAGTTGTAGAAGGGTGCACAATATGCTGTTTTATGACACCTTGATTTTTGAAGGTTTCCTTGTAAAACCACTTTAGTTGATACTGTGTATAGGCTTCCGGTGCACTCTGCTGGTAGTTGGTGGTATGGGCCGGTGGGTGATATAGAGGCAGTGAAAGGGTTAATCCAGAGTTCTATGTTCTATAAGGTGTAGATTTGTGGAGAGGTAGTTTAGGATATTTCTGTATACAGTATCTCTTTCTGAGCACCATCTACTGAACTTTAGCAAGGTGATGGTGCTTTGTTTAGGAGACAGTTTACACTGTGTCCCTCAACTTTGCCTGTTAGTTCTGTTGTGTTATGGTCAAGGTGTGTTCCCAGTTCCACAGGGGGGGAAGAGAGGAATAAATCCAGGTCCCAGCAGCTGCAGTATAGGGGCCCCTGTTACAATGCTGCCCTTCTGTCACTTCCCCTGTCAGCTCCCGACGTTCCCCTCACCTCACCTCATGTAGCCAGTCCAGAGTGCTCTCCTGTACCCTCCGTCCAGGTCGGTCCGCGGCCCAGGCGGCGCCGCAAGCAAGCGATCCGCTCACCACGCCTGCCGGTCGGGTGTGCGCGCGTGCCCGCAGGTCCCCCGTTCTCCTCTGTATGCTCCCGGGGTCGATCGCTGCCTCCTCCCGGCCCCGCAGCAGGTGAGGAGCCGGGTCAGCAACAGCAGGCGTCTCCCGGGCGAGGGCCCGCGCTAATGGCGGCCGGCGGGAAAACGCTTCCCCCGCACCCAGCTCCTTCCTCTCACCTCTCCCCTGGCTCTTCTTCTAGGCGGGGGGCCAGCAGTAGGGTCTCCAGCGGCAGGATCTCTTGATGAGGCGGCCCACTCACCGCAGATCAGGGCTGTTTCAGGCCGGAGGCACAATCAGGCACCATGTGCTGGGGGGGGACGGGCAGGCTCCTTTAAAGTGCTCCTTTTGGGTCCTGAGATCCAAAATACCGGGATCCCTGCGATCCCTGGTGTCTGTGGTATATCGCCAGGTGTAATCCAGGCCGTTTTCCCGACCTCCAGGGGTAGGATGCTGCGGATCCAGCAGTTTTTAGTGGAGCTCACAGGAGTACGTCCTGCTCAGTCAGCGGCCATCTTGGATCAAATAATCACTTTTCAATCCCAGGATGGATGGTCCCCGTATATAAGACATCCTTACATAGGTTAACATATGGTTAACGATCACCTGGTAACAAGTCAAACATGGCCAGTGTTTTTGCTCTTATTTTATTCTTGCTGCCCCCAAGTAGTCTGTCTTTCTTTTTTTTTTCAATTAAAAGTACAGAGGTCTCTCTAAAGGTACCGTTACACGATGTAATATCACCTTCAATATCGCCCCAAAGACACGTTGTGTGGTCAATTGCAATTGCTATAGTGAGTGCGTCGTGTCGTGTAACAGGGCGATGCGACTGCAATTTATCGCTGGAGCGACACCTCCTGATTTATGTGCAGACAATTAAATCAGGCGATGTTGCATAAGGGATGTGGTAGGATTGCTCAGAGTGACAACGCAATAGCGATGATGAAAACAACTTCCCCTATTCATTACATTGATAAATATCGCACATTGGGTTGCTCATAGCCAGCAAATGAAAGTTGCTTTCATCGTCCTAGTTGCGTTGCCTGCAATATCTCCCCGTGTGACATCTCCAACGCAATCTTGGAAAAGTGCCAAAAACGTGCGCGCTCCCGTGAAATTGCAGGCGATATCAAATTGATATGATTACTAAATTCTGTGATGGGAACTAGTTTGATTGCTATATTGTCACAAGTGTGTCACATCCAGCTAAGAATTTTACGGTATCTGGGATTAGAAGGTCACGCCGAATAGCAGATTACAGGTCCTCTTTGAATTCCATTCAGCAATTAACATAAGTGGAGCAGATTTATTTTCATTTGGTGTTGAAGGGGTTAAGAGTTCCTTTCTGATCCTGCTGAGATTCCATATAGTTGTAATCTCAGCTGCTGCACCTTGCTGCCACTTAGTTCCATTATTTAAACTCACTCCTTACTCTCTTACAGTATGTGCCATTGATAGTATTTCTATGCTGACCTCCCAGGAGAGGTGAAGTAGTCCTTGTGCAAGCTTTAGAGTACAGTCTGTTGTTTTATTTCCATTTGTTTGTCTCTCTCCCAATGTTGTCTCATTGTAGTAGTAGGACTATCATCTTGCAGCCCTACTCATTAGCCAGTGCTAGTTCAGACTCAGCCAGGGCTTATGGTGGGTTTACACACACCAATTTATCTGTTCAATCTCTGAACCAATCTCTGGTTGCAGTGAAATCATGGATACATTGCTCCATTTTGTGGCTGTGTACAACATAGAACAATGTATCCATGATTTCACTGCAACCAGAGATTGGTTCAGAGATTGAACAGATAAATTGGTGTGTGTAAACCCACCATTAGGCACGTGATTGCACAGGGATAATAGGGATTGCAGGGTTCAGTCTCAGGTGAATGTTTTAGCGTCATCCAAATCCTCTCCCTATCGTTAGAGCCCCTTACCTTTTGTCTGGTTATTGACTTCTTTAGTGGTGCACGTTGTCTGTCTCCTCACTCTCTCGTGACATATATCTGGAGTTGGGAAGGATTAACATGTTTAACTACAGGTTAGACTCAATGTTCACTGTCAACCTTAAAAACTATTAAACTATAAATAAATATGTCCATTTTTTATAGTCCACCCAATGTTCAAAATATTACGGTCTTTATGGGGGGGCATTGCTAATAGGATTCTGGGGGTGCCTTTTGGCTGGTCAACATTATTACCCTGTATACAATTCAAAAACCATGAAAATTAGCATTCTGGGTACAATAAAAAATAGTCCCATATCTCTGGAACTGCATAAAGGATTTAAAGAGAACCTGTTATGTAAAAAAATTATATTAACATACAGAAATAGGTTTTATCTGCAGGTTAATAGCATCTGTCCCACTGAGAACCCTTCTGCCAGGAGGATATCCAGGAGGATATCAGTCACTGCTCTGTGCATAGTGAGTGGTGACTGTAACCATGGTCTGGCACTGACTGACATCTGGTTTGGCAGTGCATCAGTACAGACTCAGCTGTCAGTCAGCACCGGGTCGTGTTTACAGCTGCCGCTCACAACGCACCACCTGCCCCCTATGACTGAAAGCTCAAGGCTTCTGGGAGGAAGTAAAATTAATTTCCTCCTGGTGAATGTGCTCTCAGTACGGCAGCTGCACTGCGTCAGAACTCTATCAACCTGTAAATTAATCCCATATCTGTAGGTGAATAGCATTTTTTTACATGACCAACTCCCTTTAAAAAAAAACAGCAAAAACAGAGTACTTTAGGCCCCTTTCACATCAGCGTTTTTTTTCAAATCGCGGCAGATGCGGTGAAAAAAACCACATCTGCCGCGATTACCGCATACCGGCTGCACTTGCGGCACGGTTGCGGCAAGCCCCATACAATGTATAGGCGGGCTTGCGGCAGGTGCGGCAAGTGCGGTTTTGGCACATGCGCAGGTGCGGCCGCGAAAAAAACGCGGCTGACCGCGTTTTTTTTTCGCGGCCGCACCTGCCGCAAAGTGCCAAAACCGCACTTGCCGCACCTGCTGCAAGCCCGCCTATACATTGTATGGGGCTTGCCGCAAGTGCAGCCGGTATGCGGTAATCGCGGCAGATGCGTTTTTTTCACCGCATCTGCCGGATTTGAAAAAAACGCTGATGTGAAAGGGGCCTTAATGAAGCAATGTGATTAAAATAAAAATAAAAATCCGTTATTGTTGACACCTGATGACAGGTCCTCTTTAAAGGGATCCTGTCACTTCCAGAACGCCTCCTAAGCTAGCAAAACATGTCCTTGCAGCATCCCATCACTAATCTCACACTTCTTTTGTCTCCTAAAAGCATCCTGTGAAAGTGCATAAAAACGTTTTAATACTTACTCATTAGTGATTATAATTAGCAGGGGCTATATTCTTTAGTCCCCAGGGCTTTTGTTTTGCAGGCTCCAGGATCCACCCTGTCTCTGTCTGTGTGCTCTGCTTGTGCAGGCATTGCTCTCCCCCCTCTCTATCACTCACAGAATGCAAATCATTAGTCCTGCCTTCAGCTGCACATCACAGCAGCACAGACTGAGAGAGGGTGGATCCTCGAGGCTGCAAAACAGCCTGCCTTGGTGACTAAAGAATATAGCCCCTGATAATTATAATCACTAATGAGTAAGTATTAAAATGTTTTTATACGATTTCACAGGATGCTTTTAGGAGACAAAAGAAGTGTGAGATTAGTGATAGGATGGTGCAGGGACATGTTTTGCTAGCTTAGGAGGCGTTTTGGAGGTGACAGGATCCATTTAAATGATCTTTCAATAAATATACATATAACGTTAACTTACTTGAGATGAGATTTTTTTTTTTCCCAAGAAACAACTCTACTCTTGCTGCTGCTAAAGCTGTAAAATCAAACAAGCGATGTTTGCTCATACAAATCAATTTAACATAATATATTTTGACTGATCTGATATTATTGCATGTTTATTTTATACAACTGTTTATGTTGATGAATAAACATTGAGCATGCCCAATATAGGATAAAAAAATCGTAAATCATACACTTACATAATAAATAACCTTTTCTAACAGTATGAAAAATAATGCATAATAAAGTGCTATAGATGATATTCTACGCATATACTGTAATTGTTTCTCTGAAAATACTTTTTGTTCACTCCACAGATATTTCATCAGAGTTTACAGATGGTGTATTTATTTTTGAAGACTATCCAGAGCAAGATCCAAAGACTGTAAAACGTTATGATGCCATTGTCGTGGAGCAGTGGACTATCATTGAGGTTAGTCTCTGTTTTTACTTACTAAATATGTTATCTATGGCTAGGGTCACATTTGCGTCATGACCCTAGCCTGACGGAAGCGCTAAAAACTTAGAAATTTCTGCCTCAGTGCATAGCGTTAATGGCAGGTAACGCTATTCGCTGCAAAGTTATTGCGCCCTATGACAACCTGCTGTTTACCTCAGCAACTGGCTCAATTCAAAGCTCCTGGATATGCTGATCCAAAAGTTTTTACAGCTATTGCGCTCCCAGAGGTCTATGATCCAAAGCTTCTTATAATTTCATAAAGAGTTTTTTAATATTTCTAAGAAAAGCACATACAACGCGTTTCGACAGTATAAATGTCTTCCTCAGGTATATTTCTTCTACCAAAACTGGATATGCTGAGGCATACATTTCTAAGTTTTTAGTTCTTCTGTCAGCTAGGTCATGACACAAATGTGACCCTAGCCTTATCTATCTGTCTGTCCGTCTGGCTGGCTGTCTGTCATCTATTTATTACTATACCATATGAACTAAGCGCTCTTGAGGTCTTATTTCTATCTTGGAGTACCTTGTATTTCCTATTTTGTATATTATTTATTTCATATTATTTTAGCTACATTATTCCAAGGGTGTATTAAAGGGAACCTGTCAGGTCATTTATGCCCCTAAACCTAGCACTACCTGACCCTGCAGCTTCCTACTACATCCCTAATCATCCCTGTCTCACCTAAATGCTAAGTATATTGGTTGTAATAATATTGTTTATAACTTACATTTCTCCCCATTGTCTAGACCTGTGGGCGACGTGTGGGCGGTCTCTCAGATAATTAATTCAGAAGCGCAGTCCCAACTTTGAAATATGTGGGCGGCTCCATCCTGGTATGACACGCTGCTGCGCATCATTTCTGGTCCGGTGCAGTGTGGGGGTTTATTGGTTATACTGGTCGGCTCTGGAGTATGCGCTGTGTGCATTCTGAAGCCGGCCAATACACCCAATAATCCCCCACACTGCACCGGACCAGAAATGATGCGCAGCAGCGTGTCATACCAGGATGGAGCCGCCCACATATTTCAAAGTCGGGACCGCGCTTCTGAATTAATTATCACGCCCACTGAGGCAAGATACCACAGAGTGAGGAGAGACATGGAGGCTGAGAGACTGCCCACAGGTCTAGACAATGGGGGAAAATGTAAGTTATAAACGGCATTTTTACAACCGTTATATAGTACTTCACATTTAGGTCAGACAGGGATGGTAAGGGATGTAATAGGAAGCTGTAGGGAGAGGTTTTGAAAGCTTTAAGGCATAAATACCCTGATAGGTTCCCTTTAAACAGTTTAATAATCACAGTTTACTAAAGTACATCATATTGGGTCTTTCTTGTGATGGTCCATACAACAATTTTTTGGAAGTAATACCAATATATTATCCTTCTGTAGTATCTTGCATGCATATGTAGCCCACAGAGCACAAAGACAATAATATGCCATCTGTTCAGAAACATTTGTATTAAAAAAATATCTTAGTGGCTAGTCCTACTGTTTCGCAGCACTGAAGTCCAGTGATTGGATCCCACTAATCCCACCAAGGATGATATCTGCAGGGAGTTTGCATGTTCTCCCTGTGTTTGCGTGGATTTACTCCCATACTCCAAAGACGGCCTGATAGAGAGTTTAGATTTTAAGTCCCAAAGAGGACAGCAATAATAATGTCTGAAAAGCGCTGTGGTTATTAATGGTGCTATATAAGTGAGTAAAATAAATAAAAAGCTGAATGACCATTCTTTAAAGGGTAGCTCTGGGGAGATAAACATTTTTTGTATTGTCCCTGCCCTCCTACATGATGAAGCAGAGCTGGGCACTACAGTTCTAAGATGTATAGATCGCTTATAAATCAATAAAATCATATCTGCTCCTCAGCACTCACCCCTCCTCTATAGGACAATACATCACAGAGCAATTCCAGCTTCAGGCATCTTCCGGCTGCTGCTGAGAACAGGGGTGTGGAGGGTGAGGCCTCTGGCTCTAATGCTCTTCATACATGCCAGCCCCCACTATGAGCCAACCACACTCTACAGTATATGCCTGCTGTATGATTATTCCTTCTAATCCCACCCACCACTTTGTGTTCTGCAAGGGGTGCACGCACTGTATGCCTGTTGAATAACCGTGTGAGGATCGCATTGCAATCCTCAGTATCTCTCCTGAACTGAGAATAGCAGTAACAGCTGTATAGACAAACGCTGTCATTTGCAGCTCAGGATGTGATGTAATCCTCGCGCTGGCAGTAGTGGTAATATAGCAGGCATTCAGTGCTGGCCCCCCTTGCAAGTATCCCTTGCTTTGAGTCCAGCAAGGGGTTACCACACTATATGTCTGCTGTATTACCACTACTTCCAGCACGAGGATCGCATCGCATCCTGGGCTGCAAATGACAGCGTTTGTCTATACAGCTGTTACTGTCATTCTCAGCTCAGGAGAGATACAGAGGATTGCGATGTGATCCTCGTATGTTTATCCAAAAGGCATGCAGTGCAAGGACCCTGAGTGTTGGATGAGATTAGGAGGAATAATCATACAGCAGGCATAGAGTGGGGACTGGCATGCAAGATAAGCACTGGAGCTGGTGACCACACCCAACGGTACACCCTGCTCTAAGCAGCAGCCAGAAGTTGAAACCGTGTGTGATGTATTGTCGCATACGGGAGGGGTGAGGGCCGAGGAGCAGATACTACTTTATTGATTTATAAATGTTGTAAAGATTATAGAACTGCAGTGGACAGCTCACCGTCATCATGTAGGAGGGCAGGGACAGTAGAATTTGACTTTTATTTCCCCTTTAATCCAGTAAAAAGGCATCTGCAACCAACTAAGCACACATAATCAATAATTAAAGGACCGAAGTGTTCTAATAGCTGAAAGAATACATTTAAAGGATATATTGTGAGCTCGATAATCCTGGATCATGGGAGTCCATTTGAAGTAATTAACCATATCAAAAAGATGAGGTTAAAGGAAGGTTCAGCGATTTAAACACTAAGGGGATGGAAGAAGAGAGGGCCAGAAGTAAGCAGAGAGTGAGAAGAGAGACAAAACTGCAAAAAAAAAACATTTTAGAGGGTGGTGTGTAGTATTGAAGAAAATGGTAGGCAGGAAAGTCTGCTCATGTAAGTTCTAAGCTATATCCTCCCGATGCTGAAATTCCAGCACTTCTTTTATGATCTTTTATAACATTGTGCCATGAAAAGTCAAAGGCATGCACTACAAATTAGTACTCCAGTGTAACCTCACGTAATGTTTTCATTAAGCAGTTCTATTTTTATTTAATTTGCATATACAATATCAGTTGGAATGTAGGTCACAACCTAAAAGCATGCAAAATATCTTAATCAATTAGATAAGTGCTGTTTCATTTCATTATGGTGTGGCCTTCTCTACATAACAAGAAGCTCCCAGATTTCTGCTGTCTGCTAATTTATGATAGCTATAGCATTAGAATAAAAAGAACCATCCATATTCATTTATAATAGTTTTTTTTTACATTGTTTTCTTTTGCTGTTTTGCTAAGAGTTTTTTATTTTTTTCTATTTTCAAATTATGTTCTATGTATAGCATGAGAAAAACTAAGTACACCCTCATTGAACTCTACGATTTTACATATAAGGACATAGTAATAAAAAAAGGCATCTGGCCCTTGGAAGGTTTTAAAATTAGGTAAATACAACCTCAGATGAACGATTTCACATGACAAATTAGCATGTGGCAATGCAGTAGAAAAAAAGGTTGGACCCAAAGGCAGTAAAATCTTGAATTTATTAGACAAAAACATGAAGATGAAAAACCCATGTTGGCAGTATGCCACTCAACGTGTTTGTGGTGCCATACGCCCGTTAATCTGTGGCAATATTTATGTAAGGCTGGAGTCACACAGTCATATGACTCTCATGAAGGACACATGAAAATGCCTGGACTGGCTGTCGGCTCTCCTGACCTAAGTGTGACAGCTGTAAGTATTTTTATACAGCTGACATGCTCAGGTGAGGAGAGCCGCTGCCAGTCCAGTCAATGCAATGAGATCCTCGCATGAATCATACGGTGGTGTGACTCCAGTCTAATGAAAATCTATGCCAAAATGCAGAAATAATGCATGAAAATTAAGAACAACCTTACTACTTCCATAATAATTAAGGTAATAAGTAGAAGTCAGGTGCTGCTAGTCAAATGCCCTTGAGTAATAGTTCATCACCAAATGTGACCACCTTAGCACACGTTTTGCTGGAGCATTCAGTTGTGTGTTAACAAAATGCAAAGGAGAAAAGTCATCCACAATGATCTGATTACTTAAATAGGAGGAAAGTGTATAGGACTGCGTTCCTGTTCCAATGATGCAAATGAAATCGATAAAGTTAGGCCGGCTTCACACTGCGGACGGATCAGCACACAGGACTGGGGGGCTAATATGCCCTCCAGTCCGGTGTGTAGCGCACACAGTTCCCGTTGCTGATAAGTCAGGACCGCGGGCGCCGCTGTCCTGACCTGTCAGCAGCTGCGGAGCACTGCACACCGGACCGGAGGGCGTATTAGCCCCCCAGTCCTGTGTGCTGATCCGGTCTGCGGCTGTCTGGGTCATTCCGGACAGCCCCGGACCGATCCAGCCGCAGTGTGAAGCCGCCTTATTAAAACATTGGTGGTTTATTCTATGCGTCTTGTGGTTGTCCTGATGAAGGGTTTTTTAACCCTGATACATGTAGAGGTACATCTTGTGCTTGTCCTGTGGTTGTTATTATAGTACAATTAGAAAAATTCTGAACAAGTTGCCAGGAAAAATCCTCTTCTTGCTAAAAATAATACATGTTGTGCAGTGGTGATCGTGTCATTTAAATGCTGCCATCGTTGCCTGCGGCATCTAAATGATTGAACAGCAGCGATCAAAACTTGCTTATTCTGTAGCACAGCCGTCATCTGCTATGTATAGGAGTGAGCTCAGATGCTCATCCTGCTGCACATACTGTATGTGGACGCTGGCATGGCTGTGCATAGATAAATGCCCATGAAAATAAGTTACCGTATATTGCAGTTATATGCACTTTCTTACAAATAATCTGCTTTCCTAGTACCACGTGCTTTTTTATCCAAATTTTATACAATTCAGATGTAGCTGATTTTCACATTGGTTTAAATTAAGGTTGTTACCTGGCATAATAGTTTTTCACAAAGCTGAGGGTAAACCTTTTGAGATATTGGTACTAAGGGTGGAGGCACACTATCATGCATCAAAAACGCCGCGTTTTTGATGCATGACAGTGATGCGAGTGCTGTGCGTGTTTGTGGGTGTGTATGGTGCGAGTATGGTGCGTATGGTGAGTGTGGCTGGCTGTATGTATTTTAGTGTGCTGTGATTGATAGGTGTGAGTGTGTGTGTGGTGCGTGAATTTTGATTGTGTTTGTGATGCTGTCCACGGTCCTGAAGGACCGCGGGCAGCATTTGTCGGGAAATTAAAGCTCTGCGCTGTCAAAGCCACAGAGTTTAAATTTCCCGCTTTGCCTGTACAGCAAGTAATCATCTTGCACCGCTGTGTCAGCAGTGCCAGATGATTACTGAGCACTCAGCTGATGGCCACTTTTGTATATTTGAGGGGTTAAATTGCATATACAGCATTTGTGCAGCATATGAGCACAGATGCTGCATATGCGCTAAATAACCCCGGTCACCATGGTAGTGTCACCATGTCTCCAGGGATTGCCCCCCTCCCTAGAGATATGGTGCTTGTAATCATTGTGCTCTGACAGCCAGGACCCGCCAGCTGTCAGAGCACATTACTGAAAGCCGACAAATGCCGGCTATTCAGTAATGTAGCAAGTTAACCCCTGAACCACCAATGATTTTAACCACCATGTCTCTAGGGAAGGGGGCAATCCCTGGAGACATGGTGACAAGTTAATTGCCACATATTAACCCTTTATGACCGGGGAACATTGCTGCATATGCAGCATCTGTGCTCATATGCCGCACAGATGCTGCATATGCAGTTTAACCCCCTAAATTAAAAAGAGGTGCCCAGCAGCTGGGTTTATCATAATCATCTTACACCGCTGACACAGCGGTGCAACATGATTACTTACTGTACCGGGAAACCGGTAACTGAATTTAACAGCACATGGTGCGAGTATCGCACCGTGTGCTGTGTGGGTGCGAGTTTGACTTGCACCCATATACTTATAATGGCCTCTCGCGCGAGGGAAAGCGTGCAGTCGCAGCATGCTGCGATTGCACTCGCATTGCCCTCGCAAAGCGAGAGTAATGCGTGAAACTCGCATTGGTGTAACCTGTATCATTTAAAGATACAGGTCCGAGTGCAATGCGATTTTTTCACGCATTGCACTCGCGCGAGTTTTGCGCCAGTGTGCCTCCACACTAACTACCAGGATAGCTGGAATAGCAACTGTTGAAGGGTCCAACGAAAAAGTAGGCACATTTTTGGTACAATATGCTGAAAGATTTTGGAGGACTCCTTGGAGTCAAGAAGGGCAGCAAATAAGCCCATCGCTCCAAGAAAAAACATTAAGGACAGACACATTCTACAGAAAGTACAAGGATTGCAGAGGACTGGAGTAAAGTTATTTTCTCTGATAAAGCCCTCTTCTGACTGTTTGGGACATCTGGAAGTAAATTTATCTGGAGAAGAGAAAGAAATCACCTTTCATGTGTTGGTACTTTTCATACAAAGGAGTGGGCACAACACTGCCAGAAATAAAGAATTAGATCTTAATATGCTCCAAGAGCAGCTTCTAACAATCATCAAGGAGCACCGAGGAACCGCTTGTCACAAAGCAAAAGTGATAACTAAATGGCTCTGTAAACAAATCAATGAAATATGGGGTCCATGGCCAGGAAACAACTAAAATCTCAATCCCATTGAGAACCTGGGGTCAATCCTAATCCCTTTGTACCGTATTAGGCATGTAAAAATGATATTATCAAAATAGGATAGAGTCCAGCTCATTGTACCAATTTTTAATCCACATAAGGCGTTCCATCGATCTCAACAACGATACGACCTGGTAAGGATCGCTGGAATGTTGCTACGTGGTCGCTAGTGAGATGTCAACAGTCAGATCTACTCAATGACGCAGCAACGGTTACGGCGACCCGTATAACAACCTCGGCGGTCGTTGGGACCCTGTCACACAGCAGCTAGTCTGACTATTGAGACCTATGTGGCTGAGTTCTGAGTCGTCAACGAAGTTGTTGTTAAGGCTTCAAACACACCGATGCATGCTGCCCTATCAAACATAGCGAGATCGCTGGCGAGGTCGTTGTTACGTCACAAAACGTGTGATGCAACAGCGATCTCACTATGTGTGACGGCAGGGCCGCACCGTCCATTGGACAAGGTGAGCCCTGTCATTCAGGCGGCAGCCGGCAGGGGGAGCGGCAGTGCAGAAGGGGGCGGCGCCTCATGCACGCAGCCTCCCCCTGTCATGGCGCCGGCCGCTCACCCAGCGCGCACCGCAGGTAAGCGGCGCGACCCGGGGGGAGGCACAGAAGGGGCGGCAGCGCTGCCCACGGCTCATCAGCACCCCCCCCCCGGTACTCACGGCCACGGCCGGCAATGACTGCCGGTGCCGCGGCTCAGGCGGCAGAGGGGGCGGCACTGCTGGGCTCCACCAGCAAACCCCCGTAATCGGTGCCGCGGCTCAGGCAGCAGAGAGCCGTGGTGAACCCCTGTGTGACGGGGGCTTAAGAATGCAAGATACATTCAAAGAGCGTTGACTGGGGGTCACGCTTGTTATGCAACTCTGATTTTGAAAAGCACCTTAAACTAAAAGGAAAAAAGAATTCAACGTGTTTCAGAGCCGGATTCATTATTTTTATTTCTTCATATAAAAACGATCATAAACTTTTGCTTCTAAGGCTGGTCATATTGTAGTGGGACCCCATTACGAGTTTTGATTTGGGCCTATTCTCTGCCTTTATGGCTGACTATACATATTTTTCATTATATTTCCTTCAGCATAATATGGACAATTCACAGCTCTACATGTTGGTATGCATCTTTGAGAGCTTGTTTCATTGAGTTAACCCATATACACCTACAAATTATCAAAATTCATAAAATGTAATAATAAAATCAGCTTTCAATATCTAAAGTATACATAGTAATAATTTAAAGCACCTCTACAGCACTTTTTTTACATTTCACTGATGGAGTGGTGCTTTTCATATAAGTCTCCTGCTCCGTCTTAAATTCACCTGCCACCATCTTCAACGGTGCTCCAATCGGACTCCTGTGTTTGTGACCCACCAGCATCTCCAGTGTTTCATGGAGGGCGCCGGAGGTCACAATTCGATACATCACTAAGAGAGCCTTGTTTTGGCTCTAATAGAGATGCACTGGGAGCTTATGGTGTAACTTCCAGCCAATCAGAAGTTATGGGCACAAGATGGCGCCGCAGGACCGGAATGGCACCGAAATAAGATGAAGCCGCCATAAGGCGAGTATAAGACCAGAGGCAGGGGACTTAGATTTAATGCACCATTCCAGTGCTGGTGATGTGTTGTAGATTTGGGAATCTTTTCACATCACATAGAATTTGCCACAGAAGGATCCATTTTCCTTCTTTTACTAGTTATGATATAAACTTACAGTGAAAGAAATAATTATTTGATCCCTTGCTGATTTTGTAAGTTTGCCCACTGACAAAGACATGAACAGTCTAGAATTTTAAGGGTAGAATAATTTTAAGTGAGATATAGAATACAAAAAAAAATCCAGAAAATCACATTGTCTAAATTATAGTTATTCTCATTTTGCAGAGAGAAACAAGTATTTGATCCCTCTGGCAAACAAGACGTACCGTATATACTCGTGTATAAGCCGACCCGTGTATAAGCCGACCCCCCTACTTTTGCCCCCAAAAACTGGGAAAACTTATTGACTCGCGTATAAGCCGAGGGTGGACCCCAGCACAGATATACAACCCGCACCAGTGAGGTATACAGCCCCCAGCAGTGTGGTATACAGGCCCTCCCAGTGGTATACAGGCCCCAGTAATATGGTATACAGCCACCAGGACAGGTATACAGCCCCCAGCAGTAAGGTATACAGGTCCCCCCAGTGGTATACAGCCCCCAGCAGTATTGTATACAGCCCCCAGCAGTGAGGTATACAGGCCCCCCCAGTGGTATACAGGCCCCAGCAGTATAGTATACAGCAGGCCCCCAGTGGTATACAGCAGGCCCCCAGTGGTATACAGCAGGCCCCCAGTTGTATACAGCAGGCCCCAGTGGTATACAGCAGGCCCCCAATTGTATACAGCAGGCCCCCAGTGGTATACAGCAGGCCCCCAGTTGTATACAGCAGGCCCCCAGTTGTATACAGCAGGCCCCCAGTGGTATACAGCAGGCCCCCAGTGGCACTCGCCCCCCATCATGTGAAGAGCCCCCCACACTGTGCAGAGAGGATGGACTGGAGGACCCGCGGTGATGAAGACGCTGGATGGTAAGATAATGCAGTGGGGGGCTCTGCACAGTGTGGGGGGCTCTTCACATGATGGTGGGCGAGTGCCACTGGGGGCCTGCTGTATACCACTGGGGCTGTATGCACGGCTCCCCCTGCCGCTGTGATGGGCGGGGGGAGCCGTGCATATCTAATGAGCGGCACCACGTGACGGGCCGCTCAGTCATCAGCCTCCCCCCGCCTCCTCCAGCCTCCCCAGCACCCGGACACAGCCCCCACACACCACATACCGTATTGCCCGTGTATAAGCCGAGGGGGGGACTTTTCAGCCCAATTTTTGGGCTGAAAAACTCGGCTTATACACGAGTATATACGGTAATACTTGGTGGCACAAACCCTTGTTGCAAGCACAGCAGTCAGACATTTCTTGTAGTTGATGATAAGGTTTGCGCACATGTCAGGAGAAAGTTTGTTCACTCCTCTTTGCACATCATCTCTAAAACATTAAGATTTTGAGTCTGTGACTTGCAACTCGGAGCTTCAGCTCACTCCATATGTTTTCTATGGAATTAAGGTCTGGAGACTGACTAGGCCACTCTGTAACCTTAATGTGTGTCTCTTTGAGCCACTCCTTTGTTGACTTGGCTGTATGTTTTGGGTTATTGTAGGTGCTGTAAGACCCAGCCACGACCCATTTTTAATGTCCTGGTGAAGGGAAGGAGTTTATCACTCAGTACATGGCTCCGTCCATTGTCCCATTGAAGTAGTCCTGTGCCCTTAGCAGAAAAACACCCCCCAAAAAAATGTTTCCATTTCCATGCTTGACCGTGGGGACGGATCTTTGGATCATAGGCAGCATTTCTCTTTCTTCAAACACAATGAGTTGAGTTAATGCCAAAGAGCTCAATTTTTGTCTCATCTGACCACAGCACCTTCTTCCAATCACTTTCAGAATCACCAAGGTGTTCATTGGCAAACTTCAGAAGGCCTGAACATATACCTTCTTGAGCAGTGGGACTGTGCAGGCACTGCAGGATTTTAATCCAGCAGACCGTAATGTGTTACAAATGGATTTCTTGGTGAAAGTGGTCCCAGCTGCCTTGAGATCAAGTTCCCCCTGTGTAGTTTTAGGCTTATCTCTCAGCTTCCTCATGATCCTGGATACCCCATGACATAAGAGCCCCAGATCGATGTCGATTGACACTCATTTTGTATTTCTTCCATTTTCTTACTATTGCACCAACAGTTGTCTCCTTTCATAGTGTCTTACTTACGGTTTTGTAGCCCACTGTAGCCTTGTGCAGGACTAAGATCTTTTCCCTGACATCCTTAGAAAGCTCTTTGGTCTTTCCATGTTGTAGAGGTAAGTGTCTGACTGATTAATTGAGTGTGTGGACAGGAGTCTTTCATACAGGTGACAATTTAAGACAACTGTCTTTAATGAAGTTAATGCGTTGATTAGAAGCATCTAACTGGTCTGTAGAGCCAGAACTCTTAATGGTAGGTAGAAGATCAAATACTTATTTCTCTCTTCAAAATGCAAATATATTTATATTATTTAGACAATGTGATTCCCTGGATTTTATTCTATCTCTCTGTCACGCGTGCAGCGGATGAGGGGAATGGAGCGTGAAGGGATAATGGGCAAAGGTTAGCCTGGCCCTGGACTTGGGGTCCCAGACTAGCCCTGTTCCCGAAGGTACTTTGAAGGTGAGGAGGTTTGGGCCACCACCCTATCCGTCAAATCATCACCTTGCCCTCAGCTAAGAGCCTTTACCTCCACCCATGGACCAGAAAAAGGACACCACTTCAAATGAAGGGGATAGCAGCTGCTCTAACAGCACATCTGCACAGCACGGTCCCAAGATTAAAATGAACTGAATCTGCGCAATCTGGTGGAAGGAAGCAGAATTACTTAAGGCTGAGGGGGTGGAGAGTGGAAAGCTCAAACTACCCCTCCACCTCACCTGCAGAGCTGCCTACCACACATTCAGCAACTGCAGCAAACTAAGAAAAAAAACTAAATAAAATAGCAAAATAAAGCAGCAACACTCCAGGACTGCAAAAGCAGTCAATACGTGACAGTAACCCCCACTGTATGAGAGGCCTCTGGACTCTAAACCGGACAAGTCCAGCAACAGTCTACACTTCCTAAGTGATGAGCTGTGAAAGAGGAAGTTTTTACTGAAACAATTCTCGGTTGCAAATGGCTGAAATTCAAAACAGACCAATGACTCCAGTAGTAGGAGCTCCAGCTACACACTTCCACCTTATGTGTTTTGACAGCACCCACTCATAATCATTCACACTCAGGTCTGGCCCTGAATGTTTGTTGCCATTCACGTGGTCACAGCCAGAGGATCCATTCTCAGTGGAATAAACGGCAGGGACATCTCAGTGTCTCTTCACAGGAGACTTTCTCACAGACGGCTTAGTGGGAGTCACCACTCTCCCACTATTACACTTCTCAGGATACCACCTGAGCCCAGCATCAATCTGAGGTGTAGGCTGGGTTTAATCCCTTATTCTCCGGTAGGCATTTAACCACCTCCACTGGAGACATAGGAGCAAACCTAACCAACACAGCAGAGACAGTAGCACTCAGGCCCTTTCCTCAAGGGATGTCAGTGGCTAAGAAATGGGTTTAGGGTGGTATGGACAGACCCTAATAAAGTGATCAGCTTGACTACAAAAAAAACAAGACTTCCCAACCTGATGAACTGCAGATGGACTAGTATGAGAAATAACATGCCCAACTGATTAGGTACATCAGGACCCACACATGTAATCTGTAAAGCAGGTATGGGCACCAGGGGCAGGGTTGGTTTGGGTCTCTCTCTCAGGTGTCTGTCCAACCTACTTATAACGCCATAGCAGCCTCCAGCGACTCGGAGCAGCGTATTGAGTCATGGAGTCTTGTAGCCGATCTGACAACTTGAGACAAATTAACTCCTCAGAGCAGGGTCATTCCACTAGTGTCAGTGGCCCACCTCCTGAACTCAGAGCAATACTCCTCAGCCGGCAGCGCTCCCTGGAGTCTACAAAGTTTAGACTCAGCCAATAAGACGCCATGAGGGTCACCATACCCAGGCCAGAGTCGCAGTAAAATCATCCACCACTGCATAAAAGGAGAATTGGTTGGCAGAGAGAAGGCAGGCCTTGGGATCCCCCTTAAGAATGGAGGGTATAATCTCAACATGCTGTTCCTCGCTCCCTGAAGAACGAGGGCAGAGCCGAAGTATAACCTTACAGGCCTCCCAGAAAACATATTTATCTCTCCCTCCCAAAAATCGTCAAGAAAGGATATATTGGGTTCTGGTACAGTCAGGGCTGAGCCGCAGCCAAATACCCAACAACACCCTGAAGCTGATGTACCACCTGGTTACACAAGGTAGAAACCTCCAGCGTGCAAAGTGTGTAAGTATAATATATAAGGACCAGAACTCATAGTATGGGCACCATCAAGAGCATAAGAGAAGAGACAAAATGGTCTCTTCTTTTAGTTGTGTTAAAGCCATAGCAGCTTCGGGGAATATAGTGGACCGCAAAATATATCATGCCTGCAGCGGTTGAGGGGAATGGAGCAGGAAGGGAAAACGGGAAAGGGCGATTGGGAGGCAAGTCTGGCCCTTGACTTGAGGTCCCTGACTAGCCCTGTTGTCGAAGGTACCCCTGAAGGTGAGCAGGTTTGGCCCACCACCCTATCCCTCAAATCTCAACTTGCACTCAGCCAAGAGCTCCTACCTCCACCCATGGACCAGGAAAAGTCAGCACTACAAATGAAGGGGATAGCACCCAACAGCTTGTCTGCACAGACATACCCCTCTACCTCCACCTGAGCTATAACTCCTCACGTGCAGAGCCACCCACCACACATTCAGCAACTGCAGCAGACTAAGGCCGCTTCACAACCACGATTCTGAGCTGTCAGGTTGTGTCCCATGTTTTTCAGGATGCACCAGACACAACCTGAAATCCCCGGGCGAGCAGATATGGAGGGCAAATCTTCCCTCCGTTCCTGCTTTTTGCCGGATTCATTTCTGTCACTGTCCAGTGCGAAATTTCAGCACCACAAGTGCTGGGGAGCTGGCCGTGGTGCTGACATTTCAGCCGTGGAGCTCTGTCCATGGTGCCGAATGAGCACGGCTGCTTTTCAGAGCCGGGAACCGGTCCATTTTTTTATGGATCCGGTGCAATCTGGCACCCGTAGACTCTCATGTTATGAGCGCCGGATCGCCCCGAATCCGGCAGGATCCGCTTTGTCCAATTTTTGCATCGGACACAAAAAATTATGCAGACTCCGATTTTGTGTCGAATGCAAAAGTCAGACAAAACCGGATCCTCCTGAAAAAGCACTAAACCTGAGGCCAGATAAGGCCAATCTGGCACCATAGGGATACATGGTGATACAAACCTGATCAGGTTCACTCCGGTTCACACCGGACCAAACCTGACAGGTAAAAAAACCCTGGTGTGAAGCCGGCCTAAGGAAAAAAAAATCAATAAAATAGCAAAGCAGCAACGCTCTTAGGCTGCAAAGGCAGTCAATACGTGATACTCTCACTGTTAACATTAACCTACCCTTACCTTCATGACCCGGAATTTCGTTTTCATTTTCGCTTTTTTGCTCCCCTGCTTCCAAGACCCATAACTTTTTTTATTTTTCTGTCAATATAGACATATGACGGCTTGTTTCTTGAAATTGCAAAAAAAGTGCAATGACACGTTTGTTTTTTGGGTATTTTAGTCACCATGTTCACTATATGGTAAAACCGACATGACAGGGTGATGCCTCGCTTCGGTACGAGTTTGTAGACACCCAACATGTATACCTTTACTGTATTTAGGTGCTGAAATAAAAAATTCAGAAGTTTGAAAAAAAAACAAAAAAAAAAACTGACTTTTTGCGCCATGTTCTGCGACCCGTAGCGTTCTCATTTTTCGGGATCTGGGGCTGGGTGACAGCTTATTTTTTGTGTCTCGAGCTAACGTTTCTAATGATACCATTTTTGGGGGGATCCGTAGTTTTGATCGCCTGTTATTACATTTTATAGCAATAACACGGCGACCAAAAAAACAGAATTTTGGCGTTTGGACCATTTTTTCCGTTATGGAGTCTACAGCTCTCATTACGGATTTAATAGCATGATAGATTGAGCGATTCTGAATGCGGCGATACCAAACGTGTATTTTTTTTTTTTATACTTTTAGGCCTGTTTCACATCTAAGAATGGTGTGCGTTTTGCTAAATTTGCGTTTTTAGGCGTTTTTACTGCTAAAAACGCATAAAAACGCTAGCGTTTTTGGTCCCATAGGTTTTAATGGAAACGCATGTAAAAACACAGGCAAAAACGCATGAGCGTTTTCAAAAACGCGCCACAAGTTTTGGCCGCGTGGCAAAACGATTGCGTTTTGCCATGTTTGAAAACGTCATGCGTTTTGTCTGCGATTTTTACATGCGTTTTCCTTTAAATCCTTTGGACCAAAAACGCCAGCGTTTTTAGCGGTAAAAACACCTAAAAACGCAAATTTAGAAAACGCACACATGCCTTAGATGTGAAAAGAGCCTTATTGTGATTGGGGGAAAAGGGGGTGATTTGAACTTTTATATATTTTTTCTTTTTAACAGTTTTTAAAAACTTTATTTTTTCTTCATTCTTTTTTTACACTGCCTCTTTAAGAGGCATCCTTGCTGCACAGTCCGATCGCTTCTGGGAGATACAGATGATCTGCAGCTCATCTGTATCTCCCAGAATCGCGGACCTGTTGTGGCTTGGCAGCGCTTGCGAACCACAACAGGAAACTGCTCAGTGACAGCATCCGGGGTCTAGCCAGGACCCCGGGCTGTACGTGAGCGCCGGAGATCCGCCATACTATGGCGGGATCTCCTGAGCAGGCGGGGAACAGCGTGTTCCCCGCCCAGCCGCCTTGGATCCCGCTGTTAGTGATTGACAGCGGGATTAAGGGGTTAACAGCGCTGATCGGATCCCTGTTACCCTGGGAGATCTGCTGAGATGTCGGGGCTTTGGTGTGAGCTCCAGCGCTGGAGCTGGGAAAAGTACTATGGGAAGTACTAGCTGGAAAGTACTAACTTTAAAGCGCAATCCGGTAGGCTAGGGTCAAAACGTAAATGTGACCCTAGCCTTTGTCAGTGGTCAAACTACAAAACCAGCAAGGGATCAAAAAATTATTTCCTTCATATACATGTGACTATTTCCCCCATTTTATACTTTCAGCATGTTCCTAGGTGTGGAAACACTGTTTTGTTTTTCTACATATATTCTGCAGGTGACAGCACAAAAATGTGCAATAAAAATCTGCTCTATTTATTCATTTTGTTGCTTCTGTTATGCATTTTCTTTTTTATGTGTTTTTGGTGCAGTTTTGATGCGTTTCTTGTTTATTTGCTTTTACAGTACTTGGAAGTATGACCTTACAGTTGTGTTTGTATGTATTGATAATTTTATTTGTATAGCGCCAACATAGTCAGCACCACATTAAAATTCAGACTTCATGTATAATTGGTATAAAAACATAATTCACCAATTAAAACCAGAGGAGAAAAGGCCCTGTTCGCAAGTTTACGGTCTATGAGGAAATAGGAGTGACACAAGAGGTAAAAAGAATTTATAGGCTAGGGTCACATCTGCGTTTATTTTTTTAAATCCTGATCTGGTTTTGAGCTTTCAAAAAGCTCAAAACCGGAGCAGGAAACGCTGCTCATAGGAGCCCGTTGTGGTAACTGGATTGCTTTACAAGCAATCCGGTTACCGGCTCCGGAACTGCAGCCTGATGAAAAATCATGCAGGCTGCAGTTTTCGCAGCGGTTCTAAGCCCCAAAATCAGTAACCGGATTGCTCAGGATGTGTAATCCTGAGCAGTGCAGCTACCGTAGATACTTTGCTTATCCCGGCTGCCGCCGGGATAAGCAAAGTGTTTAACTGTTTAAAAAACCTTTAATATTAAAATTGTTCCCTTCATGTCTCTAAGTGGTGCACATTTCCCCTAGAGACATGCTTCCTACTCAGGTGGGCATGTCAGGGGTTAATAACCCCTGTACAGTAAGCCGACTCCTGTCGGCTCTGTACAATTTTGTGAATGAAGACCGCCTGCTCCTCTGACAGCTGCGCACATACTATACGTAATGTACGTATAGTATGTGTGCTGTCCGAGGTCCTGTAAGCAGTTACAGTAGATCTATGGCACTGCGCAGCCCATGCTCTCACAGTACCTCGGACAGCGCACATACTATATGTAATGTACGTATAGTATGCGCGCAGCTGTCAGAGCAGCAGGTGGCTTCATTGAGAAAATTGTACAGAGCCGCCAGGAGCCGGCTTACTGTACAGGGAAAATTAACATATGACATGCCGTCCTGAGTGGCCAGCATGTCTCTAGGGGGGTGGGCACCACCTAGAGCATTGTTGCCCACAATTATTACTAATATTTAATCTTTTTTAACAGATTCAACAGTTTGCTCATCCCTGCAGCAGCAGGGATGAGCAAACCAAACGGTTACCGCATTGCTCCGGATTACACAAACCGGTAATCGATTGCGGTTTACACACATTTTGCAAGCAAATCTGATGCGTACCCAATTACTATTATAAATGTGACCCTAACCTTAGTGTATGGTCCAGTCATCATTTTAATTAATAAGGATATTCATGTAAAGCTGTGTGAGTTGGTAATAAAGCGGTATTTTTACACATCAAGACACAAAGTGCTTCTGAGGGGGTAGAGGGTAGGGGAACAGACAATAGGACCAGATTTTGAGGAAATGTAGATAAAGAAAACTCAGAATATTAGAATAATGACGTTATGTAAATGGCCTGCCAAAAGAGTTGTGTTTATAAACCATGCTTAAACCTGTAGATACTGGAAATGAACTGGATTGTATGGGGTGGTGATTTCAGAGAATTAGTGCCGCACAAGTAAAATCTTGGAGGCAGGACTAGGAGGTTCAGATTATGGTGGATGTTAGTCTTAGGCTGGCTTCACCCCACGGTTTTTGGGATCAGGTTCTGTTTGGTTTGAACCAGACAGAACCTTATCCGGTTTTGCCATTCATGTATCTCTATGGTGCCAGATTGGTCCTATTTGGCCATCCGGTTTTGTGTTTTCTTGTGCCGAATTTGTTTTTATACGTTTTTTCACCATGCCCAAATCAGAGACTGCAAGCGTTTGAGCACGGAATACAGCAGTCCCGGATCCGGGGGCCCATAACATGGGAGTCTATGGCCGTCGGGATCCGTGAAAAAAAACAGATCATTTCCTGGATCTGATTTTATGCACAGAGAATGCTCAGAAATCCTGCCATGCAAACGTCACACCATGGACAGCACAGCACAGGCAGTGATTTCAGCACCAAGGACAGCGGCAGAGCAGACACAAGAAGACTTCAGCACCATGGACAGCGGCAGAAAACGAATCCTGCTAAAAATCAGGTTCCAGGACCATATTTGGCCACTCAATATGCACATCCTGTGCTGTCAGGATCCACCCTGACAGCCAAAAACCGTGGTGTGAAGCTAGCTTTAGATCATTAGCAGAACAGAGAGCATTGGTAAGGTGGTAGACAGATGGGAGGAGCTATAGGGCATTGCACGACTGTGGAGAACTTTATGGGTGAGTAGAATAAGTTTTTGTCGTATTCTGTAATAGATGTGCAACTGTTCAGTAACTGGCACAAGGTGGCGGCATTGGTGTAATGGCTGGACAGAAATATAAGCTTTGCTGCTGCATTTAATGTAGATTGGAGATGGGGGGAGTTAGTAAAAGAAAGACTGATTAGCATAAAGCTGCAGGAGTCCAGAAAAAAATAAATAGGGTAGACAATTATGCCCTGATTCCTCACCGTGGTTATGCCAGAATTTTGCCAGATATTGCTTTGAGAAGTTGCAAAACTTTTGCGCATAGCACAGTCAGGCAAGCGTTTTGCAAGTTGTGTAGTTTTCACACCATTTTTGCCCAGCTCATCTACAACACGTAAAGCAGAGGAGGTTTGGGGACGTAACCTAGTCCCCAATTTGAGTATGATTTGAGGCAAGACGCACAGATGTACTTGCCACTATTTTGATGCTTTCATTCATTAAAATATGTACACCTCTTAATGAATCAGGAGCATCTGTCCCCAACTTGCATCCTCGTTAAAGGGTAACTCTGGGGAGAGAAAACCTTTTAGTACATTCCCTGCCCTGCTACATGATGAAGCAGAGCTGTACAACTGCAGTTATAGGATCTATAGATCACTTATAATTCAATAAAATCATATCTGCTCCTCTGCTCTCCTCCCTCCCTTCGGACACATAAAATTTCAGTTTCATGTTGCTGGTGAGGAGGCGTGTTGGGGGCATGGATGCTGGGAGCTGCAGGATCATCCTACATTCCAGCCCCCTCACACTTCTGTATGGGTAGTACTGTAGAGAAAGCATACATGTAATCTGTACCCAAGAACACTGCAAATAAATGCAGCATGAATATGAGAAGAATGCAAAAATAAAAATGCAAGAGTTTACATACTGCAGATCTAAAAAATGCCTTGTAGGATCATATCTGCAAGGAAAGAATCCATAACCATAGTACTACAGTTTCAGGGGACAGGAATCTACCAATTGCTATGGGGGAGGACAGAACATGCCAGTGCTAAATCAATGAATGCAGTGCTCTGCCTATTTTCCTAGCCTCATACATGACAGCACACATTATGCACCATCATATCATTGTGCAGCAGAGCATCACAACATGTATTTATATCTGCTTGCTGACATGATTGCTATTTGAAGCCAGTACAGCCCTGTCACATTTCTAAGGATGGTATATCAGGGGCTGGATTTTACTGTGAACATGGGGCCGGCTTCCACGTCCCCTGACACACCCACTCTTCTTACAGAAGTGTGAGGGCGGCAAGAATGTAAGATGATCCTGCAGCTCCCAGCATCCAAGCCCCTGACACACCTCTGCAACAGCATGAAACTGAAATTCTCGGACTCATGAGGGAGGAGAGAACTGAGGAGCAGATATGATTTTTGAATTATATGTGACCTATAGATCCTAGAACTGCAGTGTACAGCTGTGCTTCATCATGTAGAAGGGCAGGGACTGTACTAAAAAGTGTGGTCTTAAAGGCGAACTCCAGGGAGACAAGTGTTAAATATGCCAGTCTTGATGAATTGGGGCTTAAGGGTGAGTATTCATAATCCGTACTTGCAGTGTTTTGGACGCAGCGTCTTGCCGCTTCATGGTACAGTACAAGCATAGTAGATGGGATTTGTAGAAATCATGTTTTCCGCTGCAGTGCAGGCTGCCAGACTTCCGCATCTCTGCAGCATCTTAATTTCATGCTGCGGAGTTGAAAGCGACCACCATTAAGTGCACACAGGGAGACGCCACCCTGCACCCCCTGCATATATTAAGTACATGGCGACTGCGGTCTCCCTGCGGGCACCCGCGGGTTCCCTCAGGTCCGAAGGTACTGAGTCCAAGACGCAGTGCCTCCGGATTGTGAGCACATACCCTAAGGGTTTTTGCTGTTTCAAAGATAAGAAAAGGACAATTCTAGAGATTTTATATATACAGGTGACAGGAGCAAGTGGGTGATTGGAGTGATGGAAAGATCAGGGACAAATATAACCCACAGGCAGTGTGTGTCCTGTGTGTAATAGAGAATTCCAGTAAACTTCTAAGGTATAGGTTTACTGTATGTTAATGCTTCCTCGGTGCAAAAGATTAATAGTAAGAATATTTTCAAGAAAAATGAACATCCTGCATTTCAGACTGTAGAGGTTGTAGTTGTGGTTTGATGAGAAAGAAAGCAAGTGAGACTGCTATGAGGCGAGCAAGGCACCTGCTCCATTTCCGTTAAGTAGTGCTGTGCACGTCTGATCAGACACCACAGTCTCTGCATTCTATAATTGACTGCTGTAAGGAAGAGCTTGGGTGATGCGTGTATTGCTTTTTGTCGTTTCAGCTGCCTATTTCAAATCACTTTCTGAAAATCTGTTTTGACACACCATTTCCTTATTCTTGGTAACAGATGTGTTTGTGCACCGGTGTATATTACTGGTAAATAAGCATTCTGCAAATTATTAGATACTGTCTTAAAGCATACTGCCAGCTCTCATGACATGTCTATTGTAGTAAAATACTTGTATTCCCAATAAAGTAACAATTTTGGGTCATGTTTTATAGAACTCTGCTATGTGCTCTTCCTTCCTAATTTCCCAAGAAATGTATGAAGAAAGTGACAACTGCCTATTGACCATGACCATAGGCTCTCATGCAAAAGATCCAATGGGGCCCCTTATTATTGAAAGTCTTTAATATTATTGGTCTTTTCATATTGGCAAAAGGGACTTTTTGGACCCCTTAGGCTCCATGGCCCCGTTGTGATTGCAACCAATGCACCTATTGTAATTACACCCCTGGTGTTGACGTTTTCCTCGTCAAAGATGTGTTTCTCTACAGTGAGTAGGAACATACCCTCGACTAACAACACCCAGTTGTCAGTTTATTTATACATTTCAATTTCAGACTGTTTATTGCTTTTAGAAAAGGCACACATAAAATGATATGGCAACAACGATATTGTAGTTAAACTGCAGAGTTAGATTGATGTATTATCTGCAGGGGTGATACAACCTGTGCAGTCTCCCATACACTGTTCTTGCATATGGGCCTCTTCCGTCCGTGTGCACTCCTGATTATCTGCTATAACTCATGTAGTAGTAGTATCAGGTATTGGGCATACAAATCATTACAGAAGCAGTCCATGTAAAAATATACATACCAAAAGCCAAATCACGGCAAAATTGAATTCATGGAAAGTCTCCATGTAAACAGGACTGGACATATTTGATGAGATATTGTGGAAATAAAGAATAAAGGTGAGTTAGAAAGAAAATGACCCAAGGAGCTTCCCATAGCTTAGCCTAAGATTAATGCAGCTTTAATGGAAAATAAAAATGGATATTGGGTTACATCTGGTTAACTTGTAATATACCAACCTATAAGGAATCAGAAAAAGTGAAGTCAGCTCACTGTTTTAGGTCCTGTCCTCCGGTTTCCTTGTCTCAGCACGGGTCCCAGCTCGGCAGCCGCAGTACAAAACTCAAAAAGAGGGGGTTTTGACCCAGCGAAAGAGTATCCAGTAGCACAGTGAAATTTTAGTTTGCTGCCAGATACTCATTCACTGGGTCAAAACCTTCTCTTTATGAGGCACCTATAGGTATGACTATTGGCCACTTTACACGTCCCAACGTCGGTCCGATATTGGATCCAACGCCGCGGGAGTGCGCTTTTTCTGGGCAGAATTCCAAGATCGCATAGGAGATGTTACACAGCGCGATATCGGCAGGCAACGCCACTACGATGTGTACGCCCCCTTGTACGAGCGACCCAGGAACGACCATTTAACATGGGAGTGAATAGGGGAAGTTGTACTCCACGTCGTAGTTGGGCTTTTACACAGCACGATCCGGCCACATCGTCCATCCAATATCGGGCTGTTGGAGAGCAGGCTCATTTGATCCCCGATATCGTTTTGGTATCGTTCGTGCATCGTATTGGACATTTATACCATACAACGCACGAACGATATCGGGGCCAACGCACGAACCACGTGACTTTTGGTCGGAGTTGGACGCCGATATCGGGACGTGTAAAGTGGCAATTTGACCAATAATTGATTAAAAGTAATTTTTATTGATGATAAAATAAGAAACAAAAATGTGTCATATAAAATATGCACAGGCAATGATAGAAACATATATACTGCACAACAATCACGCAAAGTGTACAGAAGGATATAATATATATATACAATACAAACCAACAATGATATATAAATATATATATATATATATATATATATATATATATATATATATATATATATACAGACCAAAAGTTTCATGACTATGAAAATTATAAACCAAAGAAAAGAAAAAGGAGTACCAAGCAGTAAACTACAGCTTCTTTATTTAGCTTAAAAAAGAGGTGTCATAGAAAGACATATATCACCTTAAACAAATGTAGCCATGGTCAACAAAGTACATCAAGATACATGGTAGATACATAAACAGGGTGTCCGTGCGAGGACCCCGAACAATAATGCACGGTAGATGTATATAGAGAGAACAAAAAGATAGAATTAATTTTTTTGTTGTAACAGTTCTACTCTCACAAAGGACAGTCGTCCAGTAAAGTGACCAGTGCATAAAGATCTCATGGCAGAAATGACATCCAAACTGCAATCTCTAAAGTGCAAGTGCAACATATAGCAGCATAAGTTCACATATCATGTGTCAAAAAGAGAATGCAGATGGAGGTCATTACCTTAAGCAAATACCAGTATCCAAGGGGTCGATCAGGCCCATACGAAGGTGGGAAAGGGAGGAAAGGTTACACAAAGGCCCCATAGAAAGACATATATCACCTTAAACAAATGTAGCCATGGTCAACAAAGTACATCAAGATACATGGTAGATACATAAACAGGGTGTCCGTGCAAGGACCCCGAACAATAATGCACGGTAGATGTATATAGAGAGAACAAAAAGATAGAATTAATTTTTTTGTTGTAACAGTTCTACTCTCACAAAGGACAGTCGTCCAGTAAAGTGACCAGTGCATAAAGATCTCATGGCAGAAATGACATCCAAACTGCAATCTCTAAAGTGCAAGTGCAACATATAGCAGCATAAGTTCACATATCATGTGTCAAAAAGAGAATGCAGATGGAAGTCATTACCTTAAGCAAATACCAGTATCCAAGGGGTCGATCAGGCCCATACGAAGGTGGGAAAGGGAGGAAAGGTTACACAAAGGCCCAACGCACGTTTCACCTGCCTAGTGCAGGTTTCTTCAGGGGAGTGTAGAGATTCCAGTGTGCTGCCACATCTCTAGAGACACTTTTTTATATACCCATGCGTGTCCTGGAAATGATTACCCTCATCTACGCGCCTGCTGCCTGTGACGGCGCTCCGTCCCGGAAGCCGCGTCATCCACCGCCGGATGCGGCGTCAGGGCTATACCACGCATGCGCGGGAGCGGGGACGCGTCACCATAGCTCCCGCGCATGCGCAAACGCCCCCAGTGACGCCGCAACCCAGCGAGGGGACCGCCGGCCCGCCGGTTGGAGCACACAGCTAGCAGGGACCACGGGGGGACATTGTTGATACAAGATAGACTCATAATGAAATAAATACAAGACATGAGGACCAGAATCGTAGATGACAGGAATAATCCTTAGTATCTGATGCCATAAGTCTTATGAGCGATGGTAATGTGGAAGTCCATAATCCATATCCATGTCCTTTATAGGTATACGCACAGGTCCAATAATTCTCTAGATATGCGGAACATAGTCCTGTAGTAAATTAATAAAAAAGGACTACTTATTAAAAACCGGAATCCAAGAGAAGAAGAAGAAGAGGAAGGAAAAGAAACAAGACAGGTGGGGGGGGATAGATAAGAGAGCAAGGATACGACACACCACAGACAGAGATGCAAGATCAAAAAATTCACAAAAAGGGGCAAATGACAACGATTCATTAAGTCCGAATGGAGCAACGGTATTGAGTGTAGCAATCCAGCGAACCTCACATTGCGCGAGTAAACGCTTAAGATTGCCACCTCTGATCCCGCCCCTGATCATATCGATCCCGCGAAATTTCAAACCGGTAGGGTCACAACCGTGTTTTTCTTTGAAATGACGCGGGATGGTTTTCAGTAAAGTATCATCAACCACCTGTGCCGCCCCCTCAATACCCAACACGTGCTCTCTAATCCTCACTTTCAGCTCGCGTGAAGTGAGACCCACATAGATTAATGGACAATCGCAAACTGCATAATAAATAACATGCGTAGAATTGCAAGTAATGCGATGTCGGATCTCATAATTGCGCGAGCCGTCAGATGAAGAGAAGGAAGTGCACCGTGTGACATTGGGACATGCGACACACCGGCCGCATGGGTAACAGCCAGGGACAGGCCCCGTTGCGCCAAACGGACTAGGTATGCGTGCCACGTAATGGCTTTGAACCAACAGGTCCTTAAGGTTACGAGCCCTCCTAGCCGTCATCTGAGGTTGAGCGGGAAGTATGTCACCGAGAATGGGGTCAGTCTTAAGGACCGACCAATGTTTAGACAAGATGTTACGCATCGTCCCCCATTCCCGGTTGTAAGTACCGATGAAACGTACCTCCCGATCATTACCTCTCTTCTTAGGGGCATACATCAGCAAGCGGTCTCTTGGAGTGTTCCTAGCCCTCTGATACCCACCTCTTACCGACCTGCCACTATATCCCCGATCCCTAAACCTCAACTTCAGGTCCATCGCCTGCCGCTCGAATCTATCATCAGTAGAGCATATACGTTTCATCCTGAGAAACTGTCCGGTCGGGATGGCGCGAATGGTCGAAGGGTGATGGGCCGAGCTAGCATGTAATAGTGCGTTGACTGACGTAGGCTTTCTAAATACGTCAGTTTGCACAACCCGGTGCTCGTCAACCACAATCTCCACATCAAGAAAATCAATTCTATCAATACCAATCTTGTGGGTCAACTTGATGTTGTAGGGATTGTGGTTGAGTTGCCCCATAAAAGTCTCGAACTGCACCGCCGTGCCCTGCCACACAACCAGGACATCGTCTATATATCTAAGCAAGCACTGCGCATGGGCGCTGGCCTGCACACCCCCATCGCCAAAGATCTCCCTTTCCCAGTAGCCCAGGAATAAATTAGCGTAAGAAGGTGCGCAGGCCGCGCCCATCGCAGTGCCCCGCCTCTGAAGATAGTAGAGGTCCCTGAAGACGAAAAAGTTGTGTGTCAGGGCATAGCGGAGCAGATCGAGAATCAGATCACCCATTGCGCCACCCCGACCGCCAGCCTCAAGATAGAAGCGAACGGCACGGAGGCCATCATTGTGGTCTATACATGTATATAGAGATTCTACATCAATAGTGGCAATCAGCATATTATGGTCCAAAAAGATGCCCCCTATCCTATTAAGGGCGTCCGTCGTGTCCTTGAGATATGACGGCAGCATCTCCACTAGTGGTTTCAGATAATGATCTATAAATCTGCAAATAGGGTCACATAATCCGTCAATCCCGGACACGATCGGACGCCCCGGAGGACAAAGGGCATCTTTATGGACCTTGGGGAGCAGGTAAAAGGTGGGTATCCGTGGGTATTTCACTATGAGGGCATCAGACTCTTTTTTGCTGAGGATGCCCTGTTCCTCCGCTCGTCCTAAAATTAGTCTAAGTTCGGTGGTGAATGCGGAAAGGGGGCAATACGTTAACCTTGAATAGGTATCCCTGTTTTTAAGTTGCCGAAGAGCCTCCTTTTCAAACATATGAACAGGCCACACCACAATATTCCCGCCTTTGTCGGCGGGCTTTATGACAACCCCATCAAGTTCACGCAATTCGTTCAGAGCTTTTCTCTGTTGCCTGGTGAGGTTGTCATTGTGCCACGTACGCCGGATCTGTTTGAAATCACTAATGACCAGTCTCAAAAATATTTCGACAGCCGGACATAGTGACAAAGGCGGGAATTTTGAAGACTTTGGTAAAAGCTCTTTGGGGAACCCACCTGATTGCATGGCCAGTTCTTCCTGGAATAACTCCTCCAAGGTTTCTAGAGCCTCTCTTTCAGTCGGAGTCAGCTGTGTAGGGGCCGGTACTGCCGATCTCTTGTGGAAGATTCTTTTGAATAGTAATTTTCTTGCAAAGAGATAAGCATCTTTCATAGCTGAAAAGAAATTAAAGTGGTTTGAAGGCGAGAAACTAAGTCCCTTTGACAAGACCTCAAGTTGTGCCTCAGACAGTATGTGGTGTGAGAGATTAATTACCTGTAACCTGCTGCCCTTCCTATTGGTTGGAGAGCGAGGTTCAGGAGGTGCTAATGTGCGTCCACTTCTAGTTAACATCACACCACGGCCTCCATCTGATTCTGAAGCCCCATCTGAGGCACCTGCCGAGCTCTCGCCAATAGAACTTTCTGAGGCTACTGATGGCCTCCTTGGTGGAGTGGTTGGTTTCGGGGCGTCTTTAGGTGGTTGTCTGGGATGCTTCCCCTTACCTCCTCTACCTTTCCCTTTCCACTTATAGACCCTATGATTAAGTGAGTCTTGGTGGTCACGATTCAGTTTTTTAATCTTCAAGTCTCTCACCTCCTTCTCCCATCTTATAATTTCCTTTTCAATATCTTCATTGAATCTTTCCACAAAGATCGGAGATGACTTAGTCAAAATTTGTTTCTCCAGCTCCTCCAGATCCGACTCCATCTTCTCCAGAGAGGCACTGTTCTGATCCGGAGGAGTTCCAGGAAACCCTTAGAGCACGTGTTCGCCAGGCTCTCCCAGTTACTTTTGAAGTTCTCATCTGCCACTTCATAAGACGGGAATACCTGGACACGAAGTCCCCGTGGTATGAGGCCCTGCTCAATATATCTTTCAAGGAAGGCTCTGTTCCACCATATACGTATGCGACGTCTAAGTAGATCCTTGTATTTAGTTGTCAGTACCCCTAATTGCTGATCTGCATCAGAGCTGTTGATGCGAATATCACCATCTTTAAAAACCTCATCCAGTTGTTTCAGCCACGTATGGTCCCGTGACCGAAAGTTAATTTTAGCCATTGGTAATAACTGTGAAAACACAGAGAAACATATAGTTAACAAAACCAATTTTAGCATCATTGTTTATATGCTACCACCCCTAAAGAGCAATATCCACGAGATGGTGCAAAGGCAAGTCATACTCCAACAATTAATATAAACCAAAGAAAAGAAAAAGGAGTACCAAGCATTAAACTACAGCTTCTTTATTTAGCTTAAAAAAGAGGTGTCATAGAAAGACATATATCACCTTAAACAAATGTAGCCATGGTCAACAAAGTACATCAAGATACATGGTAGATACATAAACAGGGTGTCCGTGCGAGGACCCCGAACAATAATGCACGGTAGATGTATATAGAGAGAACAAAAAGATAGAATTAATTTTTTTGTTGTAACAGTTCTACTCTCACAAAGGACAGTCGTCCAGTAAAGTGACCAGTGCATAAAGATCTCATGGCAGAAATGACATCCAAACTGCAATCTCTAAAGTGCAAGTGCAACATATAGCAGCATAAGTTCACATATCATGTGTCAAAAAGAGAATGCAGATGGAAGTCATTACCTTAAGCAAATACCAGTATCCAAGGGGTCGATCAGGCCCATACGAAGGTGGGAAAGGGAGGAAAGGTTACACAAAGGCCCCATAGAAAGACATATATCACCTTAAACAAATGTAGCCATGGTCAACAAAGTACATCAAGATACATGGTAGATACATAAACAGGGTGTCCGTGCAAGGACCCCGAACAATAATGCACGGTAGATGTATATAGAGAGAACAAAAAGATAGAATTAATTTTTTTGTTGTAACAGTTCTACTCTCACAAAGGACAGTCGTCCAGTAAAGTGACCAGTGCATAAAGATCTCATGGCAGAAATGACATCCAAACTGCAATCTCTAAAGTGCAAGTGCAACATATAGCAGCATAAGTTCACATATCAAAGTGTCTCTAGAGATGTGGCAGCACACTGGAATTTCTACACTCCCCTGAAGAAACCTGCACTAGGCAGGTGAAACGTGCGTTGGGCCTTTGTGTAACCTTTCCTCCCTTTCCCACCTTCGTATGGGCCTGATCGACCCCTTGGATACTGGTATTTGCTTAAGGTAATGACTTCCATCTGCATTCTCTTTTTGACACATGATATGTGAACTTATGCTGCTATATGTTGCACTTGCACTTTAGAGATTGCAGTTTGGATGTCATTTCTGCCATGAGATCTTTATGCACTGGTCACTTTACTGGACGACTGTCCTTTGTGAGAGTAGAACTGTTACAACAAAAAATTAATTCTATCTTTTTGTTCTCTCTATATACATCTACCGTGCATTATTGTTCGGGGTCCTTGCACGGACACCCTGTTTATGTATCTACCATGTATCTTGATGTACTTTGTTGACCATGGCTACATTTGTTTAAGGTGATATATGTCTTTCTATGGGGCCTTTGTGTAACCTTTCCTCCCTTTCCCACCTTCGTATGGGCCTGATCGACCCCTTGGATACTGGTATTTGCTTAAGGTAATGACTTCCATCTGCATTCTCTTTTTGACACATGATATGTGAACTTATGCTGCTATATGTTGCACTTGCACTTTAGAGATTGCAGTTTGGATGTCATTTCTGCCATGAGATCTTTATGCACTGGTCACTTTACTGGACGACTGTCCTTTGTGAGAGTAGAACTGTTACAACAAAAAAATTAATTCTATCTTTTTGTTCTCTCTATATACATCTACCGTGCATTATTGTTCGGGGTCCTCGCACGGACACCCTGTTTATGTATCTACCATGTATCTTGATGTACTTTGTTGACCATGGCTACATTTGTTTAAGGTGATATATGTCTTTCTATGACACCTCTTTTTTAAGCTAAATAAAGAAGCTGTAGTTTACTGCTTGGTACTCCTTTTTCTTTTCTTTGGTTTATATTAATTGTTGGAGTATGACTTGCCTTTGCACCATCTCGTGGATATTGCTCTTTAGGGGTGGTAGCATATAAACAATGATGCTAAAATTGGTTTTGTTGACTATGAAAATTGTAGATTCACACTGAAGGCATCAAAACTATGAATTAACACATGTGGAATTATGTACTTAACAAAAAAGTGTGAAACAACTGAAAATATGTCTTATATTCTAGGTTCTTCAAAGTAGCCACCTTTTGCTTTGATTACTCCTTTGCACACTCTTGGCATTCTCTTGATGAGCTTCAAGAGGTAGTCACTGGAAATGGTCTTCCAACAGTCTTGAAGGATTTCCCAGAGATGCTTAGCACTTGTTGGCCTTTTTGCCTTCACTCTGTGGTCCAGCTCACCCAAACCATCTCGATTGGGTTCAGGTCTGGTGACTGTAGAGGCCAGGTCATCTGGCGTAGCACCCCATCACTCTCCTTCTTGGTCAAATAGCCCTTACACAGCCTGGAGGTGTGTTTGGGGTCATTGTCCTGTTGAAAAATAAATGATGCCCAACTAAACGCAAACCGGATGGAATAGTATGCCGCTGCAAGATGCTGTGGTAGCCATGCTGGTTCAGTATGCCTTCAATTTTGAATAAATCCCCAACAGTGTCACCAACAAAGAACCCCACACCATCACACCTCCTCCTCCATGCTTCACGGGGGGAAACAGGCATGCAGAGTCCATCCGTTCACCTTTTCTGCATTGCACAAAGACACTGTGGTTGGAACCAAAGATCTCAAATCTGGACTCATCAAACCAAAGCACAGATTTCCACTGGTCTAATGTCCATTCCTTGTGTTCTTTAGCCCAAACAAGTCTCTTCTGCTTGTTGCCTGTCCTTAGCAGTGGTTTCCTAGCAGCTAAATTACCATGAAGGCCTGCTGCACAAAGTCTCCTCTTACCAGTTGTTGTAGAGATGTGTCTGCTGCTAGAACTCTGTGTGGCATTGACCTGGTCTCTAATCTGAGCTGCTGTTAACCTGCGATTCCTGAAGCCGGTGACTCGGATGAACTTATCCTCTGCAGCAGTGGTGACCCTTGGTCTTCCTTTCCTGGGGCGGTCCTCATGTCAGCCAGTTTCTTTGTAGCGCTTGAGGTTTTTGCAACTGCACTTGGGGACACTTTCAAATTTTCCCAATTTTTTGCACTGACTGACCTTCATTTCTTGTGTTCAATATATTTTTATTGAGGAAAAGATAACCGGAGTACATTTCACACCTCTTCTCTAAATCAAGTTAGCACTCTATAATCTGTAGAACATAGGTATATGTCAATTAGGCTAACATGGCAGATTTTCTGTCTAGTTATCAGATTATTCTGAAGATTTTAAGACAATATTATAATATAAAACAGTAGAAATATGTAGAGAAAGAGAAATAATAAAGAAAAATAAGTCTAGAAGAGGAAAACAGAATACCAATTTGTATAGTTAGACATCTGTTCCTTAAGGATGAGCGGGTATTCTTCCGGGAAACCGGATAAGTCTAAAACAACTTCCAGTATGTCATGGGGAAGAAAGTGCAAGGTAGAGGAGACTAAAACCTTAAATGACCTTCATTTCTTAAAGTAATGATGGCCACTCATTTTTCTTTCATTAGCTACTTTTTTCTTGCCATAATACAAATCTAATAGTCTATTCAATAGGACTGTCAGCTGTGTCTCCACCAGACTTCTGCACAACACAACTGATGGTCCCAACCCCATTTATAAGGCAAGAAACCCCACTTATTAAACCTGACAGGGCACATCTGTGAAGTGAAAACCATTTCTGGTGACTACCTCTTGAAGCTCATCAAGAGAATGTCAAGAGTGTGCAAAGGAGTAATCAAAGCAAAAGGTGGCTACTTTGAAGAACCTAGAATATAAGACATATTTTCAGTTGTTTCACACTTTTTTAAGTATATATCCCAAGGTGTTAATTCATAGTTTGATGCCCTCAGGTGAATCTACCATTCATAGTCATGAAATAAAGAAAACCTTTCATGAGAAGGTGTGTCAAACTTTGTCTGTACTGTATATATATATTATATATATATATATATATATATATATATATAGTAGATTGTATATTGGTGCAGCACAGCTCCCTTGGTGCTCAGCAGTCACAGCTCTCTCCTCCTTGCTGTGTAAGTATACAAAATAAGGACTGCAGCACTCTTCTTTGTGAACAAACGCCTTTATTCGGCCATCAGTGGGTGGTGACAACGTTCGGGATCCTGTCCTTTCTCTAGCCTAGAGCTAGAGAAAGGGACAGGATCCGAAACGTTGTCACACCACCTGATGGCGAATAAAGCGTGTTTCACAAGAAGAGTGCTGCAGTCCTTTATTTGTTATATATATATATATATATATATATATATATATATATGTATATATATATATATATATTTGATGTATAAATAAATCAATTGATAGTAATCAGTGAATAAATAATGATAAAGTGCTGTGTGGATAAGCAGCAAAAAGTAGTATTGGTGCAAAACAGCAGGTACGGGTCAAAGAATCTTAAGTACACAACTTTATAAGGTGAAGTGCATATTCACCCCCTGAAAACGCCCCAACTCTCATCAACCTCATCAATGTTGCCTGGTCTCGCTGAGCAGCGTTGTGCCAGCAGCTTTGATGAGAATTTTTGTCCCTACCTAGCACCTATAAATAGCAGTACTTTACTCTTATTCACAGTTCCAGGAGCTGCATACAGGGAATGTGAACGAGATTGGAACTTCGTGGGAAAATTTTTGATAATAAATTGGTGAATGAGGCGATAAAGTGTAGGAGTCTTTATTTAAATAAACAATTTTTTCCTGAGTATGTAATTCTTTTGTTTTGGATTACTGGGTTCAATGGGGGTGTCTGATTGAAACCTCTCCATTGCTAACATCTGGGCTTAAAGGGAACCAACCACCCCCAATGACCCCCCGGACTATTAATATCGGTCCCTACACACAGCACATACATGTGCTGCAATGATTTTTGCTAAAAAAACTGTTTTTTAAAACTAAAGATAATGCTTTTGAAAGTTTAAACCGAATGGACGGATGGGCGTTACTTATCTGTGGCAAAAGCCGAGATCTGCTGCCACTCATCCTCCCGTCTCCCCTCGCAGCAGTTATGGCCAGCCCTTTGTTCAGCGTCACTGCCTGGTGCACGGGATCTCATGCCCGTGCACACGTCATCATCTACAGCCGGGAAGCGAGCGCGCGCTCTGTCTTCCATAGCCGAGCGCAGGAAGTCAGAGCGCGCGCTCGCAACCCGGCTGTAGATGATGACGTATGCACGGGCATGCGAGCCGTGCACCAGGCAGTGACGCTGAACAAAGGGCTGTCCATAACTGCTGCGAGGGGAGACGGGAGGATGAGTGGCAGCAGATCTCGGCTTTTGCCACAGATAAGTAACGCCCATCCGTCCATTCGGTTTAAACTTTCAAAAGCATTATCTTTAGTTTTAAAAAACAGTTTTTTTAGCAAAAATCATTGCAGCACATGTATGTGCTGTGTGTAGGGACCGATATTAATAGTCCGGGGGGGTCATTGGGGGTGGTTGGTTCCCTTTAATGCCAGCTGAAATGACATAGTTGACATCAACCCCAAAAAGTATCACCCTGATTGCCACGACACTAGAGCAATCAGGAAAAGCCGGGTAAAGTGCCAGAATTGGTGCATCTAATGTGATGCCAATTCTGGAGTGGCTGGTGGTTGGTATTTTTAGGCTGCGAATGGCAAAATAACCATGGGCCTTCCCAGCCTGGTAATATCAGCCCGCAGCTGTCTGCTTTACCTTGGCTGGCTATCAAAAATCATCCCTATATATTTGGGACTTTCCTTGGAAGAAATTTCTGCTGCTTTCTATATGTTTTCCTTCCAACCCCTTTATCCTTTCACCTTATTTGTAACTTGTGGGCAATGCTTTGTGACTTCCCCTCTGGTCCCTCACCAGGGAAACCCTTTGATGGCCAATTAGAGAGCCTATTTCAAAGTGGTGCTGTTAGTTCTGCAGCTAGGGTCTTTAGAGTGTACAGGGACCAGTTTGTGTGACTGTTATACATTCATAACATTATTATTCAGAGATAAGAAGATGCTTTGTAAGCTTTTTTTTTTAGGGTATCACGCCTATTTAAACATTTCTAGGAGAAACACCACAATGCAGAGTTCTGAGAATAGATTGTGCAGAATTATTTTCTGAAGAATACAAGTATTTACTATAAGAACATGTCAGATACTCATTAGCTGAAGTTAGCACATCTTGTCTGCTTTGTAGGATTTAAAAAAGGAATGTTTTTACTTAATGTCTGTACAGAATTCAATTACAAAGAACACATGAAGATCATTCTTTTCCCATGATTTATATAGTATTATTTTTAGACATTAAAGGAAACTAACCCTTCAAGCCTAAGGGCACTAAGCAAAAGACTGAGTGTAAGTGATGATCACATATAACCTTGTATCTACGTAGTCCATTTCTGCCAGATGCCAGTGCCCTATGGTGCCCCAGTTTTGTGAGAGTGGGCCTGGGCCTACCAGTTAAGTATCATTGACCATGGCACTCTATTTGATTATTGAAACTATATATGAATTTTTTTTTTTTTTGAACCATCATTTTTATTGGTATTTCAGACTTCGAAACAATAAAAGATAAACAGTGGCATTTAAATCATGGTAACAGAGTATATAAGTGAAGACAGCTTTGGTGGAACACCAAGATAAAAACATCAATTACACACAAGAAAATAAACCCATCCCTCCCCTCCCTTTATGCCTTGCTCATAAAAAATTATTTCCTTTCAATACTCTATCATATTATCGAAATTTATTAGCTAATGAAATTAATAGCCAATATTAGGTGCCACATCTCAAGATACCTAAAGTGCCATTCAAGTCCTCAATAGCGTACCACTCTGTGTTTTTATAGGGAATCATAAATCTCTCTATCTCTACGTCTGAGAAGTTCTTTAATATGTAGGGTTTCCACTTGTGGAAAAATTTTTTAGTCAATTTGGTAGGGTTTCTTAGTGTCTCTAAAGATTCCAGGTCTAATGTTTTCCTGAGAGTATTATGTACCATTTCAATAGAGGGAACAGTCTCACGAATCCAGTGAAGCAGGAGAAGTCTCTTGGCCACTATAGAGATTGTATGGAATAGGGTATGCAACTGATATTCCGCGGGAGATCCTACCAAGTAGTGGAATAGCCATAACAATGGGTCACTTCTACTCTCAGCAGGATATAATCCCGAGGCTAGATCTCCCACTTTTTTCCAATATTTTTGCGACTCTGAACATGACCACATTCCATGTTCGAGATCGGTCAGGGGAGTCTTTCATTTAGGGCAATGCGACAATCTCTCACTATTGGTCGAAGAGGGTGGGATATTGAAGCCCTTAATTATTCCGTGCATAAGTCTATATTGAGTATCCCTCCACTTTTCATTTATAATATTCTTTCTTATTATACCCCATCCTGTCAGTACGTTTTGAGTGAGATCTGGATCTGCGAAGTGTCTCCTCCACAACGAAAATAGTTTATGGGTCCCCAGAGGTCTTAGGGTGTGTTGTAGCCTGTTATACAAGGAGGATATAGACATGTGTTCAAGTGCATTATTCACCAGTTCCCCCCATTCACCTCCTTCTATCTCCTTTGAGACATCACGCAACCAGGACAAGAGATGTCGTTGTAATTGTAAGCATTGTAGCCATTGAGATCTTGGCAAATTAAATTTGTTTAAAATTTCTTCACCAGTTAGCCATTTCTTCTCCCCTACATGCATGAGGTCCCCCAGAGATTTTATCCCTCTCTCCTTCCATGTGTTAAATAACAAATTGTCAGCCCCTTGTGGAAAGGAAGGAGCAGCCCAAGGGTTCAGGTGCTTAGAGATCTGCCATGAGAGCTTCATTTTTTTCCTTACTGCCTTCCAAGTCATCATTGTATCCCTGTAGATAGATGTGCATTTAATTCTTAGAGGTAAATCTTTCAATGAGGAGTGCAGCAGGGCTGACAGATCCCAAGGTTGTGAGAACTCCCCCTCCAGGCCCACATCGGAGAATTTTGAAGTGCTGTTGACCCAGTCTAGGACAGTTCTCATGACACACGCCAGATTATAGCCCCTAATATCCGGAACTCTCAGTCCCCCCTCCTCTCTGGATTGCATTAGATTTGTAAGTTTAATTCTTGCTCTTTTGCCTCCCCATAAGAATTTTGAAAATGCGGTGTTCAGTCGCCCAACATCTTTATGCTTGAGTAGCAGTAGGATTGTCTGGAGGGGATAAAGAAGCCTCGCGAAACTAACCATTTTTATCAGGTGAGATTGGCCCAACAATGATAAGGGAAGATTTTTCCAGTTCTCAAGTTCCTTTTCTATTTTTTCGATTATTGGTAAAAAATTTAATTTATATATCAAATTGGGTGATCTGGCCAGCTGTACGCGTAAGTATTTCAAGCTATTTTTTGCTACAGGTATTCCGTGCAGTACGGTTGTGGCTCCGTTGTGTAATCCATTTTTAAGAAAGAGAATTTCGCATTTGTCAAATCCTGATAATTTGCCTATTTTTTCTATGGTGTCCAGTATTTTTTTAAGATCTCTTTGGGGATGGTTTACAAATAAGATAATATCGTCAGCAAAAAGGGACAGCTTAACCTCCCTTCCTCCAACTCTCAGGCCTTCATAGATGTTCTGTGTTGTTAGATATAGTGCTAGTGGTTCGATCGCCAGGTTAAAGAGAAGAGGGGACAATGGGCAACCCTGGCGAGTTCCCTTCATGGATTTATATTACACAGTTAAAATAGTTTCTTTGTAAAGTAAGATCTATTATAAGTACTACATTGTCTATATACCTAGAGTCTGTGTTCTCTATGTCATCCTTCTGGTCTTCGCATGCCACAACCTACTTGGGTGAGAATGCCAGATAGCTAATTGGCGATATTAAAATAGATCATCTTGAATATATTTTTTTTATCATATTTCATAAGACACAAGGGTGAAAAAAACCTCTTCTGAGGAACATTTTCCGTAGAATAGTGCTGAACGTACGCTTCATCTCCAGACAGCTGTTTACAGACTGAGGAGCGCTGACAGGTTTAGACATCGCTTCGTTACAGAATATAACAGACAGGATATAATAGCTCTCCTATATATAAACCATTTCCTGCCAGACGCTGCACAAATAATAGGTCAGTGCAAATAACTGTGGTGGTTGCTACTAAGGAAGAGCTCTTCACCTTTATCACATGTTAACCATAAAAATGTCAGCCCCCACTATTTCCAGCATGGCCCCGTGACTTCTATTATCACGTCGCATTGTTTTTTTCTGTCATGTCGGCAGTTTTCTGTTGCAAGTAATCTTTCTTTTTTTTTAAAAATAAAATGTTTTGTTCACTTTATTTAGCTGAATTGAGAGACTTCCAGACTGCATTAAACTCATTGAGACATCATGTTTTCAATTAAATGTCATCATTTTACTTTATATTCATCTTATCTACTTATTGGATTATTTTTATTTTATATAAAAGAACAAAAAAATCAAGATATTTAATAGATTTATCAGGGAACAACCCAACTGGAGCTATGAGCTAAATACAATATCCAAACATGAATGGAGACAGTAAGGGAATGTTGTTGTACCTATCAGTCCACTAAGCTCTTTGTTCAGATCATATTCATATACATGAGACAAAAGTCTGCCAGTCTGATTTCAGTAGGTCAGGCCGGGCATATCAGGGGTATGAGACCCTCACTCCTGACAGATGATGTGAGGAGGAGAGAAAGGTCAGGCAGTTGTAATTTGACTGTCCTATCCTTTTAACTAGGTATGTCCTAGTGAGGACAGAGAGGGTTGGTTAAGTTAAAACACATACTTTATTTTCTTCATGTTAAAGCATCTTTTGGGCAGATAGTCAAGTAACCCCCCAGCGATAGATCAATTCCCACGCGTTTCGACTGCTACGTCTTAGTCATGGATCCATGAATAAGATGTAACAGTCGAAATGCGTGGGATTTGATCTGTCGCTGGGGGGGTTACTTGACTACCTGCCCAAAAGATGTTTTAACATGAAGAAAATAAAGTATGTGTTTCAACCTAACCAACCCTCTCTGTGCTCGCTGGAACATACCTATTTTCATGGATTACAATACATCCAGCTCTGTGCGAGGAGGCACTGGGACCAGCTAGTTAGGAACAGGAGGGGGGTGAGCTGAACCTTTTTGTTACCTGGCCTATCCTTTTGTTTTCAAAGATGATAAGACACTGCCAGAGCCGTTTTCTCCCCTCTCATCATTGAAAACGTGAGTGCTCAGACAGTCGAGCAATCATGTGAGTGGGAGAGCTGCTAGAGATGCTGATCTCATGTGTAGGGTCAGCTTTAGGCCAGAGACACACTATGCGAGATGCAAGCAATGAGTCTCGCATGACTCTCCCAGAACAGCTGCTGGCTCTCTGGACTGGAGCGCGTCAGCTGCATGCGTTTCTATGCGACCGACACGCTCCTGCCCAGAGAGACGGCAGCCGTGCTGGGTGAGTCATGCAAGACTCATCTCATGCATCTCGCATTTGCTCCGAGTGTTAATCATCCATGCACAATTTCCGAACAGGGTGCTGGGGACTTATGGAATACTAGCTGTGAGCCCGATTCTAAAGAATCGGGAGTCTAGAATCTGTATATAATTTTTGTAAGAGTTTTAAATAATAGACTTAAACACCAGATATATGACTAAGTAGGCGATGTAGGCAGAACTGTGAGGGTACCAATATAGTGGAGGTGTAGAAAGAGTTAATGTCCGACTAACAGGACTATAACAGAGTAGGAACTTATAATGATATTAAAAACGTTATTGAAGGAGTTAATGTCCCACAGGCACTCCCACAACAGACTCAGCGCTGTAAATTATATCCAAAATGGTGTTCAAGGGGTTAATGTACCAGTGGCAGTAGTTATAAACACTACCAAATATGCAGTTAATGCTGAACTGGTATATAATGGGTTAATTTCGCAGTGTCATGACAACTATACACTGTGTAATAGAAATAACAACAATAATGGAATATAAGGGGTTAATGTTCCTACTGGCAGTAGTAATAGAGACTACAAAGTATGGAGTTAAGGCAGAAATGGTATATAAGGGGTTAACTTCGCAGTGGCAGTACAACTACACACTGTGTTATAGAAATTACAGATAAAACGGAATGTAAGGGGTTAATGTTGCTACTGTCATGAGTACAATGAGAGAAGTGCCTCACTGGCCATTGAGATACATGGAGAACTTTGAGTTTGACTTTGAGTAAATTTGAAACTCAAAGTCCTCTATGTATCTCAATGGGAAGTGAGGAGCTATTCTCATTGGTCGCTGTGTGCTGGCGCCGACCAATGAGAATAGCGCCTCACTTACAGCGGTGAATTTGAAACTCAAAGTCCTCCATGTATCTCAATGGGAATTGAGGCGCTATTCTCATTGGTCGCTGTGTGCTGGCGCCGACCAATGAGAATAGCGCCTCACTTACAGCGGTAAATTTGAAACTCAAAGTCCTCTATGTATCTCAATGGGAAGTGAGGCGTTATTCTCATTGGTCGCTGTGTGCTGGCGCCGACCAATGAGAATAGCGCCTCACTTACAGCGGTAAATTTGAAACTCAAAGTCCTCCATTATATCTCAATGGGAAGTGAGGCGCTATGCTCATTGGTCAGCGCCAGCACACAGCGACCAATGAGCATAGCGCTTCACTTACAGCGGTAAATTTGAAACTCAAAGTCCTCCATTATATCTCAATGGGAAGTGAGGCGCTATGCTCATTGGTCACTGTGTGCTGGTGCCGACCAATGAGAATAGCGCCTCACTTACAGCGGTAAATTTGAAACTCAAAGTTCTCCATGTATCTCAATAGGAAGTGAGGCGCTATTCTCATTGGTCGCTGTGTGCTGGCGCCGACCAATGAGAATAGCGCCTCACTTACAGTGGTAAATTTGAAACTCAAAGTCCTTCATGTATCTCAATGGGAAGTGAGGCGCTATTCTCATTGGTCGCTGTGTGCTGGCGCCGACCAATGAGAATAGCGCCTCACTTCCCATTGAGATACATGGAGGACTTTGAGTTTCAAATTTAGCACTGTAAGTGAGGCGCTATTCTCATTGGTCGGCGCCAGCACACAGCGACCAATGAGAATAGCGCCTCACTTCCCATTGAGATACATGGAGGACTTTGAGTTTCAAATTTAGCGCTGTAAGTGAGGCGCGAAGCTCATTGGTCGCTGTGTGCTGGCGCTGACCAATGAGCATAGCGCCTCACTTACAGCGCTAAATTTGAAACTCAAAGTCCTCCATGTATCTCCATAGGAAGTGAGGCGCTATTCTCATTGGTCGCTGTGTGCTGGTGCCGACCAATGAGAATAGCGCCTGACTTACAGCGGTAAATTTGAAACTCAAAGTCCTCCATGTATCTCCATAGGAAGTGAGGCGCGAAGCTCATTGGTCGCTGTGTGCTGGCGCCGACCAATGAGAATAGCGCCTCACTTCCCATTGAGATACATGGAGGACTTTGACTTTCAAATTTACCGCTGTAAGTGAGGCGCTATTCTTATTGGTCGGCGCCAGCACACAGCGACCAATGAGAATAGCGCCTCACTTCCTATTGAGATACATGGAGGACTTTGAGTTTCAAATTTACCGCTGTAAGTGAGGCGCTATTCTCATTGGTCGGCGCCAGCACACAGCGACCAATGAGAATAGCGCCTCACTTCCTATTGAGATACATGGAGGACTTTGAGTTTCAAATTTACCGCTGTAAGTGATGCGCTATTCTCTTTGGTCAGCGCCAGCACACAGCGACCAATGAGCATAGCGCCTCACTTCCCATTGAGATATAATGGGGGACTTTGAGTTTCAAATTTACCGCTGGAAGTGAGGCGCTATGCTCATTGGTCGCTGTGTGCTGGCGCCGACCAATGAGCATAGCGCCTCACTTCCCATTGAGATACATAGCGGTCTTTAAAGCTGTGCATGGCCGGGCCCTTAGTTCTATTTTCGGCCATGGCGCTCGGCTCTCGTCGGTCGTCGCCGGGGCGGGAGACTCGCAATGGCCACTTCGCGGCCATTGCTCGTGCCCCTGCGAGTGAGTCGCGTGGGCGCCACGCGCCCACGAACAAAGCCGCGGAAGTGGCGCCGTGTGCGACGGAAGTCGCTACGGCAATTATATAATAGATAATACACACCACCCCATATGCTCTTCGGGTGCAAAAAAAACCTTTCCCTTTTTTAAACATCCATTTGCTGTAACTAATTATTTGGATATGCATTGTCCCTTTAAATAGCAATTTTTTTTGTCTTCTTGACTTTGTTTAGTCAGTGAGTAACAAAGAAGCAACATACCAATAGAAAATATTCTATAATATCCAACATAAAATATTTGAGTTGCTTCAACAATATCAATGACTGCACTGTACAGCACGCTTCCACTTTTAATGAACCAATGAGACTTTATTTTCTTAATATTTGTAACAATTTTGTACTAATCTTGTTTCCGTGTTTCCAGTATTGAGGTTGGTGAGAATACTACAGTCTGTATCTGGATCATCTTAATCTTAGCAGCGTAGTGTATGTCAGGGAAATGTTTGCCCTATCTGAAAACCATTATGGTTTGGTGATATGCTGGACATAGCCAGCTGAGATAAAAATTGGTTATCTGCAGCGCCGGACTGGGGTGTCTGGGGCCCACCAGGAAAATGGACTCCAGGGGCCCACCCACCTGGACCCACGCGGGCCCACCCATTCTTCAGCTAAATACAAGTACCTGTTATGCGATATACCTATTATAGTGTAGCGTGGACTATAAAACCCAGGCGGCTCCTGCACATCACTGTCCGCTCACCATTACTGTGATGTACAATTACTATAGTTTGCATTAAAGGGATTTTTTGGTGAAAACAAGTTCTCAGCGATGCACAGGTTAGGAAGGTGATCACTTATTTATTGGTGGAATCTGCACCATCAGAAGAATGTGGAGCTTTGAGCATTTGGTGATATTTTTCCCTCAGCATTTGTAAGACAAAAGCAGGAGTTGAGCAATCACAGGTCATGTTTTCTGCATTTCTCACCCTCTCCTGGTTTTGTCTTAGGGTATGTGCTCACGATCAGGAAACACAGCGTTTTGGACGCAGCGCCTTTGCGCTGCGTCCGAAACGCTGCGTAGTACAGTACTAGCATAGTGGATGGGATTTCAAGAAATCCCATCCTCACTATGCGTAGCCCACCCGCAGCGTCTTTGGAGCTGCGGTGCGGGTTGCCGGGAGTCCGCTCCTCCGCAGCATGTTTATTTCATGCTGCGGAGTCGGAAGCGGCTCCCATCGGGTGACAGCAGGGAGAAGCCGCCCTGCACCCGCCGCACATGGTGAGTACAGGGCGGCTGCGGTCTCCCTGCGGCCACCCGCGGCTTCACTCAGGTCCGGAGGAGCTGTGTCCAACACGCAGCTCCTCCGGACCGTGAGCACATACCCTTATAAATACTGAGGTGAACATTTCACCAAATGCTCAACTTGCTTTCTCTGGCGAACCTCTGTAACTGCATCTCTGCTGCTGTGTCACAGGACAGGGAGGGGGTTAAACATCCAAGTATTTAATATCTATTGGAAATAAAGAAGTTTCCACTGATTGATATCAGATAAAACAAATCACCATCCACAATCCACTCTACCAAGACCAATAATACCACATAGAAGGCAGAAATACCACCACACCGTGACCAGATCACATATTACCACCATATAGTGCCCAAATAATGCCACATACAATACACAAATACCGCTACACCATGACCAAAGCACTTAATACCACCACAGTGATCAAATGCTACCACATACTGCCACACCATGAGACCACATATTACCACCACATAGTGATTGAATAATACTACATACAAAGGACAAATACCGTCATGTCATGACAAAATCACATAATGCCACCACATAGTGACAAATAATACTAAAATAATAAAAATTGTAAAAAAGCTCTGTATATAGTGTCAGTGTACAGGTATTGCAATGATCACCATTGACATTATAAACAGGAGCTCTGTATATAGTGTCAGTGTGTGTGTATAAGTAATACACATACTCACCAGTGATGTCTCTAGGACAGGTGAAGTTCTTTATCTGTCGCTGACCAATATCACGTCTTCTGTGCAGGACATCTCTGCAGAAAAAAACATAGTTCGCTATACCTGACTTACTTCCAGAGCACAATCCACACTTTTCCCAAGATTTCTACACTAAATGAAATGACAAAAAAAGAAACATAGTGCCGCACTACACAGTAACAGTGCTAAAGTGTCATTCTGTGCCTGCTCATCCTTGTTCACAGACATATTTGTCTGATGGCAAAGATGTAGCAGAGCTGAAGACAGAAGACCCGTGGATTTCATCAGAACAAGGATTTTTTTAAAATTAATGATGGAGTCCCTAAATGTGTTTTGTGATTTATTTTTAATAAAAAAAAATTTCTGTTTTTTTTTTCTGTTTACTTGAAATTCATGGTGGACATGTCTAATTTGGCATGACACCATGACGTTTGGGCTTAGTACCAGCTGATAATACAAAGCTGGCCTGGTACTAACCCTTTTATTACCCAAGGTGCCACTCACCACCAGAGCCACTGGAAGAGGCAGCTAAAGTGCCTGAAAATGGTGCTATGAAGAATGCGCCATTTTCAGGGGTGGCTGCGGGCTGCGATTATCAGTGTGGGGGGCCAACAACGCTTGGGCCCTACCATGCTGAGAATCCCAGCCCCCAGCTGCCTTGTTTTTGCTGGCTGGCCATCAACATATGTCGGGAGCCCACGCATTTAAAAAAAAATATATATTTTGCATAAGTTTAAAACAAATATTAGGCTTATCTGTCTTTTGATCCCCAACCAAGGTAAAGCCAGGTAGCTGTGGGTGGCAGGCCGTAGCTGTCTGCTTTATCTGCGGTGAGAATCAAAAAGTCTGTGGAGCGCTAAATCATGTTTTTAAAAATGATTTTTCACACTTCTATATGTGACAGACCCAACAGCCAATCACAGATGCGGTCAAAGAGGATGTGCATCTGTGATTGGCTGTTAGAGCAATCTACAATCAGCCCATACATTCTAGTATGGTACTATGTATGGGCTGCTTTCAGGTTACTCAAGCAGCCAATCACAGACGCCCATTCTCTGTGTCAGTGTCTGTGATTAGCTGTTGGGTCTGTCACACACACAGAAGTGTGGGAAAAAATAATTAATAAAAAAAAAATGACTTAGCGCTCCGCGGAATTTTTGATTATTAGGTCAGATAAAGCAGACAGCTACAGCCTGCCACCTTCAGCTGCCTGGCTTTACCTTGGCTGGGGATCAAAAGGCAGGAAAGCCCAATATTTTTTTTAAATTATTTAAAAAAAAAAAAAATGCATGGGCTCCCGCCATATTTTGATTACCAGCCAGTTAAAACTAGGCAGCTGGGAGCTGGGATTCTCAGCATGGTAAGGTCCAAGCATTCTGGGCCCCCCACTCTGAAAACGGCAGCCCGCAGCCACCCCTGAAATTGGCGCATTCAGGTGTTTTATCCGACTCTTCCAGCGGCCCTGGTGCGGGGTGGCACGCTGGGCAATAATGGGATTAGTACCAGCTTTATATTATCAGCTTGTACTAAGCCTGAAATTCATGGCGTCACGCCAAACTAGACATGGCCACCGAATTTCTAGTAAACAGAAAAAAAACAACACGAGACAAACATTTTTTAAGAAAAATCAAACAACACATTTAGAGACTCAATCTTCAATAAAAAAAAAATCCTCGGTCCGATGTAATCCACAGATCTTCTTGTCTTCAGCTCTGCTGCATCATTGCCATCAGACAAATATGTCTGCTGACAGGTAAGCAGGCACAGAATAAAGGCCCCGTTACATGCTGCGATGTTCCAGCGATACGACCTGGCCGGGATCGCTGGAACATCGCTGTGTGGTCGCTGGTGAGCTGTCAAACAGGCAGACTCACCAGCGATAATACTGGTAAACAAGGTACACATCGGGTATCTAAGCACAGCGCTGTGCCTAGTTACCCGATGTGTACCTTGGTTACCAGCCTGCTCCCACTTACCCAGCCTGTCAGAATGAACATCGCTGGTCGTTGGACCCTGTCACACATGCCGATGCATGCGTGACAGCGGCACACCAACGCCCGAAAAATGGTCCCGGCCATTCTGCAACGATCAGCTAGCTGATCGCCAGTCGTTGCAGCATGTCACACACAGCGATATCACTGCGAGGTCGCTGCAGCGTCACAAAACCGGTGACGTTGCAAGGATATCGTTAGCGATATCGTTGTGTGTAATGGTGCCTTAACATTAGAACACAGCTGTTAGAGAAGTGCTTAGCTGGCCTACACCCGGCGACCATGTTTTCCTGTGCATTGCAAATAATGCATGCTTTCAAACGCATGCCTATTTTTGCAAGCGTTAGTATGCATTTTTGCAATGCAAGTCTACGGTACATTGCATTTGTGCTGATTTACAACGGATCCGTTGTAACACACAGCATAAGTGCAATGTTAACCCAGCCTAACAGCAGCGAGGAGGGGAGACGGAGCCCTGGAGACTGCCTAGTCAGTCTACTGGTGGTACTATTATGCCCATTGCCCAGAATGTCCTCCCAGCCTTTGTGGTACTATTATGCCCATTGCCCAGTATGTACTGCCAGCCTCTGTGGTACTATCATGCTAGTACTACCACCAATGGCTGTTAGGACATGCTGGGTGGGCATGATAGTACCGCAGACGCTGGCAGGACATACTAAGCAATGGGCATGCATGATAGTACCACCCGAGGCTGGCATGACATATGCCGGCCAATGGGCATGATAATCCTGCCCATTGCCCAGTAGTATATCCTGCCAGCCTCAGTCAAGGGACCCAGACAGTTACCTCCTCATCCGTCCTGCTGCTGGCTCGGAGTCCTGTACAGTGCAGCATGTAGTGTGAATGCCACACTATGGAGATGCTGCTTCTACTACTGCCAAGTGGAGGTGAGGGCCACATAGAGATTACAGGGGGCCCCTTAGGGGCGGACATAGAGATCATGGGGCCAATCAGGGGCGTACATAGAGATCATGGGGCCCCATCAGGGGCATACATAGAGATCATCATGGGGCCCACACATAGGCGTACATAGAGATCATGGGGCCCACACATAGGCGTACATAGAGATCATGGGGCCCACACATAGGCGTACATACAGATTACGGGGCCCACACATAGGCGTGCATAGAGGTAATCATGGGGCCCACACATAGGCGCACATAGAGATCATCATGGGGCCCACTCAGAGGCGTACATAGAGATTATGGGGCCCACACAGAGGTGCACATAGAGATCATGGGGCCCACTCAGATGCGTACATAGAGATCATCATGGGGCCCACACATAAGCGCACATAGAGATCATGGGGCCCACATATAGCGTACATAGAGATCATGGGGCCCACACATAGGCGTACATAGAGATCATGGGGCCCACATATAGCGCACATAGAGATCATGGGGCCCACACATAAGCGCACATAGAGATCATGGGGCCCACACATAGGCGTACATAGAGATCATGGGGCCCACACATAGGCGTACATACAGATTACGGGGCCACTCAGGGGCGTGCATAGAGGTAATCATGAGGCCCACACATAGGCGTACATAGAGATCACGGGGCCCACTCAGATGCGTACATAGAGATCATCATGGGCCCCACACATAAGCGCACATAGAGATCATGGGGCCCACATATAGCGTACATAGAGATCATGGGGCCCACACATAGGCGTACATAGAGATCATGGGGCCCACACATAGGCGTACATAGAGATCATGGGGCCCACACATAGGCGTACATACAGATTACGGGGCCCACTCAGGGGCGTGCATAGAGGTAATCATGAGGCCCACACATAGGCGCACATAGAGATCATGGGGCCCACTCAGAGGTGTACATAGAGATCGTGGGGCCCACACATAGGCGCACATAGAGATCATGGGGCCCACACATAGGCGTACATAGAGATCATGGGGCCCACACATAGGCGTACATAGAGATCATGGGGCCCACACATAGGCGTACATAGAGATCATGGGGCCCACACATAGGCGTACATAGAGATCACGGGGCCCACTCAGATGCGTACATAGAGATCATCATGGGGCCCACACATAGGCGTACATATAGATCATGGGGCCCACACATAGGCGCACATAGAGATCATGGGGCCCACACATAGGCGTACATAGAGATCATGGGGCCCACACATAGGCGTACATAGAGATCACGGGGCCCACACATATGCGTACATAGAGATCATCATGGGGCCCACACATAGGCGTACATAGAGATCATGGTGCACACTCAGAGGCGTACATAGAGATTACGGGGCCCACTCGGGCGTGCATAGAGATCATCATGGGGGCCACTCATAGGCGTACATAGAGATCACGGGGCCCACTCAGATGCGTACATAGAGATCATCATGGGGCCCACACATAGGCGTACATATAGATCATGGGGCCCACACATAGACGTACATAGAGATCATGGAGCCCACACATAGGCGTACATACAGATTACGGGGCCCACTCAGGGGCGTGCATAGAGGTAATCATGAGGCCCACACATAGGCGTACATAGAGATCACGGGGCCCACTCAGGGGCGTGCATAGAGGTAATCATGAGGCCCACACATAGGCGTACATAGAGATCACGGGGCCCACTCAGATGCGTACATAGAGATCATCATGGGCCCCACACATAAGCGCACATAGAGATCATGGGGCCCACATATAGCGTACATAGAGATCATGGGGCCCACACATAGGCGTACATAGAGATCATGGGGCCCACACATAGGCGTACATAGAGATCATGGGGCCCACACATAGGCGTACATACAGATTACGGGGCCCACTCAGGGGCGTGCATAGAGGTAATCATGAGGCCCACACATAGGCGCACATAGAGATCATGGGGCCCACTCAGAGGTGTACATAGAGATCGTGGGGCCCACACATAGGCGCACATAGAGATCATGGGGCCCACACATAGGCGTACATAGAGATCATGGGGCCCACACATAGGCGTACATAGAGATCATGGGGCCCACACATAGGCGTACATAGAGATCATGGGGCCCACACATAGGCGTACATAGAGATCACGGGGCCCACTCAGATGCGTACATAGAGATCATCATGGGGCCCACACATAGGCGTACATATAGATCATGGGGCCCACACATAGGCGTACATAGAGATCATGGGGCCCACACATAGGCGTACATAGAGATCATGGGGCCCACACATAGGCGTACATAGAGATCACGGGGCCCACACATATGCGTACATAGAGATCATCATGGGGCCCACACATAGGCGTACATAGAGATCATGGTGCACACTCAGAGGCGTACATAGAGATTACAGGGCCCACTCGGGCGTGCATAGAGATCATCATGGGGGCCACTCATAGGCGTACATAGAGATCACGGGGCCCACTCAGATGCGTACATAGAGATCATCATGGGGCCCACACATAGGCGTACATATAGATCATGGGGCCCACACATAGACGTACATAGAGATCATGGGGCCCACACATAGGCGTACATAGAGATCATGGGGCCCACACATAGGCGTACATAGAGATCATCATGGGGCCCACACATAGGCGTACATAGAGATCATGGTGCACACTCAGAGGCATACACAGAGATTACAGGGCCCACTCAGGGGAGTACATAGAGTTCATGGGGCCCAGTCAGGGATTGTAGATAGAGATCATGGGGCTCCGTGAGGTTAGGCTCTCACTGGACCCCAGTATGGTGCCATCAGGGAGCTCCCACAGTGTTTGCTTCATACTAAGGCGGCCAGTGATGCCCTGTGGGACCTCCCAGAGGGCACCATGCTGGGGGAAGTAGTAGAAGCAGCAGCAGCAGCATCTCCTCATACTAAATGCTGCACAGCACTACAGGCCCCCAGCAGGTGAGACTGGATGGTGGAGGCTGCAGCACAGTCTGGGATGTCTGGGATCTCCAGGCTCCAGGCTCCTCAGTTACCAGGACGACCCCCCTTCTCACCCAAGCCTCCTTCCCCTGCCCCCGCCTTTATAGTCACCCTGTCGTGTGCTGGCCTGACTGGCTGCTTGGCTGCTGGGGCGGGTCCCTCTCCTCTGCAGCGACGCTGCCGGCACCTGCACAGTGAGTGTGCACACAGCCTGGATGGAGGCAGTGATCGCAGGCTGTGACTGTCTCCATCTGCGCACGCGCCGGCAGTGTCGCGCTGCGCAGAGGAGGCTGGGCGGCACCGCAACAGCAGGCAAAGCACGGAGAGCTCTCTCCAAGCTTTGCTGCTGCAACACAAGAAATAATCACTAATCATATCGGCAGTGCGCCGATATGATTAGTGATAGTACAGGGGGGGGCCTCACACATCTCCCTGCAGGGCCCAAGGGGGGTATGGGGGCGTGGCTAAGTGGGCGGGGCTAAAAAGTGTCGGGGCCCCCCGGGGGATCTCCCGATCTCCCGCCGGGCCAGTCCGCCCCTGGTTATCTGCTTTAAACATTGACTTCCCATATGTCCCATGAAGACATGCTGAGATAATAGTGGAGTTTCTGTATTAGTCTGACCATAGGGTCCATGGCCATCTATTTCAATAGTCATCCTTTTAATCTGTGGAAATGGGTTGCTGTGATCATTGGAGTTCTCAGTACATTGAATAACAGCTGATTATTGGAGGCAGGGTTACTTTGCTATAAAAAAAAGTCAGTAATAAAAATAATATATACTTTGGTAATATTTATATAGTGCTTTGCTTCCTAAATGCAAATGTATGCACATTTCCAAATAGACTTTAAAATGTTCTACCATTATCTTTGCCTCAGTCTGTAATTCCTTTATCTGGCTGCTATCAAGAACTGATGCAAAACCTGGATGTCTCTCTTTTGCTTTGTCTCCATTCTCAGATAACAACAGGGACTGGGTTATACACAGATTTTGACATTGTGGAGAGAGGATAAAGTATCTACAGTCGCAGGGAGGGCAGAGAAAACAGGCTGAAGAAAGAGTTAAAGGGAACCAACCACCAAGATTTAATCACCTGTAAATCAGTGCAGCAGGTGAATGACGTGTGCAGCATGACATCACTATTTTTTTTTTTTATTCTTCCCCCTCTGGGCTTGTCTTTCTGCTGTAAGCCAACCCCCCTCCCCCAGATGAGTCTGGATGAGAGGGAGAGGGTTCTGCTTACAGCAGAAAGACAAGCCCACAGGGGAGGAAAAAACAAACAAAAAACAAATGGTGGTGTCATGCTGCACACGTCAATCACCTGCTGCACTGATTTACAGGTGGTTAAATCCTAGTGGTTTGATCCCTTTAAGCACATGTGGAGAATGAGTGGAGGACAGAAGTTATGATGGTTAATGAATAGTGAATACACCAGCAACCTGGATACACACAGACCTCTCTCATCCTGTCTAAATTACAGTAATGGACATTTCCAATAAATTAAAAAACTGAATCTTGAGGCAGGCTGCAAACTGCATATTGAAGGAGCTGAAAATGAATGAAAGAATAAAGATTGATAACTGACATATATATATATATATATAATATATATATATATATATATATATATATATATGTTTAAAAAAATACACACACACTTTTTTCCATGTCAGTGGTGTCCATAGTCTTTAACCCATTTGCGGCCCATGACTTACTGGGTATGTCATGGGTCGCCTCCCTCCCTTTGATGCGAGCTCACATGCTGAGCTTGCATCATTCCCTTCACATGCCTCGCGATCTGATGAGATGTGGGCAGATCATGTTAACCCCTTTAGATCGCGTTGTGAAGCACTGATAGCACAATCTAAAGTGCCACAGCAGTGACTGCACTATTCCCCACCGCCATTGGTAACCCATGATGCTATCACGGTCAGATGAGGACCCCTGACACTGTCATGGCTCACTGTCTGTGGATGCCCACTGAGTGCCTGCATTCACAAAAAGTGATCATTTCTGCTGTTTAGAGGAGTGCTGAAGCATCTCTCTGCATAGCACAAGCAATCGGACACTGCAGTGTTGAGACATCCTAAGTGGCCAAGTAAAAAAAAAAGAATAAGTGAAAAAAATGTTTTTTCATATTATGAAAAAAAAACCCTAAAAGTTCAAATCACCTCTCTTTTACCCCATTGAACATACAGTGCCTTGTGAAAGTATTCGGCCCCCTTGAACTTTTCAATCTTTTGCCACATTTCAGGCTTCAAACATAGAGATATCAAGTCTACTTTTTTTGTGAAGAATCAACAACAAGTGGGACACAATCGTGAAGTGGAACAAAATTTATTGGATATTTTAAACTTTTTTAACAAATAAAAAAACTGAAAAGTGGGGCGTGCAATATTATTCGGGCCCTTTACTTTCAGTGCAGCAAACTCTCTCTAGAAGTTCAGTGAGGATCTCTGAATGATCCAATGTGGTCTTAAATGACTGGTAATGATAAATAGAATCCACCTGTGTGAAATCAAGTCTCCGTATAAATGCACCCGCTCTGTGATAGTCTCAGGGTTCTGTTTCAAGTGCAGAGAGCATCATGAAGACCAAGCAACACACCAGGCAGGTCCTAGATACTGTTGTGGCAAAGTATAAAGCTGGATTTGGATAGAAAAAGACTTTCCAAGTTTTAAACATCTCAAGGAGCACTGTGCAAGCGATCATATTGAAATGGAAAGAGCATCAGACCACTGCAAATCTACCAAAGATACCAAGACCCGGCCGTCCCTCTAAACTTTCATCTCAAACAAGGAGAAGACTGATCAGAGATGCAGCCAAAAGGCCCATGATCACTCTGCAGAGATCTACAGCTGAGGTAGGAGAGTCTGTCCATAGGATAACAATCAGTCGCACACTGCACAAATCTGGCCTTTATGGAAGAGTGGCAAGAAGAAAGCCATTTCTCAAAGATATAAAAAGTCTTGTTTGAAGTTTGCCACAAACCACCTGGGAGACACCAAATATTTGGAATCAGGTGCTCTGGTCAGATGAAACCAAAATCAAACTTTTTTGCCACAATGCAAAATGATATGTTTGGTGTAAAAGCAACAGCTCATCACCCTCAAAACACCATCCCCACTGTCAAACATGGTGGTGGCAGCATCAAGGTTTGGGCCTGCTTTTCTTCAGCACGGACAGGGAAGATGGTTAAAATTGATGGGAAGATGGACAGAGCCAAATACAGGACCATTCTGGAAGAAAACCTGTTGGAGTCTGCAAAAGACCTGAGACTGGGACGGAGATTTATCTTCCAACAAGACAATGATCCCAAACATAAAGCAAAATCTACAATGGAATGGTTCAAAAATAAATGTATCCAGGTGTTAGAATGGCCAAGTCAAAGTCCAGACCTGAATCCAATCGAGACTCTGTGGAAAGAGCTGAAAACTGCTGTTCACAAACGCTCTCCATCCAACCTCACTGAGCTCCAGCTGTTTTGCAAGAAAGAATGGGCAAGAATTTCAGTCTCTCGATGTGCAAAACTGATAGAGAAATACCCCAAGCGACTTGCAGCTGTAGTCGCAGCAAAAGGTGGCGCTATAAAGTATTAACTCAAGTGGGCCGAATAATATTGCACGCCCCACTTTTCAGTATTTTATTTGTTAAAAAAGTTTAAAATATCTAATAAATTTCGTTCCACTTCACGATTGTGTCCCACTGGTTGTTGATTCTTCACAAAAAATTTGAATTTATATCTTTATGTTTGAAGCCTGAAATGTGGCAAAATGTTGAATCGTTCAAGGGGGACAAATACTTTCACAAGGCACTGTAATACTATTAAAACACACACATTTGGTATCACCATGTTCAGAAATATATGGTGTATCAAAATATAAAATCAATTAATCAGATCTGTAAACTGTGTAATGGAAAACATAGTCCAAATGCTAAAATTATGTTCAATGGGTCACAGTAACATTGCAATAAAATGCAAAAACAGGTGGTCAGTCAAAAGGTGTCTGTTGCAGCAATGGCTACAAAAGAAGGTATCAAGCATTCAAGAGATATTACACAAAACTAAAAAATTTTTATACATAGAAAGAGTGGAGGCAGAATGAGAAAAGGAAGCTAGAGTGAGGCCACTCATGTTAAAGTGGAAAGCCTTTCTGTTGCGGTACTACTCTGACGATGAAATAAAGCATTTTATGAAACCTTTTGTGAAAACGGAAGACATTGGAGACACGTTAGGGAGACTTAAGGCCCAGTTACACACACAGATAATTGTGCAGACATTGTTGGCAGATCTCTTGTTGCAGTGAAATCATGGACACATTGTTCCATTTTGTGGCCGTGTACAAATGTAACAATGTGTCCATGATTTCACTGCAACCAGAGATCTGCCAACAATGTCTGCACAATTATCTGTGTGTGTAACTGCGCCTTAAGAGTTAAGGAATGATAGATGAGCAGACTGGGAATCAATTGCATGTAAAGATAGTGCAAGGAAAATTTGTGTATCTCACTATAAAAGAAGGGGGTATGTTTCAGTTCACTGAAGAAAATAGTAAGATTTAGACTTGGGTGTGACTGGGGGGGGAGGGATTGGTTAAGTTTTAAAGGTCTCTTGTTATTACTGTCAAGAAATGGAACGATGTACTGATTTCAACTCTGATTTTGGGTTCAATTTCTTTTTATTAACCATATCAAAACATGTATATACCAATATGGTAACATCTAAATCAATCAGAACACATTATATATTTAAAAATCCAACCAAAGTTCGATGTTCCCTATTGTCATTACAGAGAGTATACAACAAAAAACAACTAAAGTTATACCATACATGGACCCAAAGAGGTCTCGGAAGTGTGGGCAGGAGGTTACAAGATGACTCTTGTTGCTGTAATGCCCTACGTGCCAAACACTACCCAGTACACATATGATGTTCTCACACTGTTCCCCCCAGATGGAAGGATCAACCAAAATAAGATTATGCCTCCTACATTTAGAGAAAAAGAAAGGAGAAAACACCAAGGTATGAGGAAGAAAGAAAAAAGCGAGGTGGAACAAGAAGTAGGGCTGCAGAATAGGTGTTAAAAGGACCGTAGGGAGGGGAAAGGAAGGGGGGGAGGGAAGGGGACTCAGCCTCCCCATCTCATTTTATGTCTCTTCTCAATGGCTATCCAAATATTACTCTATCTCACAGAATAGAGTCTCGGAAGATTGGGCCATCTTTACAAAGGATTAATTCAATCCAGATCCTGGAGAATTTCTCCATGGAGTTCGAAGTTCTTCCATTCTGAAGATTTCTGCCATTTCTCCATACCACTCTAGCATGGTGGGAACTTGAGCAGATTTCCAGAATCTTGGAATGACTGAATGGGCCGCTGACAGACAAAAGTGAAGAATATCCTTTTTGTAAAACTCAATTGATTGTGGAAAGATACGTAGCAGCGCCATCTCTGGGCTACCAACCACCTGTCTGCCTGTGATCAAAATGTAGTTAGCAAACACTTGTGACCAAAGTTTTGGATCTCAAGGCAGTACCGCACCCCCAACACGTTTCGGAAACCAAAAGAAAGATAGCATGCAAGTTCGTAGGGCAGAGATACCACCTCGTCAAGATTTTATAGTTTTTTTCCTGGGCTGTGCAAGAGCTGACCAACTTATAAGTGAAGAGAAAACACCTTCAATCAGCTCCCGAGTTCTCACTGTCCAGCTCCCTTTCCCATAATCTCTGAAAGTGGAGTCCCCCCCACCCAACCCAATTTTGCTTCCATGATAAGACGATACATGGTAGAAATCCTATGATCCGGAGGAGCGGGTGTCCGTGAATAGTGCAGAAGTCTTGCGAGACTTCAGCACTTCTATGCCTGCAGACACCCGCTCCACTGCACCGATGCAAGTGCTCCTGTCACTTACCGCAGCAGCCAGAGGAGGGGCAGCAAACTAAAAGATTCAGGGCGGGATTTGAGCATGGAGGGGCGGCGAAACGTTGCCCCACCATGACATAATAGTTGCCTCCATGACTCAATCTTAGTCCAGCTCCAGAGAGAATATAACTTGATATTTCTGGTATGTGGGACACGTCTGGGCATATACAGGGGTTACTAGAACCCATTTACATGATGTATAACCTGCTAGGCACAGTATAAAATGCCCTGGGGTGGTGACAGGTTCCCTTTAATAGCAGATATCTTAGTAATCGTGGATGTTTCTTTAAGGAAATGTAGTAATGTAAATTAGTGTAAGGACCAGTAGCACAAAGAAAAGGGAATAAGTAGACCTAATATGTATAATAAATAACATAAACTCATCCTGTTTATAGCTGTGCAGAATAGAGATGGTATCTGGAACTGTGCTCATATGTCGCTTATCTACAATCTTATTTTGGGGAAAAGTATGAAAGATGTAAGACATGAAAACATTCGCACTTGTCCTTGTTCCAAGCTGTTGTGTGGGAGGAAATAGAGAGAGCTATTTTCCTTGTCCCAGCGGTTCTTAATCTGTCAAGGAGCAGCACACATATATGTGGAGGAAGGTTTAAGCCTCGCAGGAGGTCATGAAGTTGCCCACGGCAAGAGGCAAGTTGATAATTTGTTACACTAACAAGTTTAAAATCGTGACATGGGTCACCCAACGACCACAGACTTTATAATTTTGCGACAAGCTTTTACCTCCCTCGTAGTGTCAAAAGATAATAACATGCTACCACACCAGTCATTTAAACCTTTTCTTTACTTGCTTTTTGCCACCGCTGACTTGTCCAACACTATAAATAAGATTTGAAAGAGCAATCAGAGTCATCGGCGGGGGGCCCCCACAATAGATGGAATCATACAGTTAAATTATATACCACATACAACCTAAATGTTGTGATTGTTTGGATAACTGTGGTCACCATTAAGGCAAGTTTTCTATATATAATGTGTGGGTGTGACATCATGTGGGTGAAGTTCACCTGCATCTCTGGGAAAGCTGCGTTCTGCAGATTCTGCTCCATGATTCAGAGATTTATTTTTGTGCCTTGATAACTGTGGACGGGTTTATTAAAGCCCTTTACAGAGGAACACACTACAGCATCAGCTGCTTTACCCTTTTTCTGAATTTTTAGAAAAGCTTCGTATTGCACATTTCTAAAAGACTTATATTCTTTCCATTCATTCATCATTATTATTCCCGCTGATGTGCCTAAGTATAATTGTCAGTGTTTTTTGTACGGTGTTAATCTAAAAATATACTTATTCCTTCGCCATGGAAGAAAATGTGGAACTGTTGCTTATTGCAACCCACTAGATTACTGCTTTAACCCCTTCATGACCCAGGAATTTTTCGTTTTTCATTTTTGTTTTTTGCTCCCCTGCTTCCAAGAGCCATAACTTTTTTATTTTTCTGTCAATATAGACCTATGATGGCTTGTTTTTTTGCGGGACGAGTTTTACTTTCATGTGCAATCTTTTATTTTTCCATATAGTGTACAAGGAAATTGCAAAAAAATTCTAAATGCAGTGAAATTGCAAAAAAAGTGCAATGACACGTTTGTTTTTTGTGTATTTTAGTTGCCATGTTCACTATATGGTAAAACCGATGTGACGGGGTGATGTCTTGGATCGGTACGGGTTCGTAGACACCCAACATGTATACCTTTATTGGTATCTAGGTGCTGAAAAAAAATTCAGAAGCTTGAAAAAAAAACAAAAACAGACTTTTTGCGCCATGTTCTGCGAACCTTAGCATCCTCATTTTTCGGGATCTAGGGCTGTGTGACGGCTTATTTTTTGCGTCTTGAGCTAACGTTTCTAATGATACCATTTTTGGGGGGATCCGCAGTTTTGAGCGCCCATTATTGCATTTTATAGCAATGTTGCGGCCACCAAAAAAACGGAATTTTGGCGTTTGGACCATTTTTTTCCGTTACGGAGTTCACGGCTCTCATTAACGGATTTAATAGGATGATAGATCGGGCGATTCTGAACGCGGTGATTCCAAACGTGTGTTTTTTTTTTCTTTTTTTAATACTTTTATTGTGAATGGTGGAAAAGGGGGTGATTTGAACATTTACATATTTTTTTTTTACAGGTTTTTAAAAACTTTATTTTTTCATTGCTTCTTATTTTTACACTGTCTCTTTAAGAGGCACCTTGCTGCACAGTCCGATCACTTCTGGGAGATACAGATGAGCTGCAGAAGGAAACTGTGCTCTGACAGCATCCGGGGTCTAGCTATGACCCCGGGCTGTCATGTCCCGCGTTAGTATCGCGGTATCTCCGGAGCAGGCGGGGAACAGCACGTTCCCCGCCGCAGCTGCCTTGGATCCCACTGTCAGTGATTGACAGCGTGATCCGAGGGATTAACAGTGCCGATTGGATCCTGGATCCGATCGGAGCTGTTAGCCCGACATCTCAGCTGATCACATCAGCTGAGATGTCAGCTGTTTGATGTGAGCGCCGCGCCAGAGCTCACATCAAACACCCCTTACCCGCCCATGACATTGTATAACGTCATAGGTCAGGAAGCGGTTTATTCTCCAAGAATTCTTTAAAATAATGGGAATATGATTGTTTGCTCTAGGTAACCGCTTCACTTTCCTTATTTATTAGCTTTCATACATCTCCACCATATAAAGGAGCCAGCACTAGTCTCTGTTTTAGGCCGCAGACAAACTATGCGAGATGCCTGCAAGATACTTGCAAGAGTCTCGCATGACTCACCTGGAACAGCCCCTGTCTACTTGGACTGTAGCGTGGAGCTCCACTGAAACACAATCAGCTGATGCGCTCCTGTCTAGAGAGATGGCGGCTGTTCTGGTTGAGACATGTGCAAGTATCTCGCGTGCATCTTGCATAGTGTGTCTCCGGCCTTATTCCTTATCATGTATATCCATCAGGGATGGACATTGGGTAAACCAGTGGAGCTACACAGGCTTAAGAAATAAGGGGAGCCTTCCACCTCCAAAGCAACAAAAAGCTTTTGTTACCCACATATAGAGGGCTGCATTATGGAGTCCTCTTTGCATGTGTCTGCTCCTTATATGGACCACAACCCCACTGGTCCCTACTAGTCCTGTTGTAGTGACATCATGTCCATCCCCATTGGTCTCAGTAGTCACATGACAGCTTGAGTGCTAAACGTAGTGATAGATGTGATGTCATCATAGTGGAATCAGTGGGGACCACTGCATGGCAAAAGATTTGCATGATTGGTTGGTAAGGCTTTTATATTTATTCTGTATAATTTCATTTTTTTACCCCAACTATAAAAAAATCTTGGAAAAACTCTATAAGGCAGGAGTCTCAAAGTCGGCAGGGTATATAGGCTGCACATAGAAAAAAGAGAGAGACAATGACATGCAGGGGGTGTGAATCTGCCCTTCGGCTCCAGCCTCTAGCCACCTCCTTTCTGGCTGCAGGATGTAAGTTTTCTAAGTGTATTTACTCGGGGTACATGGGGGCTCAAGTGCTAGGGTACCCCTTGCCTGGATGCAGCAGACATGCTGCATCCAGTGCTGTAATTAGATCACTGTTGTAGTGCTGGTCCTGTATGTCGGTTGTTATTGTCGGTTATGACTACAATCACCGATATCCAGAATCTTCCCTTCCTACCGCTTTCCGTTCCTATGCTGATTAACTATATATATATGTAAATACCGATGACTTAATGGAAACAAGTCTGTTCTAATAAATGAATATTTATTAAACACACCCAAAAGTCTACAACAATAATATATGTATTCTAGATAGCACAAAAACTAATACACAATCAATTACTGTTACAATGATGTAAAACACCCACAGTTACTAATACCCACGTTACCTAAATATACATGCACACTATATTAGTGATCTATCCCTATATTATAAGAGAGAGAGAGAGATATAGAGATAGATATAGGGAGAGAGAGATAGATAAAGATACATATGGGATGATACTTAGGCCAGATGTCGATGTCCTATACCATGGTGGATCCAAGTAGAAAGAGAGCCAGTGTCTTGATTCCACCTTCATTTATAGTAAAGATTTCACATTCACACCCACATACAACCCACAACTCCGCCCTTCTCAGGTATCTTCTGTGGCAACTATTTCCAATCACCTCCTGTAATATTCAGTAATAATCCCTTGCCTACGGATGGGTCCTTGTATCAGGGAAGAAAGTCTTGTGTCAAATAAGTTTTAACCTCTTTGATTGGCTCCAGGATGTCTATGAAGAACAATGCTTTATCAGTCAAACATCACCAGTATCGTCTTAGCAATATACATCTCCATAGGTCGGATGTCTACCTGAATAGCAATGGCCAATGCTCCAAACCCACAAAGGTTGTATACATATGTAAATGACATTGGATGTGACAAACAGCATCTGCATTCAAGCCAGGAGGCTGCAGGGCCAATATCCATTTAGCATGTAGATGCAACCTTTACTCCTAAAACCAAAAAGACATCACACAGAAGAACAATGCTATACATGGTTGAAATATTCAGCTCTCATTAAATCCAATATGGAGTTCAGTGATTCATATTAATTATGCCATCACTTCCCCCTCAACAATCACCATGCATTGTATGGTGACAGCACCTCTTTAATGGAAGAGATTTTGGGAAATTAAAGTGGTTGTCCAGGTTTGGCATGAATGTCTGCAGTCATGTTGTGCGCCCGCAGACCTGTGAATCCTCACATTGTGCATATTGCACATTGTCAGGATTTTCGGTGCTGGCGTCAGGAGTGAATAGTCACATGACCACACGTATGCAATATACATACTCCAGGCCATATTCTGGCTTACCAGCCTCATTCAATATGAGAATTGAGTGAGGCCATGCACGTCTATTTGGATATGGCATAGACCATGTTTGTGGTCACACGACCGCCTGGTCTCATCGCCAGCATGATAGAAGCCTAATCGTGTGCACTGTGCACAAAGTCAGGATTCACAAATCTGCAATTACACAGAATACCTGGAGAATTGTACCAAGCCTGGAAAACCCTTTTTAACTATCACACACCACATTCTAGTAAAGTAGTTGTGTATGATAATGTTTGTATTTTATGTGAAACATTTTACTCTTTTTATACATTTGCATTTTACTTCTTTTGTAGGGATTTGACGTGCATACAGACTATATGCCTCTCTTAAGCTCCCTGGCAGTGTATGGATGGCAACTGACATGTGTCCTTTCAACACCAATTGTTAAAACCAATAGGTATGTATCAACATGTGCACCTAGAGATATGTATTTCATGTACACACATTTCCTTTTAAAGTCTTATGTCAGGCAACAAAAAGGAAAAACTCTATTTAGCACCGTCTATCCTCTCTTCCTAGGTGTTCTTGTCCATTGATTAAATAACAATTTATAGTATCAATCAATTGTATCTAAGGCCGGCAGGCTTTTTGTGTATGAGTTACAGACCGGGACACAAAACGTCCATTTTGCTAAGAATTAATGCAATTTCATTAGAAATTTGCAATTCAGATCTGAGCACCAGCTCATATCAAGAATATGCAAAGAAATGGAAGTTGAGCTCCTCTTCACTCATATCAAGAATACCCTATAATTCCCGTTCAAAAGGGACATGAAGTATTTTGGTTATGAGGGAAACATTTTAAGGAGTAAGTGGATTATCTATTTCATTTAACAGATGTGTTGTGGACTTTTCGGAACATAATACACACATTTTTTCCTCCAAATTTTGGAGGAACATGTGGGGTGCGTCTTATGGTCCAAATGAGACATGTTCAGAGGAGGCAGTGGCGGAGTGGGAGCACGGGGAGGCAGGAAAATTTCACTGCTGCTGGATCCAGCTCTGGGGAAACCATGTGTTCCCGCTGCTTAAAGTGAAGGAATTACCACTATGGCTGCAGGTAAATACCTTTATTTTTATGTGTGGAGGAGGCTAACATACTGAGTACCCTCCTCACATATCGAATATTGGCTATATTACACGGACAATATCTGTCAGTAACAGATGTGGGTCTGCAATGGTTAACCATTTAGATGCCACTGTAAATCACTAGCTATGTTAAACCTTCCGCTTCCCAAACATAGGGAACCGATAAGTTACCATGGGCGTTCGAGGTCTCATGATGATCCCTGTTGCTGCTATCTTGGCACTCCTATGAAGCTCAGCTACAGGTTGAACTCTGTAAAACCAAAACTGATACTATTTTTTCACCATGTCATCCCAGTTGGATTTTTCCCCAATTTTCAGTACACTCATTAGTACACTGTTTGTGAAAATTAATTGTATTAGGCTAGGGTCACACTTGCGCTTGCAATCCAGTTACTGGATCCAGTTTTTCATCCTGAAAACCTGATGAGGTATCTGACCCATAGACTCCAATGTTAACAATTGTTTGCCAAAGTGCAATCTGTCTACTGGATCCAGTTTTTGAGAAGTCAGGTTTTAATAGGGTCTGCAACATTTTTTGGCCTTTCAGCAAAACCTGATCAGTTTTTTAACATGGGACCCTATGGGAACCTGATCCAGTACCTGATGGTACATATAGGTACCATCAGGTACCTGATCAGGTACCTGATCCAGTAAAAATGCCTCCAAACAGACAAGGGGAAAAACTGGATCCAGTAATGAATCCAGTTACTGGATGCAGGCTCCCAAGCGTGACCCTAGCCTTATTCAAAATTACAGCTTGTCCTGAAAAAAGCAATCGGTAATACATCTATATCGACTAAAAAGTAGAAATAAAGTTATGATTCTTTGAAGAAGATGAGGGAAAAAAAGCAAAACAAAAATGGAAAATGTCCTGGTCCTTAAAGGGAACCAACCATCAGGGTTTAACCACCCGTAAATCAGTGCAGCAGGTGATTGACGTGTGCAGCATGTCATCACTATTTGGGTTTGTTTCATTCCTCCCCTCTGGGCTTGTCTTTCTGTTGCAAGACAAACCCCTTACCCTCCCTCTCATCCAGGGGGGTCAGTTTACAGCAGAAAGACAAGCCCACAGGGGAGGTATAAAAACCAAAACAAACAGTGATGTCATGCTGCTATGTCAGTCACCTGCTGCACTGATTTACAGGTGGTTTATTCCTGGTGGTTGCTTCCCTTTAAAGGATTATGTTAATTTATTGATAGATTTTTATTTGAATGTTCTGGTAATATAATATTTGGAGGTTACCAAGATGTAACGATAATCTACTTTATAAATAAAGGGAAATAATGTGAGTTGAGATGAAGTGGTGTATGACCATCACAATCCATTTTTGATTAGATTTGTTCTCACACTGCAGGAAATATAGAATTTGTTACATTCCTGTAGCTCGCCATGTCACACACATAATCACAATGATCCCCTTAAAGGGATCCTGTCACCCCCAAAACACCTGTAAACCTATTAAAACCTGTCCCTAGAGCATATTAACACTATCCCTACACTCTTTTTACCTCCTAAATGCAGTAAGTGACATTGAATAAAAACGTTTTATAAGTACCTGATTAGTGATGATAATGAGTGACTATCTATTCATAGTCACTCATCAAGACTGCCCCTCTGCTTCATATCACGCCTATTCAGGCGTGATCGTCAGCCTAGATTCAAATTGCCGCCTCCCTGCCGTGCCCTGTCTCGTCCGAGGCTGCAGTGTGGCTGGTGACGCGATCCGCGTCATTCCCGGCGCCTGGTGACGTATTTAGACAGGCGCCGCGCTGTCAGCTTCAAAATGCGCACTGCGCATGCCCAATGCGCATGCGCAGTGCGCATTTTGAAGCTAACAGCGCGGCGCCGGTCTAAATACGTCACCAGGCGCCGGGAATGACGCGGATCGCGTCACCAGCCACACTGCAGCCTCGGACGAGACAGGGCACGGCAGGGAGGCGGCAATTTGAATCTAGGCTGACGATCACGCCTGAATAGGCGTGATAAGAAGCAGAGGGGCAGTCTTGATGAGTGACTATGAATAGATAGTCACTCATTATCATCACTAATCAGGTACTTATAAAACGTTTTTATTCAATGTCACTTACTGCATTTAGGAGGTAAAAAGAGTGTAGGGATAGTGTTAATATGCTCTAGGGACAGGTTTTAATAGGTTTACAGGTGTTTTGGGGTGACAGGATCCCTTTAAATAGTCTGATACGTAACTGACATGTCATCCCCATATAATGGATGGTGTCTGTCTGATCACAGAACAGGTTTACATTGTCATTTCTCTGCTATAAAGTGTCATTAAAGACAAAAACAAGCTTGGACACATGGAGCAGTTTTAGGTTTTCAGTAACAGGACATTTTTTTGTAAACTCTAAATTCATTTAATGCATATTTCTCATGACTAAATCTGTAAGAAAAATAATCCTTACTGAATAAAGATGACGCATTTTATTACAATTCCAGATTTCAGTGAATAATTTTCTGTTGGTAGACAGAGGTCATATTAAACTCATTTGTGAGTTGTCAGCTTGCAGGAACATCCGTAGGCAGCCCGAGCACATGGTAAATTGAAGTCCATCGTCTATAAGTGGAAGGAATAATTGTCAGAATATTTTTCATCTTGCTGGTACTCTAAAATGGGAACATTAGCTTGTTTTTGTAACAACCTGTCCACTGTACAAGAAAACATTTTTACTAAAGAGACTATTTTGATATTAACTTAATTATCATGTTAGACACCTGAAGTTTCATTAGTGTAAGGGCTCGGTATGCAAGGCTAATTAAATAAGGGTTACCAATAGACTGTGGCAACCTTAAAGGGGTTCTCTGATACTAGTGAAAATAAAGAAAATGTAACTACCGTATATACTCGTATAAGCCGAGGCTTCTAATTTTACACCCAAAAACTGGGTTAACTTATTGGCTCGAGCATAAGCCTAGGGTGGGAAATGCAGTAGACCCCCATCCTGGTATATAGCCCACCATCGTGGTTTATAGCCCCTCATCACTATATATAGCCCCTCATTCTGGTATATAGCCCTTCTCATCATGGTAAATGACCCCTCATCCTGGTATATAGACCACCCATCACTGTACATAGCCCCCCATCACTGGTATATAGCGCCCCCATCACTGGTATATAGCCCCCATTCTGGTAATCCTGGTATATAGCCCCCATCACTAGTATATATCCCCCATCACTGGTATAGAAGCCCCCATCCTCGTATGTAGCCCACATCACTGGTATATAAGCCCCCATAATTGGTAAATAGCCGCCATCACTGGTATATAAGCCCCCATAACTGGTATATAGCCCCTATCACTGGTATATAAGCCCCCATCACTGGTATACTCGTCCCCCATCATCACAGTATATGCCCCCATGCTCACCTCACCCTCCGTTGCTCTCCTGCGGGCACCACGGCATCCTCCAGTCTTCATACTTGTGCCTGCATCATGTGACGTCATTAGATAGACAGGGTGGACAGCAGTATGAGCTTCATCTCACCACAGCACCCATGTTATTTCCAGTATTGAATCAAATATAGGGTGGAAGGCAGTGTAAGCAGCCTACTCTTACCTCACCACCCCTGATATCTCCAGTAACAAGTCAAATGTCCATAGCAATGTTCATGGCAACAGAGAAGAAATGGCACTCACCATTTGTTGCTTAAAAAATGTGATCCTTTATTGGAAATCCATTAAAATGAGAACAGTTGCAGACAGACATATCAGCAAGACATTCAGACAACAGCTGTTTCGTGTACTCCCGCACATCAACATTGGTATGACCTGTTGAACAGTGAGAGCAACTGCTTCTCTTTTGCCATGACCATTTAAGTGTCTCATAGTGTGCACCTCCGGGTTGCTCATACCACGCTCCACACAGCCATATTGTTCCATTGCTGCATACCTTTGTTATACTCCTAGTGCACCAATCGGTGCAAATCTGCGTCATTTTTTGTGTGAAGTATCCACAGAAATCACATCTTTCCATATAGAAGTGCTTCCCCCTACATTTACATTACACATGCTCACAGGTTTATATTGCACTGCTCTGAAATCGGAACCAGGCGACATATGGTTTATCGCCGCCAAACTCCCGAAATACACTCCGCAATTAGGAGGCAATTTTGCGGCGATAATTCCATGGTGACATATCGCCGCCAAAAATGTCTCCTGTGGTTGTGGCGTGTAAAGGTACTCTTACATGCATGGGTGTGATCCACAAAGGAAGTTTCTTCTAAAGTGTAAGCACAAAAGAGCCTGGCTACAATTTGCCAAAACCGATGTGTAAAAATATGAAAATTTTGGATTTTATGATTCAAAACTGTATGGCACCAAAAGAGTGAGTAGTGAGAAGGTGAGAAAATTTACTAGAGTGATGCTAGTCATTAATCATGGGCTAGCCATGAGTGTGAGTAGTCTAGAATTTCACAGTCAAATGCCAAGAGGGCTAGTAATAAACAAAGGGGTAAAACAAAAGGCATAGTCAGGTCACTGTCCGAGATCAGAATTCCTGGAAGGTGGCGAATCATGGTAAAGGGGCTAGACAAATGGATAATGAGAAGAAAGCTCCAAGGTTGGGTAACAGTGGATCAAATACTGGTCACAGGAACTATAGGCATGCAGACACCACCGAGTATAAGCTACAACTGTGAGTAATTAGGAGGTAGAGAGCCAGCTAAATTGCCATGTAATCACTCTAAGCAGGAGACACATGAATTAAACCAAGCAAACCCTAGACTCCGATTGGATGGCTGAACTGTTCATCACCATACATTACAGCTTAGCATGTCTCTGCCCAGACCAGTGGTCTGATGCAACGATGTACTTTTATTCCGACGCGTTTCAGAGCCTGCTGTGCTCCTTCCTTAGGGGTTACAAATATATGTTCGGACAATGTGTTTCCAGCCTAAAAAGTGCTTGTAAAAAGAAACAACTTTTGCAAATGATCTGATATTAAAAATCCTCTCTGTTTTCAAGATCATGGGGATTTTCAGTTTTAAAGTTTACTGCTCATTGCTAGGTTACCTGCTTCCTCTGCAGTTTATCAGCTGTGGCCAGTCTCATAGACAAGGAGCTCAGTGCCTGCAAGCTCTTTGCTATAGCGCTCGTAAGTGCAGCTCTGAACTTGATCAGATTGCTGGATCCAGCTATTTTCGTGAAACTTTGCTCATTTAATGCTGCTAAGGCCCCTTTCACATCAGCGTTTTTTTTAAAATTGCAGCAGATGCGGTGAAAAAAACGCATCTGCCGCGATTACCGCATAACCGCAACACTTGCGGCAAGCCCCATGCAATGTCTATGGGGCTTGCGGTAAGTGTGCGGAGGTGTGGCAAGTGCGGTATCGGCACTTGCGGCAGGTGCGGCCGCGAAAAAAAAACGCGGTCAGCCGCGGTTTATTTGCGGCTGCACCTGCCGGAAGTGCCGATACTGCACTTGCCGCACCTGCCGCAAGTCCGCATAGACATTGCATTGGGCTTGCCGCAACTGTGCCGCAAGTGTCCGCGGTAATCGCGGCAGATGCGGTTTTTTCACCGCATCTGCCGCGATTCAAAAAAAACGCTGATGTGAAAGGGGCCTTAGATAAGTTGCTTCTGCTTAGAACATTGGAAAATGAAGTAATTGAGGAGCTGAACGTCATCAGGAGCACCCATCTCCCGACAATCAAAAAGCTGGTAGGCAGGGGAGTTGGGGCGCATCTGATTATCTATGTTCACCCTGCCGCTACTTCTTATCATGACACGTGATCACTGCAGACTGTCAGTGGATAAAACTGTGACATCATTGATAGGAACGTGTCAGAATTATTATATGGTTTTGACTTTTTCCCATTTCTTAAGCTTTTTATTTCCATCTTCTAAGCAACCCTGTAGGGGCAGAAATATAATGTTAGACATCCATAGCCGTTCAGCTAACATAAGAGAAGAATATTGTCCTCGCTTAGTGTCAGTAGGCTTTTATTGTAAAACTGCAGATTTTGCTTTAGCCCGCTGGGTACAAATAATGAAGGAAAATCCACCATGAAATTAGAAAGGTCTAAAATTATTAAGCAAAGTAATGGAAACTCACATTTAACCATTTTACAATCAGACAGCAAAAGCAATGAATTGGGATTTTACCTTTTCTGAAAAATGCTTCTACTTCTTCCATTCTGTTTGTGATGTATTCATAGCATCGGCATTGCGTTCAAAACTTTGAACCGCTGAATGAGAATTGTAGAAGTAATTTAGTAGAGATACAAATTCATGAACACAGTTGTTTTTTTAGGCTTTGTTCTAATGAGTACTTGTTCAATCCTCAAAACTAGGCATTAGTTATAAAGGGGTTAATGAGATTACAAAAAAACAGTCCCCCCAAACATCGCCTTCCTGCCTATAGGCATCACCTTATTCATTTTATTGATACTGAGCTGTAATATCAGTTACCGGCCTGTAGGAGTGGTATTGTTTCTTTCCTTATATCACACAACCCTTTATTGTACACATGCCTTAAAGAACGTGAACATTTTTTTTAGGGTGTATAAATGTTAAGCCATTATTGAATTGTTTTCCCCCTGCTGTATATTCAGAATTAAAGGGACACTGTCACCAGGTTTTTGCCATCTCATCTGACAGCAGCATAATGTAGAGAGAGAAACCCTGATTCCAGTGATATTCACTTACAGGGCTGCTCAGTGTAGTTTTCATAAAGTCACTGTTTAATCAGCTGGAGATTAACATTATAGGACTAATCAAGTAGTCCAGAATATTCATTTACTACTAAATCTGAAGCAGAGAAAACAGTCATTTTATCAAAATGACAGCAAGCAGCTCAGTAAGTGACACATCGCTGGAATCAGGGTCTTGTCTCTACATTATGGTGCTGCCAGATGGGGATGGCAAAAACCTGGTAACAGTTTCCCTTTACTCAATATTGTCAAATAAACACTTGTGAATATACTAATTTTATTTGAAAATTAGTCGCAAAAAAATTGCAGTATGTGATAGGTAAATCGGCTTAGGATAGTTATACATGTGTGACATTCATGGTCCAAATACAGACCTCAGCATCCATGTACTGTCCTCAATGTGTAATGAGACATTCAGATAAACCTTCCTGTCTTCTATTAAAGAATGAGGCTGTTGAACTATAATCTTCTTTATTAGTAGTAGATATGGCGGAATGAGGTAAAACTATGAAATTATATAAGTGTATAAGAAAACAAGGCTGAATGGTACACAACACATACATTCTGCCATACCTAGTATGAGACGATACAAGTAGTTTTCCTACTGTTTAAACCAGGAACAAGATATAGATAAGGGATTCAACACTACCAAAAATTGGGTGATTTTAGTTTATTCCTGATGCTCCCACCCTCCAGTAAATGAGACCTGTGCACATATACACTGTGTGCAGAATTATTAGGCAAGTTGTACTTTAGAGGATTATTTTATTATTGATCAACAACTATGTTCTCAATCAACCCAAAAGACTCATAAATATCAAAGCTTAATATTTTTGGAAGTTGGAGTGTTTTTTTTTAGATTTGGCTCTTAGGAGGATATCTGTTTGTACAGGAAACTATTACTGTGCAGAATTATTAGGCAACTTAATAAAAACCAAATATATTCCCATCTCACTTGTTTATTTTCACCAGATAAACCAATATAACTGCACAAAATTTGGAAAAAATATTTCTGATATGCAAAAACAAACCCCCCCAAAAAAATTAGTGACCAATATAGCCACCTTTCTTTATGATGACACTCAACAGCCTTCCATCCATATAAAATCTGTCAGTTGCTTGATCTGTTTACAATCAACATTGCATGCAGCAGCCACCACAGCCTCCCAGACACTGTTCCGAGAGGTGTACTGTTTTCCCTCCCTGTAGATCTCGCATTTTAGGGGGACCACAGGTTCTCTATGGGGTTCAGATCAGGTGAACAAGGGGGCCATGTCATTATTTTTTCTTCTTTTAGACCTTTACTGGCCAGCCACGTTGTGGAGTAGTTGGATGCATGTGATGGACCATTGTCCTGCATGAAAATCATGTTTTTCTTGAATGATACCAATTTTTTCCTGCACCACTGCTTGAAGAAGTTGTCTTCCAGAAACTGGCAGTAGGTCTGGGAGTTGAGCTTCACTCCATCTTCAACCCGAAAAGGTCCCACAAGTTCATCTTTGATGATACCAGCCCATACCAGTACCCCACCTCCACCTTGCTGGCATCTGAGTCGCAGTGGAGCTCTCTGCCCTTTACTGATCCAGCCTCTTGCCCATCCATCTGGCCCGTCACTCTCATTTCATCAGTCCATAAAACCTTTGAAAAATCAGTCTTAAGATATTTCTTGGCCCAGTTTTGATGTTTTATCTTATGTTTCTTGTTCAAAGGTAGTAATTTTTCAGCCTTCCTTACCTTGGCCATGTCCCTGAGTATAGCACACCTTGTGCTTTTTGATACTGCAGTAACGTTGCAGCTCTGAAATATGGCAAAACTGGTGGCAAATGGCATCTTGGCAGCGTCACGCTTGATTTTCCTCAATTCATGGGCAGTTATTTTGCGCCTCTTTTGCCCAACACGCTTCTTACGACCCTGTTGGCTATTTACCATGAAACGCTTGATTGTTCGGTGATCACACTTCAAAAGTTTGGCAATTTCAAGACTGCTGCATCCCTCTGCAAGACATCTCACAATTTTGGACTTTTCAGAGCCCGTCAAATCCCTCTTCTGACCCATTTTACCTAAGGAAAGGCATTTGCCTAATAATTAAGCACACCTTATATAGGGTGTTGATGTCATTACACCACACCCCTTCTCATTACAGAGATGCACATCACCTGATTTACCATTTGCCTGATAATTCTGCACACAGTGTTGGCTTGCCACCAATTATTTTCCATGTATATAAATATATACAGTACAGACCAAAAGTTTGGACACACCTTCTCGTTCAAATAGTTTTCTGTATTTTCATGATTATGAAAATTGTAGATTCACACTGAAAGCATCAAAACTATAAATGAACACATGTGTAATTATATACTTATCAAAGTGTGAAACAACAGAAAATATGTCTTATATTCTAGGTTCTTCAAAGTAGCCATCTTTTGCTTTGTTTACTGCTTTGCACACTCTTGGCATTCTCTTGTCGACCTTCAAGAGGTAGTCACCGGAAATGGTTTTCACTTCACAGGTGTGTCCTGTCAGGTTTAATAAGTGGGATTTCTTGCCTTATAAATGGGGTTGGGACCATCAGTTGTGTTGTGCAGAAGTCCGGTGGATACACAGCTCATAGTCCTACTGAATAGACTGATAGAATTTGTATTATGGCAAGAAAAAAGCAGCTAAGTAAAGAAAAACGAGTAACCATTATTATTTTAAGAAATGAAGGTCAGTCAGTCCAAAGTATTGGGAAAACCTTGAAAGTGTCCCCAAGTGCAGTTGCAAAACCATCAAGCACTACAAAGAAACTGGCTAACATGAGGACCGCTCCAGGAAGGGAAGACCAAGAGTCACCTCTGCTGCAGAGGATAAGTTCATCCGAGTCACCAGCCTCAGAAATCGCAGGTTAACAGCAGCTCAGATTAGAGACCAGGTCAATGCCACACAGAGTTCTAGCAGCATACACATCTCTACAACAACTATTAAGAAGAGACTTTGTGCAGCAGGCCTTCATGGAAAAATAGCTGCTAGGAAACCACTGGTAAGGACAGGCAACAAGCAGAAGAGACTTGTTTGGGCTAAAGAACACAAGGAATGGACATTAGACCAGTGGAAATCTGTGCTTTTGTCTGATGAGTCCAAATTTCAGATCTTTGGTTCCAACCACCGTGTCTTTGTGTGACTCAGAAAAGGTGAACGGATGGACTCTACATGTCTGGTTACAACCGTGAACCATGAAGGAGGAGGTGTGATGGTGATGGGGTTCTACACCAGATGACCTGGCTTCCACAGTCACCAGACCTGAACCCAATCGAGATGGTTTGGAGTGAGTTGGATCGCAGAGTGAAGGCAAAAGGGCCAACAAGTGCTAAGCATCTCTGGGAACTCCTTCAAGACTGTTGGAAGACCATTTCCGGTGACTACCTCTTGAAGCTCATCAAGAGAATGTCAAGAGTGTGCAAAACAGTAATCAAAGCAAAAGGTGGCTACTTTGAAGAAATCTAGAATATAAGACATGTTTTCCGCTGTTTCACACTTTTTTGTTAAGTATATCATTCTACATGTCTTAATTAACAATTTTGATGCCTTCAGTGTGAATCTACAATTTTCATAGTCATGAAAATACAGAAAACTCATTGAATGACAAGGTGTGTCCAAACTTTTGGTCTGTACTGTGTGTATATAAGTACACATATTTACAAGACGCACCGTATTATAAGATGCACCCCACATTTGGTAAAGGAAAAGAGAAAAAAAATAGTTTTTAATGTTAAATGGGGTTCGTATTACAATGCCAGTGTCTTACAAAGCATATATATGTCCCTCCTGCTGGTATGTATGTATATATATATATATATATATATATATATATATATATATATATATAGGGTGCGGCAGGTGCTTGCAGCGTTTTTTTGCGCGGCCGCACCTGCGGCAAGTGCCGAAACCGCACTTGCCGCACCTGCCGCACCCTTACCGCAAGCCCCATAGACATTGCATGGGGCTTGCCGCAAGTGTGCCGCAAGTGTCGCGGTTATGCGGTAATCGTGGCAGATGCGGTTTTTTCACCGCATCTGCCGCGATTTGAAAAAAACGCTAGTGTGAAAGCACCCTTAGATATGTTTTTCAGTTTGGAATCTTAGTATGTAGTGGTATTCTACTGCCTTATAGTAAGGATTAGATGCTGTCTATTGTAGTTTGCACTCTCGTATACTTTTTGACATAAGCTGTATGAATAAAAAATGTAAAAAAATAAACTCATACAGCAGCAGTAATAGTAATAATGAGGTATGTATTAATTATTGTGACATATTAGAAAGGGAAGTTGCAGAAAATGTGGCCACTTTGCCTGAATCAATTGATATTTCTAGAGTATGATGATTGTATTCGCTCTGCTAGCTGCATTGTGCGTCTTCTTTAGACTGTAGACAAGTATGATGTGTTGGTTTGACGTGTGAGAGGTGATCTATAAATTACAATTTCAGAGTAGGAAATAAAATGGTTCTTCTTCCGTCAAATTTCATTTATATATTTGAGTAATACTTGACATGGCAGTCAGAGGATGAGGTTATGCTTATTACGATTTTCTTCAAGGGTCACCTGTTACATAATGGTCTCCCAGCATTGATAACTAGGGATTCATACATCTGTGCACATATTTTGGAAATAAATTGTGTTCTCCTTGTATCCCTGTGGAGGATTTTCTCAATCCCAATTGTCACCATTTCTGCATAGTATGAGTGTAATCTAAATGGAAATTCAGGACACGCGGTTAATGGCAATCGGCTGGGTGACATTTGCATTGTGGTGACTGAAATAAACATTTTATTCATTCATTAATCTCTCTTTTCCAGAGATGGCAATGTGACTACCAAGCAAATTGTGTTCATGCAGAGACCAACACTGCCCCACAAGACCAAGAAGAAGGAACCAAAGGTAACGAAGTTTATTTAGGACTCCATGCTGTTTATACATGGAAAGCATTGCAAATATATCAATTTGTACCATAGCATCATATACTAGTTAATATTTTCATAGCGCTATTCAGGCAATAGCGTATTAAGGAGACCGTCACATTCTGGCCTTGGCGTATAAGGCCCGCTTTACACATCGCGATATCGCAACGCAGCATCGATAAAAAAGTCACGTGGTAGGGCCATTGCAGTTGATATCGTTCGTGCGTTGTGTCGTGTAAATGGGCAATGCAACGAGAAAACAACCTAACTACGATATTGCAAGAAGATTGTGCAAGCCCTTCAATCGTACGATATTGTATATGCGATCTGGCATGATCGTGCCGTGTGACAGCGCAACTACGATTTGGAGCGCAACTTCCCCTATTCACTCCAATGTTAAATGGTCGTTCCCTGGGTTGCTCATACCCTGTGCAAAGAAGGGGCGTACAACATTGTAGTTGCGTTGCCCGCCAATATCTCCCTGTGTGACATCTCCTATGCGATCTTGGACAAGTGCCAAAAACATGTGCACTCCCGTGAAATCGTATGCAATATCGGAACGATATTGCGACGTGTAAAGCGGCCATAAGGGATGTTCTCTTCCACATGCACTCGTTTAACCACTTAAGAACCAGGTGATGTTTTTATATTGACCTTTAGTTTTTCATTTTTTCCTCCCCTTATTCTAAGAGCTATAACTTTTATATTTTCTTATCAATATAACTGAGAGGGTTTATTTTTTGTGGGATGAGTTGTACTTTTGAATGATATCCTCTTTTATGATATAATGTAATGTAAACAGAGAAAGTTCCAAATGTGACGAAATAGCAAGAAAAGTGTAATTGTACAATTGTTTATGTACAGCAGGGTGGGAACTCCAGTCCTCGAGGCGCAAACAGTGCAGGATTTCAGGATTTCCTTAGTATTGCACAGGTGATAACATAATCACCTGCACTGGTGATGATTCCAATCCCTGTGCAATACTAAGGAAATCGTGAAAACCTGAACTGTTTGCGGCCCTCGAGGACTGGAGTTCCCCACCCCTGATGTACAGCATTAATTTTACCATAAAACTGACCTGGCAGTATGATTCTCCAGATCAGTATGATTACATAGATATGAAACATGAGTAGTTTTTATTCAATTTAAGTAGTGAAAAAAAAAATTGAGAAATTTTGGAAAAAAATTCTTGCTTATGGAGTGACTTTCTGTGAATCATAATGTTTTCAATTTTTGGGATATGGAGCTGTGTGAGGGCTTGTTTTTTGCACCCTGAGCCAATCTTGATATTATTTTGAGGTATATAGAATGTTTTATTCACCTGGTATTACTTTTTTTTTTTGTGGTGACCAAAAAACAAATTCTGACCTTTTGATTTTTTTTCTTGTTATGCTGTTTACCAATCTGATTAATTTATTTTATATTTCGATAGATTAGAGTTTTACAAATACCATATATAAGTATTTGTAATTTTTTTTTCTTAATTATTAATGTGGTAAAATGGGGGCGATTTTAACTTTATTTATTTTATTTTTTTTCATATTTAAAAAAAATAATTTACTGTAGTTAAAAGTCCTCATAGGGGACTTAAACCTGCAGTGAGTGGCCTGATCACTTGTTCTCTACAAAGCAATTCCACAACATTTCTGTATTGAGAAGAAATCACTGTTTCCTATGAACGCTGGCCACAGGTTGATTTTCACAGAAGTATTGTAATGACAAACGCAGGAGTCATCAGCAGACCCCTTGCAGTCATTACAGCACATCTGCATACCATGATCACAATCGCAGTCATAAGGGGTCAGAACATTGCAACTCCCCCTCTTCACTGGCGCGAGTTATATGCCGGTGTCAGAGATTGATAGCAGCAATTAACAGGTTAACAGGTTCGGACAGAGCGCCCTGCTCTACCCATGGCAGTAAAGGTACCGTCACGTGTGACAATTTTGCTAGCAATTTCACTGGCAAATTGCTGTTTGCAGTGAAATCATGGACATATTGTTACATTTGTACACAGCAACAAAATAGAACAATGTGTCCATGATTTCACTGCAACCAGCAAATTGCCAGTGAAATTGCTAGCAAAATTGCCACGTGTGACGGTACCTTTAGAGTCAGAAGAAGGTTGAAAAATTCATCCTTTATCTGCGGGGAAAGATGTCATATAGATGACTTATGACGTGCATAGCATCTTGTTACAGAGTTAAGGCATAACTAGAGGTTCAGCACAGGGTTGTCAAAACACATTGTGTGGGCTACTAATCTAGGTAACCATCTTTACAACTATGCTAGTAACTGTAATGGTAGTGGATAAAGGGAACCTCAACAGGTGACCACGGTGTAACTGAAAATAAATCGGACAGCATCGGCTCCCTTCTGATGCCTGGAATCGGATGCCAAATAGGCATCCGATTCCGGCATTAAATCGTAGCCGGAGGCTGAAAAAAAGGAAAAAAAAAAAGTTCATGCTCACCTCCCCCCGGCCCCCGCCGTCTCCCGCCGTCTTCCTGGAGGTTCCCGGTGGCTCCCGCAGGCTCCCGGTATCTGCAGAGGTCTTCTTCTGCTGTACACAGGACCTGCGGTGATGTCACAGTCATGTGACCGCGGGTTACCATGGTGAACCCGCGGTCACGTGACTGACATCACCGCAAGTCCTGAACTGCAGAAGACCTCTGCAGACATCGGGAGCCTGCGGGAGCCACCGGGAACCTCCAGGGAGACGGCGGGGGCTCGGGGGGAGTTGAGCATGAACTTTTTTTTTTTTAACCCTGCGCTCCTAGTTGAGCATTTTTACTGTACTGAGCATCTCAGTACAGTAAACGGTCCGGGAGACTCAGATGTTTCCTCGGACATTCTCCATAGGCCCCATGTTAGGGATCGGGTCAGATCGGATGTGCACAATGCATCCGATTTGTCCGATCCAATTGTTCAGATTTTGTAATCGATGAAAAATCGTTGCAGCAACGATTTTTCACGAAAAAAAATCGGAAAAAATTGGCATAATCGGGTCGGACACAAATCGGCTGGCATTTAGTGCACAGCCGATTCGGTCCGATCCCCATAGGGATGCATGGGGTCCGAAAATCGGTCCGATGCTGTCCGATTTTTATCGGACAGCATCGGAAATGAAGAAATCGTAGTGTGAAAGCACCCTTAGAGATTACAGTACAGTTATTCATAGTGAATTGCAGCTGATGTTCTTCTGAGGAAGTCGTTCCCTTTTCCAATCATTTTCATCTGGGCCACACCCCCATGAATTCTTCAAGCTACAATTTGTCTGTATAGTTTATAACAGATAGATTTGACTTCTCACCTTTTCAGCATCCCCATAATAATAATATAATAATAATTTTTATTTATATAGCCCAACATATTCCGCAGCGCTTCACATTCACAATACAAAGCTCACATTTAAACAATCATAAGAAACAATTAGAAAATACAATACAATACTACAAGCATAACATAATACAATAATGGACCAAAAAATGGCATCTATCTCATCCTGCTGATACCCCAATGCTAAGTTGGTTGCTACAGTATTTGTCCCTATTACTGCACCTGCTATGTGACATGGTCACATTAATTCTTTTAAGGTACTGTCACACGTCGCCATATCGCCGGTGAGATCGCTGGCATTTTCTGAATTCGGCGATTTGGAAACCGCATCGCATGTGCGTAGTGGCGTGTGACTGGGCGATTCTACGGTGAGAAATCGCTGGTGGAGCGTTGCCTGATTGCCCTGCACTGCAGTGAGATCAGGCGATATCCACCAGGCGATTTCAGCGCATTGTGGCGTGTGACAGGGCGATAGCGATGTAGAAGGCAAGCTCAGACATTCGGGAATCAATCCCATATGCGTGCCTGACCGTGCTGTTTCCCACGCCCCGTCTGCGGCGATTGGTGGCTTGGTGGTAACACAGTTGTGTAGGCCAATCAAAGTGGTAGGGGCAAGGTGTAACATACTCTGGCATGCCTGTCTAATCAGCGTGCTCAAACTCTACACCCACATCGCTGATGTGGTTGTGGCATGTGATGTGGCGATGTAGGAAGGGAAGATCACTTCAGGTCTTCGGCAGGCAAATTTCCGGAACGCATGATCGCCGGAGATCGCATGCGAGATCGCTACGTGTGACAGCTCAACAACGATGTGAAAAAAGTGCCCAAAACGTGCACGCTCACGTCAAATCGGCAGCGTTATGTAAGCCATATCGCAGCGTGTGACGGTACCTTTAGTGTCCCACATAATAATGCCCACCACTGTGCCCCTGAGGGTATTTTCACACTGCATTCTAGCACACGTTCAGTGGTCCCGTCGGGGCTTATGTTTGAACCCTTTGCAAAATGGAATTCAGACGTTTGTGCCAATGGGGCCATTGACTTTAATGGTGCAGACAGAGTCACAGTGTGCTCTGTCGTGCACCATTTTCAAGTCTACTGTAGGCGGACACCCAGATGTTGTAGACTGTCCTCACCACCCAGAATATGATAAGCCCAAAGATCCCTACCCCCCAAAGCGCATGACACACTGTATGATGCTCTTACAACCTTCCATACAGTATAATGGCCCCAACTTCCACCCACAGTATGATGCCCCCATAGTCGTCCCCAAACAATATGATGGTCCCAGAGTCCTTACCCAGTATGATGAACCCCACAGCTTTCCCCACACCATGTAATGACCTCACAGCTACCTAGAAATACTTAGTGATGTAATAAAAAAGGGGATTTTGGTACTCACTATAAAATCCCTTTCTTGAAGCTTCAATTGGGGTACACAGGAAGACTATGGGTGTATGCTGTTCTGCCATTAGGAGGCAACACTAGGTTAAACAAAACTAAAAAAGGTTAAATCACCCAACCAACCGGAAGGAGTTGGTCAGTTAGTGCAAAAGCAGTAGGAGAAGCATTTCAAATAAGTACAGACTGGCCCAATAGAAACATATAAGAAGGGTGGGTGCTGTGTCCCCGATTGAAGCTTCAAGAAAAGAATTTTACGGTGCATACCAAAATCCCTTTTACTTTATCGCTTCATTGGGGGACACAGGAAGTCCATGGGATGTCCAAAAGCAGTCCCCAAGGGTGGGAAGATAAGGAGTAGAAAATAATGAAGGACAGAGGCCAGCACTTCAAGACAGAAGAAGTGGTCGCTGTCAACCAAAAAGGGCTATCCTTGTCTAGTCCCAAACTAATAAGGGGAAGAATTGATAATGGAAGGTCGATTATCCCTAAAGGAGAAGCCGCAGAAAGCAATGCCGATAAGGTGTCTGCCCACACTAGAAACTGTAGACAATTTGGGCAAAGGGGAGAGAATAGAATTCTTCCTAAATCTCTAGACTGGACTCCCTGTTACTAGACTAGTAACTAGAAAAAATAAGGTGCCTGAACCTTATCGGAAGATAGTTATGTGAACGGGACCAGGGATGGAATAGCGTCCGTAATGGGACATGAACTGAGGAAACAACCTCAATATTTTTTTTTTTAAGAAAGGGAGGAAGGGCAAGGCCATTCTCTACCCTGCAGAGTAAGATATCCCATTGGAGAAATGGGCTTCCTTGGAACAAACAAGGTGAAACAGGAAGAAAACTGAATCCGAGCCTTCCGTCCAAGATAATATTTGAGGAGGGAGACTTCTGTGAGGGAAAAATGAGCTTCCACTGTGGGATGCCTAGCCCTGGAAGGGCTCTGCAGAAAAAAACAGGAGAACTGAGGGTTCTTTTGAGATCAGAGTCTGAATACAAGAGCATACTGGTGAAAAAGGATACGAAGAAGAGCTAGGAGGATTTCTTCGGTGAGGGTGAAATAAAATCCCAAGCCTGCCCCGAGGCGTGACAGGTAAACAATGCCTACATACCATGCAGGCCCATGGAGATCAGGACATGTTGTATATTGATGGTACAGCCTGGTACGAAGGAAGGAAATCAACTCTGCCAATCAGAGGGGCCAAGGTAGGCAAAGAAACCCGGATCCTAGGGTGATCAAGCTAATGATCCGGACAATGGAAAGACCCAAAAGGGTATAATAAGAGATGGGTGAAGGATGACAGTCGAGCCTGTAAGGTAAAGAAGACCTGTCATCCTATGTGTGCTGAAAGAAAACAGCATTCAGAGAGAATGGCTGAGTCCCCTTAATATAGGAACTTAAGCTGTGATGTCCCACCACCCTTGGAGAGAGATCGGGGGAACATACATTCACAGGATCGCAAATGGGCGGCAAATCCACAGGAACTGCCGGTTGAATGTTAGACTTCATCCTTCGAATGTAGGTAATGAAGTCCTCCATGAGGTGGTCTTGGCCCTATTAAAGAGGAACAATAACTGTCATGGGCGAGCTGTAAGGCTGAGAAACTCATGTTCAAAATTCCATGTGCAATGTTGAGAGAGACTCTGACTGGACTAGTAAATGCAGGTCTGAGAAAAGCGTTAGCGACCAGACCAGAGAATAGCATTGAAAAGAGTCCTACAAACCGGAGCTATGTTATTGCGGACGCAGGACCTAGCCACAAGTCTAGTTGGAGGGCAAGACTGATTACCTGGATAAAAAGAGATCTGAGGAGCTATAGAGCTCTTTATAGCTGGTGAGCTGTATATAGATACTGCTCCACCTGGGGAAAGTGGGTTCAACGACTATCTTCTACATAAGAAGTGGAAGGGGCGAAACTTGGCACACACTAAGGACCTGTGTTGTGATGACTCCTGTGACATTGGTCAAGGGAGACTTCCAATCCTTTATGGGGAGGACCACAAATACAGATTACCTCTGCTGCAAATAGAGAAACCTGTATAGGATACGTTAGTCTGACGTATACATGAGGGAAGGTGGATTGGAAACACTGGTTATAGGACAGAAACCCTGCTATGTGGGTATTCCCAACCATGTGAGCATGAAGCAACCTGGACGCGCTTCTCAAGGAGTGCTGATACAACTCAGGCCTAAGAGTGTACTGGATCCTGGGATATCGAGTAGAGCTCGTGACCACTGCTACGTACATTATCACATGCGTGGGCAGCTAGCTACCCTGGTAGTCGTGATCTGGGATAAGAGAGAAATGTCTATGCTTGGCAAGCACAGCGGTGAAAATGTGGTGTGAAATATATAGCGGTCCTGGTCAACTCCATAGTGGATAGGACCTGAGTCTCCCTGGGAATCTGGATTTCTGCACAGAAGATAGAGCCCTGATCTGAAGATTCCGCAGCTCTTAGAATGGTGTTGGCCACTTGGTAGTGGACAGATTATGAAACTGTCATTGCGGGTCACTAATACTGGATAGTGCAGTAAATGATGTCAGCTATTAGATACGCTGGAGCACTGGATGAAGGACAAGTTCTGTCGTATGTGGTACTGAAGACTCTGGAGCACTGCATAGTGGGTAGGTCCCATGACCATATAGCCAAAGCAGTGATATGGTATTTGGTGGTTGGAACATCAGCACCCTGGGTAGTGGTCATACTCCTGGAGTGTTAGGATCCCTGGGTATTGACGCCATCAGTGATACCACAGGATAGTGGACCAGTTTCTTTATCCTATAGGTTGTCAGCGATACTGTACATCGGGGCTGGGAACTCTTTTGCCCTTGGCATTGGACAGGTTCCGTGGCCAGTTGCGTTATTGGTGAAGACACCCGTGGTAGCAGACACTTCTGTGACACTTGGTAGTGGACAAGTACCAAGGCCATCAACGTTATCAGCGATGTTCCCCGTGGAGGCGGGAAACGCTGTAGCCCTGTGTAGTGGACAGGTTTCATGGCCATTGGCGCCATCTGTGATGCCACATGTGGTGGCAGGAAACTGTGTAACACTGGGTAATGGACAGGTTCCATAGCCATTGATACAATTCGATGTCGTAAGTATTAACTGGAAGGACTGTTGCACTGGATAGTGGACAGGTTCCGTGCCAATTACATCGTCAGCGGTGCCATATATGATGTTTGGAAACAGTGTTGCACTGGGTAGTGGCAGGTTCCGTGGCCATTGTGCCAACTGCTATGCCACATGTGTTGGCAGGGAGCTCTGTAGCACTGGGCAGTGGACAGGCTCCGTGGGCAATTACGCTATCAGTGATGTCCCACGTGATGGTCGGAAACCCTGATGCACTTGATAGTGGTCAGGTTCCGTGGCCAATGACGCTATCAGCAATGTCAAACATAGTGGCTGGTAACTGTTGCACTAGATGGTGGACAGGTTCCATGGCCAATGATGCTATCAGTGATGTGACACGTGGTGGCTGGAAACACTGTTGCACTGGAGAGTGGACAGGTTCCGTGGTCAATTATGCTATCAGCGATGTAACACGTAGAGGTTGGAAACGCTTTTGCACTGGGTAGTGGACAGGTTCCATGGCCAATGACACTATGAGCGATGTCACACGTAGTGACTGGAAACGCTATTGTACTGGGTAGTGGACAGGTTCCGTGGCCAATGACGCTATCAGCGATGTTGCACGTAGTGACTGGAAACACTGTTGCACTGGAGAGTGGACAGGTTCCATGGCCAATGACACTATTAACGATGTCACACATGGTGGCTGGAAACACTGTTGCACTGGGTAGTGGACAGGTTCTGTGGTCATAGCCGCTACCAGTGATATGATGTGTGGTGGTTTGGAAACTCTAATGCACAGGACAGTGGACATGTTCCGTGGTCATTGTCGCTAGCAACAATATGATACATTGGTGGTTGGAAACTCCTGGTTCAGCAAACATTCATTGTTCATCCGTGAGGATGCTCATTAAACTGGGAATCACCCATCTGCAAGGATGCACTGTAATCCAATAAGATGCATAAAAATGTGTAAAAATGTACAATAATGTGAAAGGATGCACAGTAATCTGTAAAGATGCACAGCAATCAGAGAGAGTGCCCAGCAATTTGTGAGGATGCACCTTAATCTAAGCATCATCCATCTGCTGGGATGTACAGTACATTAACCCCAGCGTTTCCAAACTGTAGGGATGCACATTACACATAGGGATAAGGACTTATTTTAATAGTTAAAGGGTTCATTTGCCCACAAGGGCCATGGCCTTGGTATCATTTTACTGTGCCTTGAATATTCCCTAGTAACTGTGCTGGCCCTGCACTGTGCTGAGTGCTGTCTGCACAGATGTGGTGCACAGGGGGTTAACAGCCCTGCTCCACAGTAACCTACATCAGAGGAGAGAGCGGAGGGGGGGGGTGGGAGGGGGTTACATGGCTTCCCACAGCCCAAGTGGGGGGTGTAGCTTCACACAGAAAGCCCGGTAGAGTGAGGGGGAGGAGAGGAGAGAGGGCGAGAGAAAGCTCGGGCTCCTCTATGAAAGCTGATAGGCCTATGGTGGGCACCTCAACCCTGGAGGCCGCAGAGAGACCAAGGTCTAAACTTGAAGCTGCTGCCGGCAGGCTGAGGGGAACTGGTGCGGAGCACTGGGAAAATGCGGCGATTTGAGTTTTATCCACCAACCACCAAGCATCCATCGTGCTGCGGGGGCCACACACACAGCAGGAGACAGCACACAGAGTCTTCCTACCCATCCTGTGGATGCTCCGCATGCCTGGAGGGATCTATTGATGAGGAAGCTTGCTTCATCTGGACGTCGGTGACTGCAGCTCCAGATGCAGGGACCTCTCTCCTGTCTGGCAGGGGGTCCTTTGGCATGTGTGCACCCTACAGGCTGGCTCTGGTGGGCGAGAGTGTTAGGGGAGCTGTTTTAGGCAGGACTGGTTATCGGTTGCCCCTGAGCACACATCCCTGTGAAGAATTCTTAGTAAGATCTGAAAGAAAAAGCATGAACTGTTGATAAAAATAACAGGGTTGAAATGGTAGAGACGGGGCCCAAAAGGGAGACCCGTGTCTACCTCCTAAGACACTAAGCTAAAAAACTGACCAACACCTTCCGGTCGGTGGGGTGTATACTGCCTAGGAGGAGCTAACTTTTTTTAGTTTTGTTTAGCCTAGTATCGGCTCCTAGTGGCAGAACAGCATACACCCATGGTCTTCCTGTCCCCCCAATGAACAATAAAGAAACAATACTTTTTACAGGGTGGCAGTTAATTACAGTAACCCACATGAGAGACCGTGACTGTTTGACTAATAGTTGATTAATTTTTCCATTATTGATATTAACAACAAAAAAGTGGAACCGGGCAATAAATACAGTCAGACCTTTTGAAGCTTGTAGCTTTGCTAACACACCTCTTGGTTGCACCTTTACAGTGTTGCACGTCACTTAAACATGTGAGATTTCAGGTAAAATAAAGGAAAAAATACGGCACTCAACGATTTGCAGCTTGCTCCTTTTTATTTGTAACCTGAGGGGGTTACATTAGTGCGGGGAGGGGGTGGTGGAGGCCAACAATGGCACCTTTTCGCAGTGATTCTGCTTCTACGGGTCTTTGCATGTCACACATACAATGTGAGATCAAACATAACCTCTTTATATACAGTGTGAGCCCCCACATAGCCTTGCTATATACCTTATGAGCGCCCTCCATAACCCCCTATAAAAATATATGAGACCCAACATAGCCTTTTTAGATACAGTATGAGATCTCCTTAATAAAGTGTGAGACCCCAAATAGCCTCTCTATATGCAGCGGGAACCCCCACATAGCACCTCTATATACAGTGTGAGCTTTCACATAGCATCCTATATACAATATGAAACCCATTGGCCCTATCATATGGCCCCCATATAGCCTCCCAATAGACAGTGTGAACTATTCTATACACAGTATGAACCCCCTCACATAACCTCCTATATACAGTATGGGCTCCAATATATCCCTACTATATACAGTTAGCCCTACATAGCCTACAGAGTATATATCTTCATATAAACTCCTATATATAGTATAAGCCCCCACATAGCCTCCTTATATACATGCAAACATCCTATACACATATGAAAAAAAAACACATATTCCGGTCGCTCCCATTTCCCTAGCGCTCTGTCTCCAGTGCACTGACACTTTGTACAGCACACTCAATGATAGTATAAGAAGGAGTCATGTGGATATTAGTGACTCCAGGAAGCGTCCAGCAGCATTGGACATGGTGCAGCCTGTGGGTCATTGTTTTCAGTCCTTACACAGCCAGAGGGCCAGAGGTTGCCCGCAGACTGCACTTTGCTCAGCTGTGGTAAGGCTGCTTTCACATCAGCGGTTTTTGCCGATCGCGGCAGATGTGGTGAAAAAAACGCATCTGCCGCGATTACCACATAACCGTGCACTTGCGGCACAGTTGCGGCAAGCCCCATACAATGTCTATGCGGGCTAGCGGCAAGTGCGGTATCGGCACTTGCGGCAGGTGCGGCCGCAAAAAAACCACGGCTGACCGTGGTTTTTTTCGCGGCCGCACCTGCGCAAAGTGCCGAAACCGCACTTGCCGCACCTGCCGCACACTTACCGCAAGCCCCATAGACATTGCATGGGGCTTGCTGCAACTTGCCGCAAGTGCAGCGGTTATGCGGTAATCGCGGCAGATGCGTTTTTTTCACCGCATCTGCCGCGAACGGCAAAAAACGCTGATGTGAAAGTACCTTACTCTGGATCCTTTGGAGTACAGTGGTCTAGTCAGTGTTCTAGATACAAACTAAGTAATGTAATAAGATCATCGATTCACCTGTGCGGGAACTCCAAACCTCTGTGTGTGCTTTTGCTATTCTGTACACTGCAGGCCTAAAGCAATCTGCAGACTACAGAATGGAGAGTGGTAGGGAAGTTAGACCATGACTCCTGCTCTACCATAGAGTTTAACTATACTGGTATTCCAATAGTTAATAGAGGCAGTCACTCCAGATTGGTCCCACCATGTGAATGGGCCCGGGGTGACCACCCCTCTGTCCCCCTTCTGGTAGTTATGCTATTGCCAAAGAGCTATAACATTGATTATCCTACAACAATTGTACTTGACAAGAACTGGCTTATATTAGGCAGCGAACAGTCAGTCCTCTAAAATAATGTATTTTAAATGACAAAATGGATAAGCATGACACTTTTAGCTTCCTGTTCACAGAAGTTTACAGAAAAAATATATTTTTTACATGTTCAGAAAAAAAACAACACAGGAAGCATACTTAAAAAAAATAATATATATATATATATATTATAATATGATAAAAATAAAAAAATATTCCAGACCCACTTTGCTCAGTATAGCATTTGTCCACTTTGGACAGTGGCTTTTTGTTAGAATGGGTGAGATCTCCTGCAAGAGAATCAGGGCAGTAAATGTTTTATTCCAATGCAATGCAACCGCATAACTTTAAAAGGTGCAAATTTATTGTATAATGTGCTGGGCAGTGGGGTACCGCACATAGAAGCAGACCTGCACCCCCTCTAGCATGTCGCTTTGAATTGTATCTTCATCCTCAGAATGCAGATGAAGAATAATGTGAGGTACCCATCAGCTTTCTGCTTCATGATTCCCCCTGTGCATCTATTTGTTATTGCAATGTTGTCATTAGTTCACATCTGCTTAGTGGAGCCTTAGTGCTTATATCCTGTTTCCCAGAAAATAACACACTCTCTTATATTACTTTGTGCTCCAAAAATGTCTTATTTTTAGGGGATTTCTTATTTTCCATCATCCCCTTGCAAGCCCCAATATTCCTATGCTGCCCCCAATATCCCCATCATCCCCTTGCAGCCCCCAATATTCCCATGCAATATCCTCCCCCAGTCTTATTTTAGGGGAATTAGAGTAGTGTGCAGAGCATCAGGGAACAGGGTGAGGTGAGTAGAAAGGAATCATACTGTGTGTATAGGGGCTGTGGGGATATCATACTGTGTGGGGGGGCTGTGAATACCATCATAATGTGTGGGGGGATGGGCGGATAATATTACTGTGTGTAGGGGTAAAGATATTGGATGTGGGAGAGTGTAAGGGCCATAATGCTGTGTTTGGAAGCCAAACTGTATGGAAGGTGGTGGGGCATAATGTATCATACTGTATTGGTGGGGAGCTGTGGGTGCTTTGTACTGTAATTGGGAGGTATCTGTGGAGGCTGTACAGGCCATCATACTACAGGAGTGTCGCTGAGGTGCATCATGACTGTGGTGTCCCATTCTTTTGGTATATATGGTCACCCATCTTTCTGGTATATATGATCCCCCATCCCCATGGTATATATGAGCCCCCATCTTCCTTAAATATATGGCCCCCCATCCTGCAAATGGCCCCCCTGGTTTATGATCCCCCATCCTGCACATGGCCCACCTGGTTTATGATCCCCCATCCTGCACATGGCCCCTCTGGATAATGATCCCCCATCCTACACATGCCCTCCTGGTTTATGATCCCCATGCTGCTCATGGCCCCCCCCACCCAGTTTATGATCCCCCATCCTGGATATGACCCCCCTGGTTTATGATCCCCCATCCTGGATATGACTCCCCGGGTTTATGATCCCCATACTGCACATGGTCTTCCCCGGTTTATGATCTCTCATCCTGCTCAGGGCCCCCCCTGGTTTATGATCCCCCATCCTGCACATGGCCCACCTGTTTATGATCCCCTATCCTGCACATGGCCCCCCTGGTTTATGATCCCCCATCCTACACATGGCCCACCTGGTTTATGATCCCCCATCCTGCACATGGCCCCCCTGGATAATGATCACCCATCCTACACATGCCCTCCCTGGTTTATGATCCCCATGCTGCTAATGGCCCCCACCCAGTTTATGATCCCCCATCCTGGATATGACCCCCTGGTTTATGATCCCCCATCCTGGATATGGCTCCCGGGTTTATGATCCCCCATACTGCACATGGTCTTCCCCGGTTTATGATCTCTCATCCTGCTCATGGCCCCCCGGTTTATGATCCCCCATCCTGCACATGGCCCCCCTGGTTTATGATCCCCCATCCTACACATGCCCCCCTGGTTTATGATCCCCATCCTGCACATGCCCCCCCCATTTATGATCCCCATCCTGTATATGACCCCCTCGTCTATGATCCCCTATCTTGCAAATGGCCTCCCCTGGTTTATGATTCCCCATCCTGTATATGCCCTCCTGGTTTATGATCCCACATCCGGTATATGGCCCCCCTGGTTTATGATCCCCCATCCTGGATATGACCCCTCTCTGGTTCATGATCCCCCATCCTGCAATGGCCCCCTAGTTTATGATCCCCCATCCAATCTACATATTTTCCCACCCCCTGGTTTATGATTTCCCATCCTGTATATGCCCCTCCAGTTTATGATCCCCCATCCTGAATGTGCCTTTCCCCCCCCCCCGGTATATGATTCCCCATCCTGCACATGACCCCCTTGGTTTATGATCCCCATCCTGGATATGGTCCCCCTGGTTTATGATCCCCCATCCTTTACATGGCCTCTTGGTTTATGGCCCCCCTGGTTTGTGATCCCCATCTGCACATGGCACCTTGGTTATGATCCCCATCCTTGATATGACCCCCCTTGTTTATGATCCCCCATACTGCATATGACCCCGTTATGATCCCTCATGCACATGCCTTGTTATGATCCCCATCCTGCACATGGCCCCTGGTTTATGATCCCCCATCCTGCACATGGCCCCCTGGTTTATGATCCCCCATCCTGCACATGTTGCCCCTAGTTTATGGTCCCCCATCCTTGATATGACCCTTTGTTTTATCCCATCCTGCCTGGCCCGTTTATGATCCCCCATCCTGTATATGCCCCCTGGATATGGCCCCTCTCTGGTTCATATCCCCATCCTGCACATGGCCCCCCTGGTTTATGATCCCCATCCCGGATATGGCCCCCTGGTTTATGATCCCCATTCTGTATATTGCCCCCCTGCTGGTGCATACATAAAAGTAATAAACAATGTTAACTTGCGCTCTGTCACTCCCTTGCAGCAGTGCAGCATCCTCTGCTTTACCTGTCTGTCCTGGGCATCGGATCATGTGACCAGGGAGCACAATCCCACGTGATTAGGGCCACAGCTCCAGCCTGCTTCAGCCTCCTCCAGTTTGGTTTTGCCTCCAGTACCCACTCCACCACTTCTGCCCCCGACAGAGCCAGTCCCACTATAGTACTCCACTAGGGCTTATTGTGGAGTAGGGTTTATATTTTATGCCTACTCCAAAAATGCCAAAAAATCCTGCTAGGGCTTATTTTTGTGGAAGAATTTATATTTGGAAAAACACGGTATGAGGGCATTATACTATGTTGAGGTGCTGTTTGGGGCATTATACTGGGTTAGGAATCATGCTGTGTTGGTACTTTGATAGCATAATGGGGCACTGTGGGGGCATCATACTGTGTTAGGAACACAGTAGCAGCATTCTACTGTAGGAGCACTGTAGAGTCATCATACTTTGCGGGGGCACTATGGTGTTTTTTACTATGTGCGGGAGGTACTGTGAGGGTATCATATGTGTGTGCAGAGGTGGATTATAAAGGATATAATAATGAGTAAGAACACTAAGTCTCTCTCCCTCAATTTTAAAATTTGCCCCTCTTTGACTCTGCCTATGTGCTGTTACCCTGTTCTACTCCGCTGAATATTTATTCTTTTGTGGAAAGGGGAGGGACACTTGCTACAGGGCCCCATGATTTCTATGTCTACCTATGTTTATATAGGTATATTTTATTTTACTATTATATATTTTAAAATCTAGGGTCCACTATTACTTTTTTGTGGGGGTAACTAGGGGAGAATTATAAGTGATGGGGACAGGACATTATTTTTATATGTAGGCAGGGGGGCACTAATGTACCATTATTATTATTTATGGAGGACTTTCTGCCATTATTATTGTATGTGGAAGGGACTATGGGGTGATTTATAATATATTTTGATTGAACTTGTGACATTAATATTGTAAGCAAAAGAGTGACTCAGGGTCTGATATTATACCTACCCTGTTTCTCATAAAAATAAACTCTAACCCAAAAATAAGCCCTAGCAGGGTTTTCTGCGCTTTTTGGAGTAGGCTTGAAATATAAGCCTTACTCCAAAAATAAGCCCTAGTTGCGTACTCACAGCTGAAAGTGACATTTGAGTAGAAATACACAGTGCAGTGTCACTCTCAGCTGATGAGTACCGGCTGATTGCAAAGTGATACATTAGTCACCAGTGAAGCAGGAATACAGTGCGAGGTAAATATTGTATTCATTCCACTTGCTCCCCCTTATTCCTATTGTGCGCCCCATCATTAAAACAATAAAGCTTTATACACATGTCAGGCTACAGTGCCAGCAGGGGTTTCAGTGCTGTCAGGACCTGCAGTCATGGAGCCCTTTTGACCCGCGGACCAATCAGCACCCGGAATCAGTATGTCCCGCCTTCTGACTTTGGGTGTGATTGGTCCGGAGTCACATGGGCTCCTTAACTTCAAGTCCTGAACGAGATTGAACAATGCATCCTGAGTCCTGCTACCTCCTGCTCATCTTTATGGGTAAGTACCATACTGTATACTGTATCAGCAGTAGGGTAGCTGCTCCTCCACTCCGCTCCAGAATCCTGCCTCCCAAGTCCACGTGTCCACCTCCAAAGTCTGCCCCCCTGCAGATTTTCTCATCTTCAACAACCAGTATACTGTACCATCCACAATATAAGCTCCAAAGAAAAAGCTACTCTGTGGAGTACAAGAAAGGAATAGTGGAGGACTCACAGGGCAAAAATCTTACTGCTTTTTGCAAGACAAATATGTTGTTTCTTATTCAAGCATAAATGTGTGATTGCGTATTCTTGGCCCTACCCCAAAAGTAAGCTCTGGCCCTTTTTTCAGAGGGAAAAAAATATAAGACACTATCATATTTTTGGGGAAACGGGTATTCTGCTGAATATTGCTTTTATTTGGAGTGAGGAATAGGAAGTGGGAAGGAAGAATTAGAACTTTTGCTATGGGGCCCTGTGATTTCTTTGTACGCACCTGTGGTTGGTTTCTCCAAAGACAGTGATGCTCTTTATAGCTGCTGTCAAAGGCCTCCCACCCAGCCAAGCGTGTCTTGCTTTACACTGATGAGTGCCTATACCCAGCAACAGTTGCCTGCACAGAGTTTTTTCTCCTTTTGTAGAAGATTTTAGTTTAAACCTTTTCTCTTCTTTTTTTGAAAAGACTATTTGTGTATCATGTTCACTAGAAACACCTCCTCTAAGTGGGTTTTGCAGCTTACATTGCAGAGCTGTCAGGCCGCTGTTAAACAGCCTGTTTTTAATTATGTACAAAAACAAAAGGAGGAACACGTGTTGAGGGAATAATGCACGAATGTCGAAGAAATACCTGCAATGGAAAAGAAATGAACCTTGAATTAGTTTTCTATGATAACCAGCTACATCTAGTGAATTCACTTAAATACTATTCTATTCCTGTGTATCATTAGCCTTTCAGATATAAATGGTTCTCTCATCAAAGATGACCCTATTTTAAAATCAGTTCTCAGCGGGTCCTGCTCCCAACATCTCCTGCAAACTGGAATTATTTGGGGGAAAAGCTGTGGTCCTCATGACATTCCTTTTTGCATAGGCTGTAGTGAGCTGGTTGTATGATGTGCTGGCCATTCAGATAAGAATAGTCATCTTTTTATGCAAAGAACAGGTGGGAATAAACCAAATGAAAGTCACTTCTATATGATCTCTTCTGGCTTATCTTCATGTGAAAACCTGTTTATGTAAAAATATGTTGATAGGAAACAAGAAGAGAATATCTACCTCTTAACACCATGACTTTAGGTCCAACTTTCTTTCATTTATCTTCTATTTTTCAGAGTTCCTTTTATCATGGACTTAAAAAATATGCAAAATTGCACCGTATGTCAGAAACCAAACAGTGTTCTTGTTATTTCTTTAAATCTCACATTGAAATGTGACAGAATTATCAGACATTATTATGCTTTTGAAGTATGGCCAACCACTGTCACAGCTATTTACATAGATGTATATCGGCACCTATAACAACAAACTGTGCCTTTTCATATCTGTATATCAGTATATGTTTGTATAAACTATTGTAGTTTCTATTCTGTAGGAATCACTTAAATCTGGGTGTTACTTTGTAACTTCATTCATTTATGTACTATTTTGCAATACATTTAAACTCTAGACAGAATGTCATTCCCTATGGAGAAAGCTAAAAAGCAAAATAGATGGCAGTTTACAGAATAATTTCAACATTGCCAGATGTTCTAGAATGATTTTTGGGCAAGATGTAAATAATCACATGTTCCCTTAGCTGCCGTCACTATCTACAATGAGTAGAACTTTTAACCACATGACAGCAGATGACAACATTCAGAGCTGCATTAACAAGTCCAGCTTCAGGCCTGTAATCTCCCAGCGTTGCTTACTTCTGCCATGTCTGTTCCAAGTACTGTAATATAGGCAACTTACTAGGTTGATTATAAGTATATGTAAACTGTAAAATGCTTTCCAAAGATAAACAAACTGCGTTGTGAAATTAATATTGAGATCATAATTTTGTTTGACTTTTACTATTTTAAATAACAAAATCGTTATTTGTAATGATGTATATTCTGTACAACTGAATGTATTCAGGACTATTTATTGTTGACACAGTAAATCACATATACACTTTAAAATATTTAATTGACTTGCCGTGGACCTTATTATTTGTTTGCATATGGGCTAAGATCTAACAGGCAGGTAGCTACTAGCCTTCTCTGCTGGCTCAGAGTGGTCAAGAATGGCCCCTCCAGCTTTCTGCGACATTTGCTAATGTCACGTCAAAGAGTTGCATCTTTCTCTTCTGCTCTGCTTTGTTGATGGAGCTTTTTCTGATGTCATGTTATTAATAGTCGGCTCCCAACTATCTAAATTTAGGGAGCAGTCTGTCAATAAGTATGACATCTGCAGTATGCCTCGTTGACTGAGTGGACCAGAAGAGAAGGTTTGTGCTCTGTTATGGAAGTGAAATGAAGCAGAGGGAATGCTGGCTGAGCTGGCAGAGATTGTACTGTGTAGAACAGGCAGGTAGTTACAACTAATTACATGTTAGTTCTTAACCCCATTCATAAAAATAATATAAGTCCGTGATAAACTCTTTAATCATAGAATCGAATCATAGAATGTAGAGTTGGAAGGGACCTCTTGGGTCATCTGGTCCAACCCCCTGCTCAAAGCAGGATTGAACTTGATCTTTCATTACATTCTCATCCCTGGAATACCCCTAATAATATTGTATACAATGTTCAAATAATTTTGTGTTTGGTATAAATTTGTAGATTATCCAAATTGTACTATTGTAGAGTACTCAAATACAACTGTTCTGCAATGTTCCTTTATAGTGTTTAGAAGAAAAAGATAGAGGACCTATGTAATACCACCGAGCAGAACATGTGTCTAGGTCTCCTTCCCTTTAAAGACCTCCCCCATATATATGAATATACAGCGGGTGAAATAAGAATGGAACCTGAGCAATACATGTGACCACTTTATCCATACAGGAGTCTTGAAGCAGTTATCACCAAACAAAGGCTTTTGTATGAAGTATTACAAAAATGTCAGTAAACATGTTAAATACTTTTTCCCTGTGTTCATTTCTTATTTTTACACAAAACTTAATTTGTGGACAGCTATGGTTTGATTGCTATGCTTGTGAGGATTGGATGGGTTGTTACTGACATCTGGTGATACATTCATGTCAATAGCAGATAATAGAGTCCTACCTTGCGTCGCGCCCCTAACGTCCGTTTCGCCACTGCTTGATTACAGGGGCCCCTGTGAGCCTGTGATCAAGCATGGCAACGGACGTAGGGCACGCTGCAAGGCAGGACTCGTGGGGGCACTATTAGGACAACTCAGGGGTGCCTAAAATGGGTGAGTGATTCTATGTGTGGTTACCAGGCTCATGAGCCCATTATATGTGCACACTGAAATAATGATGTGATATTGTACTATATGTATAATGTGTAAAACCCATGGAGTCACCACCTGCTTGTAGCCTCTGTAGGTATCTCCCTTTTGTACTTCGTTCAGAACGTGTATGTGTCTACTTTTATATATATTTAATAAAGGTAAAATTTTATGTAACCCAAACTCCGTAGTGGTCTCTACTTGTATAAAAAACCTTTACAAATATGTTTACTTAGAAAATTGGTATTGTGTTCAATACTCATTTCACTTGCTGTACATTAGTCACATTTATACACATATATATACCCCACATATATATTATATGCATATTCTGTACATAGCACACATATACATGATACCAACATACTGTATATATTACGGGATTTAATGGGCACCTGGAATGGCAGACCCCCAGTGCCACGTGCCAGAGCCCAGTTTTGATTGCTTCTATTGTAGGCAGATAACAGCTGTATAACACAGCCAACTCCTGTTAGGTATAGGGCAGGCTCCTCAACCTGCTCCATACATCCATGGCATATGTAAGGAGTAGATTTTATTGAAGTAGTTAAAAGGTTGTTTTTATCGCTTAATGTTTTACTTTATTTAATTTTAATAATTATTTTAAAGTTAACCAAGTTGTCCAATAAAGAAAAAAAAAGTGTTATGCTGTCTCTCTTTCATATGCAAGATAAATGATAAAGTATAAATTGTTTGCCAGAGGTCCCAATAACAATCTTGTTCCCAGAACATGACAACTCCGTTGGGGGCACGTCATCAGAATTGTGTGTGGAAAGAGCTGGCCTATTGCTCATTTTAATGGTTCAGCCAGCCCACTTCTCTATAATAGCCAGTACATAGATATTGAGCCATCCACCTCCCACCGAGCGCTGAAGATGTGCCAACACATAAGTGGGCAGCAGTGGAGCCGCCAGGACTGAAGCTTTATTGTTAATAAAAATATATTAGTTCTACATGTTTTTAATAAGTACACCATAAAGCATGATTTTTTTTCAAAGTGGACTATTCCTTTAACTGCTCATCAGATTGTTTATATGAGAAGCTAATTCTTGTGCTTTTATTTATTCCTACTAAAGAGCTATTCATTTGGTTTGCAAATAGTATTCATGTTTCTGCCATCCCATGAAATATATGCAGAACATTAAACTAGCACAAAAGCCTTGTGTGAAATACACGCTGCATAGACTTATTCATGTATATTACCTATTTCTGAACGTATTCTGGATTCACTTGGTTTTGCTTTTTATCTTTTTGGGGTTATTTACATTAGTCAAAGTGTCAGTGTTAAAAGTGAGATAAAATACTATCTAGTTTTAATAAGCTAATTCATGTTCCTCCCAGGGTTGGTGATGGAGATGATCACTTTTCATTACCGCTTCTCCTTGATCTCTGTCTTGTATAGTTCCACCATTCGTACAGCAAATTTGATCTATCTTCAAAGAGTCGTATTGTTAATTGAAATGTAAAGCCAGCCTCCAGTATGGCTCCTGGCACGGTGAGATTAGATCCGGCCAAGATTGGCAGACAGTGTTACCATATATAGCGTAACCATATAGCAGAGATAATGACATACCATAATTTCTTTCATTAGTAGCTCATCCCAGATGAAAAATGGAGTTAAGTTTTTTAATAGTTTTAGTTCTAACATAATGCAGTATATTTAAGCCATTAATAGTAATCTTTATGCTTGTCTATTTCAGTTCCACTTAAGGTTTTCCAGAGATGAAAAACGCAGCAAGTACTCGAAGAAAGGAAAAGGAAAAGTTAATTTTAAAGACAATGAGACTGATCGAAACAAGAAAAATGAAGAGCAGACAAAAGCTGATGATGCAGAAGACATACATGGAAACCACCAGTCAGATGGCAATATCCTACAAAAGAGTGATGGTCTTCAGGATGATGTAATAACCCAACAAAATAATGAGGAGGTGGAAGAAACCCATTATTGCCTAAAGAGAATTCTTCTCCACTAGTGGAAGGGTCAACCGAAAGCATAAAGGATGAAGAATCAGGCTGCACTGATGGGACAAAGACTATGGAGGAAGAGTCAGCTGGTGGGGTTATAGGTGATGGAAAGGAAGCAGAGGACAGTGCAGTCGAAGGTGATGTTGAAACCCAACTGATGGAAAATCTCCATATCGAGGACACCAATTAGGACCTGTTATAAGACTTACAGAGCACTTTGAGACACTGATGATGTACATGCAGAGTATTATGCTTCAGTTCTTTCTGTACTAAGACATCCTGAAGATTTAATGAGCCTATGGTAGCAGGTAGTAAGAGAGAAATTTACAATATGGTATTAAAAAGCAAACATAATAGATGCTTTTAGAACCCTCCATACAATCAAAACAAAGGTGTTTTTGCCAAATGGTTAAAATGATAAAATGAGCAGGTAGAGCAGAACTGTAACTGTTTAAGGTGGAATGGGATGGACGTCATCAGAGGAGATTTGGTGTTCTTGTACACCTTTATCTATTAAATGACATTGAACAGCCAATAAAGGAATACAATATTTCTGATGATTCTGAGGGTGGTAGTATAGCAAAAGCTGGGACTTATTTATTACACCATCCCTAGAATATTACCATGATTTCCACTCTAAAACAGGCTTAGCAATATTGAAAAGCTTAAAATAAAAGAACGTGTAATTTTCCCTCTTCATCACATTTTAGATATATTTATATAGATATATGGATGCTTAAATTATCTGCACAGGTGAAATTCAAAACTGTTTTGTATGCAGCGTTTTGCATATAGTTGCACTTCATATTATTTTGATATAGTTTTGTTTACTGTTTTGTACAAAGAGATATTCTGTATTGAAAAGATTTAGCTATCTGATATACCGAAACCGGTAATTATTGTTACATGCAGCCTTACAGCACATTCTGTGTTTATCCTTTGTAGGAGGACTTTGTTATAATTAAAGCTTCAAACAACATTTTCCAAAAGCAGAAAAAAAAGAGCCTTTTATTATTAGTTTCAATTATTGCTTAATCCAAACTGGTGACTAACAAGTAAAATTTAGTGATGATCGAGTGCAATCGTTACTATTCCCTACTTACACGGATAGGTTCGGTGTTCACGTTACTCAGCGAGTAACGCTGGTGCTCATGGGTGATGTGCCGATTGTTATGGATCTGGCACATATTGCCGCTCCCTTCAGTACACAAAGTGAGCTGGCCCCTCAGGGAGAGCAGATTAAATGTTAGGGTCTCTCTGGGGGGGCAATGGAAGGTGTTTTAGGCATTGAAATTGTAAAAAAAAAAAAACTCCCACCCTGTCCTGGAAAGACTTGTTTTACAGCCGAATGTGTGTGGGCGGAGTCTATTACTAATTGACTAATATTGGACTCACTATTTGGACGAATATGCGAATATTAAAAACTACTCGTTATGAGTATAGTTTTAGTGCGAATATTTCGCTACTCGCATCACTAGTAAAATTCAATCTGCAAACTTTTGGACCATGTGATCTCCAAAATGTAAATGCTACATTCTATGGAACCTAGATGGATTTACAGTATTTATTCATTTAAGAGTTAATGATATATTATCTGCAAACTGACATACTTTATTATATTGGCCATACACAAGCAATAGCTCATTCCGCCAACAGCTATCTCCTCCAAATATATACATTGAGTGGAGCCAATTCATCAAGATTGGCATTGTCACACCCCACTCTGCACCAGTCGTGCTGGAGTACATGACACTGAAATCATTAAAGAGGTGGTTCTCTACAATGTATAGTGGCCACATCGATTTGCAGCTGTGAAATAAATATTTTGCCAAATAACATCCATTGCCACGAGTGCCTGTGAGTGGCGCCATCGCTGTCCCTTCATCACTATCACGTGACCCCCAGATGTAGCAGCCTCTGATGTCCGGTGATGTGACATCAATTTCCAAAATTAGAAGTTGATCCCCCATTAGCTAGGCAGGACCCAGTCTCTCTCAGTGAGTTGGCTGTGGGTGGAGTTTCACTGCATGTCAGAGTCCATCATCACAGTGCTCTCTCCTTCATTGCTAACAGAGCGCCTTGATGCTTTCTGTGATGGGTGGTGATGCCCTGCCCACAGCCCAGTCACTGAGGGAGACTGAGTCCCGCCACAGTGATGTCAGGTCAGCTTCCAATTCCAGAAGTTAACATGACATCACCGGACATTAGAAGCCATTGTATCTGGGATCACATGATGGAGATGAGCAGACAGCAGCAGCGCCACTCACAGGTGCAGTGGGTAAGGAAAGGTATTTGGCAAAAGACTTATTTCACAGCTTTAAATCGATGTGGCCACTATACATTGTAGAGAACCACCTCTTTAAGAGACACAAGCCACTTAATGAATTGGTGCATCTACTCTGTGGCATATGCCTCCGTGTGTCATGCCAGAAATTCTAATCCAATCATTTTCTGGTATACTAAATGCTGGCACTTTCAATTATTTTAATTTGCGGATGTGGCCACATCCTGTCTATTTTAGGCTCCTTGTAAGATTCGCCCATTACAATTTCTCGCAGCGCTTATTCAAACTGTATAAGCTGCCAAACGTCACAAACTTTCATGACTTTTCAAAGCTTTTCTGCCATTTTTCTGGTGGGCAAATAAACTCTGTGGAGCCTCGTTTAGGAGTCTCAACACAGGGCTAGCCAGATATCCCTCCAGAGAAGGACCTAGCCATGGGGTGGCTCTTTGAGAAGACCACCATAACCACCATATTAAGTGGCCCTTTGAGTCAATATCCAGCTCTTTACGAGCTTAAGATATGACAAGGGAATACCAAGGCCAGGTATCCATCCACAGTCAGCTGTTTCGGGGTGTTGCTCCTCATCAGTGTGGAGTCATTAAAGAGCCATCCCATGGCTAGGTCCTTCCCTGGAGGGATATCTGGCTAGACCTGTGTTGAGACTCCTAAATGAAGCTCCACAGATTTTATTTGCATATTTGTAATTCCCAGGGAACAATGCACCTAGGAATTTACTGTGTTGAGCGCTTTAGCCAGCTGCCTGCAGTGTTTTCTTGGACTGTCTCCCTGAGATCAGTAATTGCTTTGTATTTTTCTGGTGTAAAAGCTTTGATGAATCAGCCCCACTATCTTTGGCTCAATATGCAGAGAGGAGGAGGCTGATGCCAAAACCTATGTATATGGTTTATCGCTCGTGAAAAGAAGAGATCCAAGCATTTGAATTTTAACTGGCCGATCCTTATATCCCCAATATCATCTGTAGACAGGGAGTTGTGAGGTTGCCATACTAATTTAGAAGATCAATCGATCCCCATTGTGAGGTTTAGCTGAATTTTATCTAATGTGTATGGCAACCTTTAGCGCTTGTGCCAGGCTGGAGGGGCAGCGCATAATACAGAAATTCAAAGGACATCAAAGATAGAATTTCTCTGTCCAGTGCCATCCATTCAGGCTCTGTACTACACAGAACACAGTGGTCCTTTAAATAAATATATTGTTTATTTTCAATGTTATTTAAGGTAATTAACAATTCACACTGTAAAAGGGGCCCAGCTACATAAAATACATTGTAACACATACATAGAGAATTAGTTTTTATTACCTGAAAAGCATCCAAAACCATCAATGTTATATTAAGATATATGCATTTGTAAGAAAAAATCTAAGATAGAAAAGGTAAGAAAAAATGTGAACAATAAAATTACTTTATATATTCCCATTATAATTGTTTTGTATCTATATATTTTTGGTATGTAACACAGAAACATTGCCAGACATGGCAGAAAGAGAACCAACTGGCCAGGTAACTGAATCTTGTAGACACAAGTTTAACTATCTCAGGTCAGCGCCATCTCAATAATTAATCATCACAATTAATGGAGCATCACAATCAGCCTAAAAGGATTTCCAAAGAATTACCAATGTAATTTGCTTCTGGAAACTGCAATTGCATGATCTGCATGATGCTCCTGCTGTTATTTTTCTAGTGGTGGAAATAGAGGAATCACAGATTAAGATTTTTCGGTTTAAGAAAAGATCTGGATTTGTTTTACACAAAAAAACGTTTTACCTGAATAATACAATAACAATATTCTCACACAGCCCAAGACAATCAAAGGGAAAGAGATAGGATATTACTTTATGGTGGACATACTATGAGAGCTAAGCAAGCAACATACACATGCATTCTCACACAAAGGATTGTCCACAAAGTGGCATACATGGCGTGCGCCAGATTTATTTTATTTTTAACTTAGACACATTCTCACTACGCAGATGTAAAAAATATATACAAAGAGGCATGTATACCACTGTGAGTAATTTAATATCATTTCTGCGAGTCTGGTCTAATTATATCCTGTTTTAAGTGACCTTGTCACCTATATAAACACCCCAGGCTATCACTACCTGTCTCTGCACCTTCCTAATACTACTCTAACTATCCCTCTCTCTCTTAAATGCGTGTTGTGACTGTTTTATAAAACCTTTTTATACCTTACTGCCTCGTATTATAATGAAGCGGTTGGGCGTCCTCTTTCGCTCCCTTTTGCTGCCTCTTGCAGTCTTTATCACGTCATAATGGGCGTGATATTGAAATTACAGTGCGCGCCCCATCCTGCCCCTGTAGAGTTCCGGGTATGATGCCGAACTCATCATTTCCGGTAACGTGGAGTTGATACACCTTTTATCACCTGACTTTAGCTGCGCATTGTGGAGCACATAACGTCAGCTCATGATGAGCTGAGCATGAAGTATTGCGTAACTTCAAGCTATAATTAGAATAAATTAATAAACAAAAAAAATAGAAAAGGACAAATATAATTTAGTTTACCATGGGTTCTAATACATTTTTCACAATCTGATTAACACCTATAATCTATTGTGTAGACTGGTAAAGAAGAGCATAAATAATCTATCAAAAGGAAATTTCCTAACTAACAATAGTTATTCCTATATAAAAACTAATTTTTAAAATATTCAGCTATGTACAAGTTATACATACATTTCTAATGGTAAACCATTCTACATTTCTAACACAAAATGGTGATGTAGACTGTACAGTGTACAGTATAATACAAAAAAAATCTATCCATCTACCAACACACACTTTATATGTGTATGTGTATTAATTATGTATACATATAATAAGTGCTTAGACATGCTTTTACTAATTTTCATCAGGCATTGTGATCACTCGGGGCCATATATATTAGTCATCTGCGAAACTTCATTTTGTTTTAGAGAGTTTTCCCAACAACCTGCCGAACTAATATTGGCACCACCTAGGCATCACTATTAAGGAGGTAGGTCATTGTAAACTTCACTACCAGTTTACCATCAATCACATTTACTATTATGTCTATAGACATAAGCTTCTAGTTGAATCCAGCTGCGCTGTGTGATACTAAAGGGCCAATATGACTTACATACACATATACTGTACAGACATCAGAACTCCTGTAGGACACTGTGTGACGGTGCTCAGATCACTATCATTGGATGCTCAGGGCAGGCTTGTAGACTTAGTCATGCATTGATTTGTCACATTAAGAGAAGCAATGCAAGTTCCAGGTGCCAAAAAATATCTGGCACCTGTGTCATTTGCATTATGTCTCAGGAACATGCCATAACTAATGGTTTTGGACACACGTATAGCCTTGGCTTTGATTTTAACATCTGTTTTTGTTCCTATTACCAAACAAACATGATTTAAAGCACAATTCTGTAAGAAATAGGGACATGTAAACACGGCATGTCAAACACCCCAAAGTAACGCAGGCAAAAAAGAAGAAAACTGTTGATTTATAGATTCACGAGCAGAAACGACATAATTAGCTAAAATGCAATATAATAAACCATCCATAATATAGCCTATGAGCTCTTTTGGAATGAACTATTAGCACATTGAGTGGCTCTCAGGTCTGCTGCAGTGCCATTGCATTGCCATTCTAGATGGTAAGTGAATTAGTAATGTATATAACTCTGTATTTATCAAGGTAATTCTGGGATGTTTTCTCCCGGTGGGCTACAGTTTATTATGTACCATGCTGTATTGTGATCAGTTTCTTTCAGAATGTATTATGGTTTTGATGTGTTCTAGAGTTAAGCTTGAAGCAAATTTAAAATATATCTATAAATATTGTCCTGGAAGCAATGACCACTGGTTGGTTAGATTTGCTGGCTCACTGCATTTTTTTATGTTTATCAATAAACTTGTTCTTCACTTGTCAGTGTTTACATGGTTGTTATTTCTTTTATGGTATTATTTACTATTATTTTACATTCTAGTGACTGCTGGCTCTAAATTACAGTTTGTTATATAGTTTTGTCCTTTCATATGAGGATACTACAGGCCCGATACATCAAGTGCAGCGATTGTCACGCCGGTCTTGAGGAGATGGGCTGGAGTCAGATACTCCTGATTGATGAACAGGCACATGCCTTATCATGCATCAGCAGTAGTGATCGGTGAACCTGAACTATAAAGTCGGGGTCCGTGCCAAACACATAGTATTCGGGCACAGATCCCGAAAACGGACTTCCTTGAGAAGTCTGTATTACTGTTCAGGTTCGACCATCCGGATAAAGGGCTAGGGGGTTGCAAAAGGAAGCAAAATTGTTAGAGGGACCGACTGACTGCAACAACCAATCACAGACGATGTCACAGAGGGAGGGTGGGGGTGATGCAGTGAATATTCATGATGGTTAATGAGCAGACCCGGAAGTAGTGTTACCATAGTACAGAGACTGGTACGTATGATTCTCCTGCTTTAATCAGCATTTTGCTTCCTTTTGCAGCCCTCAGTCCTTGCTGCCACCATTTAATAATACGGTACTTAATTTTGGGTCCCCATAGCCTTATATGGGGTTCAGGGTTCGTGCTCAAGTTCGTGTCAACTCAAGTTCGGAACCTGGACTTTTTTTAAAGTGTGGCCGGATTTGCTGAACCTAAACATCTGTAGGTTCACCCATTCTCTAATCAGGAGCACTGGATGAGTAGTGTACACCTCTGTGTGCCCCACACCACAAATACTTCACCCCCCCCGGCTGTATTAAGATTTGTGTCGCTGCTCATCAAATTCCAACCCTAGTTCTGCCCTTTTTGCTAGAACTGTATAAAAATGTCATGAGAAGTTGCAGAATTGTAGCTTAGCTCTCACTTGCACCAGAATTATGTGACTCTTCAAAGCTGATTAGGGCCTGTGCACACATTGCAGATTTGCTGCGTTTTTCTCCTATCCAGATTTGTCCAAAACTTGAAGTATTTCCTGATGCCAGCAAAGTGAATGAACCTGAAGTGTTCTGCACACATTGCTTATTTGTGACTTGCAGATTTGGTGAACCAAATTCAAATATCTTCAAGACTGGGTTTGTTTTGTGCTTGGCTAAGAACAGTTCTAAAGTGGCTTGTGACACCATGTCTAGGGACCTTTAACCCCTTCACAACCAAGTACATATAGGTGGTTTGTGTGTGTGTTTTTCTTTTTACTTTCTAGGTTAGTATTGGGGGTGTCAGATAGACAGTTCTCCATTACTAACAACAGGGCTTGATGCCAGATGTGTTTTTGCACACTTTGCAGCTGACGACAACCCCACAAAACATTACCCCAATTGCCACTGTACCAGGGCAATAGGGAAGAGCCAAGGCTAAGCTCCAGAATTGGCACATCTAATGTGATTCTCCACTTTTGGGATGGCGGCACGCTGGTATTTTTAGGCTTGGAATGCCCTGCATCTGTCTTCTTTATCTTTGCTGATTAGAAAAAATGTACTATGTAGTCTTTTTTCAATATATTATTTGGCTAACAGCTGTATAATCTATCATCTATACATCTTCTCCATCTTTAACACATAAATAACCATTCATTTTAGTGCCATGCGTTTTTTTTTTCTGGCATGTGTAATAGAGATGTCACCCGGATGTAACCTCGATGACACACACCTACATGTACATGTACTGTACATACAGTACATACACAAACATTTTCACATGGATGGTCAAAACAGAATATGCCACATGTGCATTTTTTTTAAATGGATGTGTGAAGAGGGCCTAAAATGAAGGTAGGTTCTCATGGAGAGCTGTAGTGGATGGGTAGATACAGTGACTGAAAGTCAAAGGTTCAAAACATTGTTACCCTTTTGCTCATCAGTGTATTAATTTTCTGTAATAAAAAGAAAGTTTTTATTACAAAAGAATTTTTACTAGATCAAAGCGTTTTTCTCATCTTATTTTTTTTTTTTTATAATTCTTTATTTTAGAAAAGTTTTGAATTTTCATAACATGGAAGAAAGCACACATTATTTCTCAGTCAGTATATCCAAACAAATATCACGTAGATATGGTGGCCAAACCAGTTAGGCCCAAACTCAGCAAATACTATATATTTTTATGCGTCTACAGAGTAGACACTGCCTTAAAGTGTTAGGATCTACAACATAATGTTCCATTTAAGACCTTACATCAATATTCAATCTTCACAGTAGAAGTCATTGCTGCAACATCATATATTGACAGATGACCAAGTAAAAGGGAGAGAGGAAAATCAAAGAGAGAGGAAAAAGAACAGTAAGAGAGTAGTCATGAGGGGTGGTGGGGGGAGGAGGGGGAGGATGGGAAGGGAAGGGGAAAGGGATGGTGTCAGATTATGTGGAAACGCGAAGCCTCTACGTAGGTGAGAAGGTGCGACCCCACTAGACCAGCCAAATTAATTGGCGAGTCCGCCAAGGAAGGGTTTTCTAACAGTCTCTATAAGTCTTATATAAATCAGATTGTTGAAACATCATCCAGGAAAACCACGTTGTACGGAAAGCTACATACGTGTCATGGATTGAGGAGGTCAAGTCCTCTAGGTGCATGAGGTCGTTCACCCTCTCCAACCACATTGACACGGAGGGGCATCTCTCCATCTTCCAGAGCATTGGAACACACGATCTAGCCGCCATAACTAAAAATCTCAACAATGAACGCTTATATTTACGAAGGGGCATCTGACAGTGATGTAACAAGAAAAGGGCCGGGCCCAGGTCAGCTGTACACTCTGTGACAATCCTAACGATCTTTGTCACTTCAGACCAAAACGGCCTAAGCTTCCTACACTCCCAAAATATATGGAGTAGGGTACCGTCTGCCTCGCCACACCTCCAACAACCCGGATCAGTAGACGGAAAAACCCTGTGTAATTGGGCAGGAACTCTATACCATCTTGTCAATATTTTATAATTCGCTTCCTGCAGTCTCGAGCATATTGATGTGGAGTGAGCTAAAGTAAATATATCAGATCTCTGGTCCATTGACAGCTCCAGACCTAGATCAGCTTCCCACTTAAGCATAAATTGGGGAACCGGCAGGTCCGGGGGGGATATCAAACACGCATAGATCCTCGACACCGCATGTCTACAGTCATCCGCATCTAGACACATATGTTCAAATAACGTCTTCGGCCCTATAAAGGACGACTTTGGAGGAAACCTCCGGAGGTAATGCGTGAGCTGTAAGCATCTCCAGAATCCCAAAGCCCTCGGGTCCGTAATTGAGTTAAGTTGTTCAAGCGTGGGCCAAGTGTCACCAACGCCCCAACTCTCAACTCTGTCTAGTCCCGCCGCAATCCAGCATTGGAAAACCGGGTCATCTATTCTGGGTTTAAAATCAGGGTGACTCAGGATCGGACATAAAGTCGAGGTGTGTGGAATCATCAAGGATCTGACCAGGGTATAGTCGCATACCTTGAGGGTAGCCCCAATCGTCGGGTGGTCGCAAACCGTCTCATCTCGTCTGATTGATGTCCAAGGCAAGGTCTGTAGTCTTAGGGAAGTAGAGTCCTGTTCAATCTGTACCCAGATTTTGTTCTTTCCGTGTCTACACCAGTCTACCACCCGTGCGAGATGACTGGCTATGTGATATAATTTGATATCTGGCAAATTCACGCCACCCTCCCTCTTACGTCTGTGTAAAATAGATCTTGCCAATCTCGGTTTTGTATTATTCCAAATGAATCGTGTCTGAATTTGTGAGATTATCTTAAAAAAGGATGACGGTATGCTTTTCTCATCTTATAAATGCTCCCAATACATGTAAAAAAAACCTCACTCATAAAGGGGGTTTCCCATCATTGCTTATCAGGAGTCCTATGATCCCCTGCCTCCCAGCCTACTGCTTGCTGGGGAAGGGGGGGGTGCTCCTGATTGATAGTTTGGATAGTATGGTTTTGCTGCTGGCCCAAACTGTGCTCTTACAATGCTTTAGACAGAGGCAGTTTTGCATCTGTAGCATCTAAGGAGCATAGGGACATTGTCAGTGCTGGACTGAAACTAAAAAGCAGCCCTAGCACACAAAATTCACCAGCCCACATATATAATAACTGTCCTCAACCCAAATCGTAGAACACTGGCAGGTTGTGCAGATATTTGCTTTATTTGTTACACCACTTGCTTAAAAGTATTAGACAAACCCCTCCCAAACCAAATCTTTTCTTTTTTTTAAAATAGTAAAACTTACTCACCTCTGGCGCCATTCTAGCTGTGTTGGCACTTGGATCTTTGTACTAGTATTATGTCATGCGATCCCTGCAGCCAATCAGTGTCCGTCTCATTCTCCCTACCTTTGGACGTATCACACACATCTGGAGGAATAAAGAGAGCAGCAACTCGCCTGTGTCACAGTCTGAGTATAGCCAGTTATTAACCAACCGATGGCGGTTCTGCTGACCTGAACTTTATGACCTCATATATGCTTATGAGGTTGTCAATTTTGGGTCAAGAGACTTGCAATCAGCAAATGAATGACGGTCTGCATTCAGATTTCAAAGACACACTGTTCAGTAGGATAGGAACACTGGCTGATCAGCTATTCTATCTTATGTGAAATTGTTGATTGGCCAGTATTCCTCTCCTACATTGCATGATCCTGTTTGAATGGCTGAACACATCATGGCAAATGCAGCTGCACAAAAGTTATAATTTTATAAAAATTGTGGTGTCACATTCACACTGCTGCCAGGAGGGCAACGTTGAGTGTCCATGGAGGTAGACTCACTAGAACACAGGGGAAATCCGGGCCTTCCGAGTCTAGGAAAGGGCAGCATCCAGGGACTGTGGAAGATGAGCTGGGACTTGATGACAGCAGGACAGAGGATGGGATAAAGTCAGGCAGGAATGACACAAAAACAATACAGTTCAAGCAGGACTGGCACAGACACAAAGTAGAATTCACAAATGGATCAGCACCAGACTTTGGCAAGGCTCTGGACATTGGGCAAGGCTCATCAAACACTGGAGATCGGACATGGCTCCAGACATCGGGCAGAAGTCATCAGACACTGGACATCAGACAAGGCTTTGGACATTGGGCAGGAGTCATCAAATACCAGATATCAGGCATGGGGTAGCACAGGCATGGCAAGTGCAGACCGAAGTAGGGTTGTGCATGCTTAGCAGGCATGGACTGTAGCAGGGTAGTTCAGGCATAGCAGGCATGGACTGTGGCAAGGTGGTGCAAGCACAGCAGTTACATCAGACTTCAGGTTCCAAAGCACAAATAGGCTTAATTCACAGAAGTCAGACTTCAGCTAACTCACATACTTCAGGTACAAGACACAGGAGGGCTTCAGATAGAGAACACAGTAGGACTACAGGACATAGCCTGGTACCAGGGAAGAATATGGACAGGACAGGTCGAGGGACATACACAGGGCAGACATCAGCAAGCCAGAACTAGTTGGTCAGGACTGGAGCTGGATACGGGCAGACCAGAGCTAAGTTAGAATACCTAATGAATAGAGGTTGCTCGGCCCCGCTCCACAAGGAAGAGGAACTTATATACCTGGTGCTTCCCCGCAATAGCTGGGGATACCAATTCAAAGTGCATGCACTGCCCCCTAAAGCAAGGGGAAGCTGAGCGCGCACACCACAGGCCAAAACCAGGAACCCAGCAAAAAGCACAGGGCCAGTGGCTCAAGAACTATTGGAGGAACCAGGGCCAATGGAGGCAATCCAGGGGAAGGAGAGAACAGCCAGGTACCGCAAGCAGCTCATAAGGTGGCGATATCCCAGCTAGTTAGGGGGAGAGCAGCCAGGAACCACAAGCAGCTCATAACTCCAAGGCATACTGCTGCCATTACCTTATGGGTAGAGCAGCCAAGAAACGAAAGCAGCCCATAAGTTTATGGCAACAGTATCACAGTTGTTGAGAGGATAAGGGACATCAATGCTAGGAAGCAATGGTGCATGTCAGGACAGTAGCCCCTTGTCTTAGTCTTGCTTTAGGTGACCTATTTTCTGTCCCTGTCGTTAATCAGAGATCTTCAGTGCCAGCAAGAGACAACTGTGGGTTGAGTAAATTATACTGGTGCACACAGTCCAACAAGATAATAAAAAGGCAACCCACTATAGCAGCAGCCCACCAGGAATATGCCTAGTGGAGCAGATGGTCAGTCCAGGCCTGGACACTATACGCTAGTCAATGCATACCCATAACATTATTGTATAGAATGGTTTCTGACTAGAATCCAGGTTTTTGTAGGCCCAAGTGAAAGACACTCAGTGCGCCCCTTTAACACTCTGCAACCTCCTTTAGCTCCCGGTAAGCTTCCTCTCCTGCTTTGTACCTATCACATAGACCAGTGCAGAGCAGTTAATGGCGACACTGTCTGAGCAGGTTCTCCCTCTTTGCTTCCGCTCACTGACAGCGACTGGTTCCCCTCATTTGTTTAGTGCCCTGGCACTTGCCCGGATGCTGGCGCCGGCCCTAGAGCTTACCATTTTAAATTTACTACTATGTATAGACAAATATGTGACCACAAAGTTTACTGAAGGATGATTCTTTGATCTCTTTGCTCACTAACAAGTCAACTGCACAACTTTCTTCTACTGTAATTGTTTCTGTTGCAGCATGATTAATTTGAGTGGTGCCCTGAAAAAGCCACATCCACCGCCTAACCTCTTGGATTGCGCTTTGTGCTATGAATGTCTGTCTGCCATCTCTATTATACATGACATTTCTACAATGGCACAGTGTGGGCAAAAAAGCAGAAGCCAATTAGAAATAAACATTACCTGCAGAATAGCTACATGGATGACATATAATAAACGGGGCTCAGTGATTAGGTTTGAACTCTTTGTAACCTCACCTTCACAAAAAAGCACAAAAGAATCTGCTGGATGAAAAAAATATTCATTTCCAGTTTGTCATTCACCTCCAGCTGAAAATCCTGTTTATACAGCACTCCCTTCGAGCTCATAATGGTCTCTGAGAATTAAACTTGCAGCTCTGTTAGGCACATTTCCAATCTGTGCACCATAAAAAAGTACTAACTCCCTGGGGGAAACACTTGTAGGGGACCTGGCAGATTGTAATGTTTTGGGCGACAACGTTCATAGTTCGAGAGTTCTTCCTGCCACTTAAGTCTTTGTTTAAAAGAAAAATCTCTGCTTAGGACAAAAATGCAAGAAAATGCAGATTAGTTCAAAAGCAAAGAAACAATATTATATCGCCATGAAATTAAATGGAACCTGTTAGCCGATACATGATGCCCAAACCGTGGGTTGTATATATCAGACATGGACTGAGTTTACCACCAGGAAAATTTACAATATTTGCTCAGCCTGAAGAACCAAGGTCAAAGTGCTGTCCCAAAGACTCTCTACAGTGCATCTGAAACTACTGGAACAGTTTGCTTAAGAAATACCTAAATAGTACTTAAGGTTTGCACAATAAATCCAAAGGAAGCAGCTCGATGACAGTTCTGTCCAATCCCGAGGGAGTAGCAGATTTTGCAGCGACCATATTCACCGGAGAGCAATTCCCTCCAGTCGCAAGATAAGCCGTCCGGTCACTCACTGGCAACATGCGAGGATGTTCTTTCTGGAACGATTCTCCGACCGGCAGCAAGCCCCTGCTCCTTCTCAATAAGGAGCTCTCATTGTCCAACAAGCTAACAGATAGTCTCGATTAGCTCCGACAAAACTGACCATGGGAAAGACAGACAGCCACCACATGTCCACACTCTGCTCACATGTTCTTCACATTGCCTGCAACATGCCTGGACAAAGCTCTACTTCCTTTCTGAACAGGGATAACCTTGGTGGACAGGAGAAGACACTGCAGATTTCAGCACTGCCAACATCAACCGCACACACTCACTAAGGCTGGGGTCAAAGTAGCATTTTTCACATGCGTTTTTGGAGACCTGCGTTTTCAAAAACGCATGTAAAAAACGCACCCATAGGCCCCCATGTTAAAAAACGCATGCCCTAATAGCCAAAAAGCATGTGTGACAGTCCCATGCGTTTTTGGTGCTTTTCCAAAAACGCATGCGTTTTTTAATATGGGGCCTTATGGGAAACGCATGCAAAAACGCATGTACAATTAGTGCCATTCAAAAACGGAAGCGTTTCCCATAGGACCCCATGTTATAAAAACGCATGCGTTTTCCATAGAGGCCCATGTTATAAAAACGCCCCAAAAAGTAGTACATGCACTATTTTTGGGTGCAGATTCCAAAACGCAGCCAAAAACGCAGGGAGCCATCAGACACCTTAAAAAATTCATGATGACATGAAAAACGCATGTAAAAAAGCATGCGTTTTTAAAAGGCACTAACAAAAAAAGCATGTCAACTGTGACCACAGCCTAATGCATGAAAAATGTATGGAAAAAAACGCATGCAAACATGCATCAGTAAAGTGTGTTTCTGCCAGGATAGGCTGGGGTCACACTTGGCTGCGTTTTCTAAGGTTGTTTTTGGCAGCCTGTGTTTTTGGGCTGCGTTTTTGCTGTTAGGTCTGGAGCAGCCTTAAAAAACGCAAGCAAAAACGCATGTGAAAATGTATGGTACCATTTAGTGCCATACCTTTTCACATGCGATTCCCAGAGGGCCCCATGTTACAAAAACACATGCGATTTTGACTATGCACCAAAAAATGCAGCATGATGCATTTTTTGGTGCTGAACCAAAAAACACATCCAACAAACACATGGCACTTTGGCCATACGTTTTTTGCATTGGGGCCTATGGATGCATTTTTCCAAGCGTTTTTCACAAAAGACAAGTGTGAAAAACGCATGGAAAAAAACGCATCCACTACGCCAGTGTGACCCAAGCCATATGCAGATTTGGTGCCAGAGAGCATTAAGAAGCTATCGGGTCCTGCCTGTATGACTAGTCAATAGGGCAGCTCGGTTCCCAGTCGCTATGAATAGTATATTATTCTCAATCAAACATATCTGGCTATGATCATACCACCAGCAGCTGATACATGGATGCTGCCTACGGCTTGGGCAGTTTGTATCAGATGTCAGGTTCCCTTTAAAATAGAGATAGAGAATGATACCTCTTTGAATACTGATAATTAGTAGGTTTTATACAAATATGACCAGGATCACACAAACATATGCAAAATCATCTATTTTTCATCCAGTAAAAAACTGAATTTTTACTTCTGTACTATGTGCTGTATGTATAGTTTTTCATAACCTTATTGCAGCCATGTGACATTTCTATGTCTATGTGCTACCCTTATCTTTTTTGCATATCGTTAAGGCATACAAATTTTTAAAGGAATGAAATATTAAAGATCAAATAAAGATTCCTATCTTTAACGCACCACTGTAGTGGTGCTTGAAATGTAAGCCCCCACCCCTTGCGCTATACTCACCTTCCGGTGTATTCGTACTTTGCCAATCTTGGTCTGATCCTGCAACGTCATTTTGTGCCTGGAGGTTCTGACTGGCTGGAAGTCAGAAATTACAACACAGACACTCAGTGGATCTCTATGAGAGCAGAACGAGGCTCCCATAGAGATGTATTGAGTTGTTACCTTCTGCATGCTCCATGAAACACTGGAGTTGATCTTATCACTTTTCACTGCAGATGACCTAAGTGCTAAAAAAAGCTGAAGGCAGAAGAAGGTGAGTATTAGGGTAATTACATTTAAAGCACCACCATAGCGGTGAGTTAAAAAAAAATGCTGTAATGGTGCTTTAATAATTTCACTTTATCCATGAAAAACATGTGACATACAAATGGTAACCCATATGTGATACATTGTTTGTGTACCCATTGACTTATAACAGGTGTGTAAAAGTGGAGAACTAAAAATAATTAAGAAATAGAGCTTGTGATGCCAGTTGGGATAATCAGCCAGATATGGCAGACACTGCAGGAGGTCCCTGGGAGATAGATGGAGTGGCACAATAGATGTTAAACCCTTCCAAACCAGGGCTGGATTCCAGGGGATGATGATGATGGGGGTGGTAGTAGCGTTGAGATGCAGAGGTGAGGGAGTCATTCTCTTTGCTTTACCTTTGACTGAAGATGTTCAAGCATATCCAGAGTCGTTCAAACCCTACCAGGCAGGTGGTCTGGCCAGTCTAATGATAATTGTAGTCCACTCTGATGGGTAAGTATAGTGGCCTTCCTGCTGACTTCTGTAGTTGGGTAGGTTTAAAAGTGATTTTGTGCTGTCCTGTACTCCCTGTAGATTCTGTGGGTTACCTCCAGTCATGTAGGTAATGCGGGCCCTGTGAGTATCCATGCTCCACTTAAAGTAGTTCTCTATCCCTTTGTATTACTGATACCCTGGAAAATTCAACTTAAGTAGCTAGTGAGCATAAAACCCACTAACTTCCAGTTTCTGTTACTGGACCCTGTGAGCCTAAGTAACCTAGGGCCTGGCAGGATGCAGCCTGGTCTCTCAGGGCAACCTCCCACTTTGCTCTTGACAGAACCTCACCTGTGCCTAACCCAGCCTTACTACCCATCTAACCCCTCCATCCAACCAGAGGATGAGTCACAGCCTAAGCCCTGCCTTTCAGTGCCCAGCCCCCTGGTTAGAGATCAGGTTGTGTTGGATGCTTCAGACTTCCAGCATAGGGATCTCCAATTCTTTTTAGACATGGCATTACAGTTGATGTAGAAGACATACTATTTGTGGCAGCCAGACCACAGGGGTGCCATACATTGACTTGCATTAGTCCTTATAGCCTATATGCTGTACATATGTTATCTGTTTTGCATATGGACAGTACATAAAGTTTAATAAGTTTTGTTTAAGTGAGCCACATTTACAAGATTATGGAATATACACAGATTACTCAGCACAATCACACCAAGGCCAGACTCCCATCTTTCTGTCCATCCCCACCAAATACAAGTTTAATGGTCCTAACAAAAAATACAGATGTTGTGATCTTTAATTATCAGTCAGTTGAAAAGTTAAAGGATTGCTAACTGGTATTGTAACTGCTTGTTCCCACGCTGCAGATTTTTTGCGTTTTTGGTGCAGATTTTGCTGCAGAAAAAGTTCAGATTTATCAGAAATCCGCAGACAGCAAAGTCTATGGGATTTCTGAACTGCTGTGCCCATGCTGCGGTTTTTCCACTGCAGAAAAGGTGCGGAGTTTGCTGCATCATGTCAGTTCCTGCAGTGAATATTTCAGTACTTTTCAGTTTTTACCCATTGGCTTCATTTTAATGTGTGAAAAAAGCTTCAAAAACAGGGGTGTTCACACAGTGCGCTTGGCCATGGTCAGAGCATGCACTAATGGGGGAGCTTCTTGGCAACCATCTGTACACTATGACAATAAAAGCACTTATTGTAGGATAATGAAAGAGGAATGAGGAGGCAAAGTCATTTGCAAAATTGCTTATTTTCATGCTAACTAAATTTATTAACATGCAAATACACCCTTAAAGAGATCTGTAAGCAGGTTTTTGCTATGCAAGCTGAGGATAGCATGCTGTAGGGGTAAAAGAACAAAAATCAACTATAATGCTCTTATCAGGATGTGTGCTATTGTTTACATAAACTAAAGGTTTTATCACCTGGTGATTAACATTACTGGACTACAATGTCACACATGCACGGCAGTCTGACATGTCCAATTCTCTGATTGACACCTTACTGTCAATGTACAATCTCTATAGAGAGCTTGGTGTTGGCATGGGCAGCTCTCCGAGCTCTGCTGTATGGCTAAAACTAAATGCTTTGCTTGTCTCAGAACTGCTGTAGCCAGTAATCTAAGTTAAACATCATTGGATTCAGAATCTCTTTGCCTACATCATGCTGCTCTTAAGGCCACTTCACACACACAGATATCTGAGTCCAATATCTGAACAGATCTCTGGTTGCAGTGAAATCATGGATACATTGCTCCATTTTGTGGCTGTGTACAACATGGAGCAATGTATCCATGATTTCACTGCAACCAGAGATCTGTTCAGATATTGGACTCAGATATCTGTGTGTGTGAAGTGGCCTTAAGATGATGGACCTAAAACCTTCTGACAGATTCCCTTTAATAGAGAAGAAAGTGATCAGCTGCTGAAATTCAATTATGCCTGGTTAGTCAGGTGGCCCCCATACAGTGGAACAAAACTGCAATATTGGGAACAAATATTATCCTAATGATAAATCAAAAATATATTCTAATCCTACAAAATTGATATCTTTATAAGGGCAGGCGCTAGATAGATCTCTTCATTAATATAAGGTATGGATAGCATTAGTTATTAAGATCCAGACATGTTACATATGTGAATTATGCAGAATATACCTGTTTATAGGAAGACTAAACCTTTCCAGCAGTATAAAATGTCGGAAATTATGACTGAAGCACATACAGCTCTTCGGGTAGATTAATATAATAAATTCCTCCCTTCAAGCACATAAGTGCCACTAACAATGAGTCTTAATTTGTGACTATGATATGTCTAGAACAATGGTGCTCAATCTAAAAATTTTGACAGCGAGAGGCAGGAAGAAATTGTAACAGGCTGACACCGGCCCATTCATGATTAGATGGTCACACCACTGGGTCAACGACCAGGACAATCACAATAATAGTTATAGCTTTGAGCTGAAGTGTGCTTGGTACTTGCATGGTCTGTACAAGAATAAATAAGCCTAAAATCTACATAAAATATATTATTTTGGCATCAGAAGTATATTCAACTATTCTGTTAATTTTACGATCCTCACATTTATCAGGTTTTGACATTAGTTTCTTATCAGTGTTTTTCACATATAAAAAAAAATTGCAAAGATTCTTCTATCCCAGGGGTGGGGAACCTCAGGCCCCAGGCCAAATGCGTCCCTTGATGACTTTTTTGCGGGCCCCGGGCAGATTCCTGGGGACCACAGTGCTCAGGCTGGCAGACACATTTTGCCGACTGTCTGCCCTTTAAATCCAGCTCTCCAGTGATCTCTATTCCCCAGCCTCAGCCTCTCTAGTGAGGTATATGCTCTCAGACTCTCCTGTGATGTCTAGGTCTCTAGCAAAACAGTTGAGAAGCAACATGATCAATATAATCTGCGCCAGAACATAAGCAGTTCCAGCCACCACAGTAGGGGTGAGTTGTTTAACCAAATATAGTGGGTAATTTTCAAGTTGATAATTTTGTACAGCCCCTAAAGGATTGTAGAAATTTCCATATGGCAGAAAAATGGTTCCTCGCCCCTGTTCTATCCCCTGCAATATCAATCATGGTGAGCACACAGACTGCATATGGATGTCATCCATGTTCCATTTATGATTTTCATGGACCCAAAGACTTGTATTGGTGATACATGATAAACAGATATCTGGATATTGTCACAAATTGGTTGAACATTGGCTTGCAGGGTAGCTACCTATAGGTGTCAATAGTGAGAACATTTCCTTCCTTTAGGAGGAGGGATAATTTGAATATCCTAATTGGTAAAAATCCATGTAAGAGTTTTATGTGCAGTTTCCAAACAACAGTACTGTGTTTTCCCCCAAAAAGGCTAGTATACTGAAATAGGGCTTGCCGTCCCATGCCAGCTAATTAGGAAAAAATGAATATTCACCCTCTTCCCCTGCCCACAACCCTGACTAGCCCTTTATCAACATCAGTGATTGCAACTTGTGTTAATCAAAAAAAGAATTACTACTGCCCGAGGATTGCAACCCAATGCTGGGAATGGTCAGCGTCTCTCCTCACATGAGCGTGACAGCTGCATAGAAATACACGCTGACACACTTGGGTCTGATGATCCGCTGGCCAGTACGAGCATTGTGCTGCAATCATAAGGCAGTAATATGGTAGTCTGAGGGGTGGGAGGGATTATGGGCAGGGGATAATCCCCTAAATATAAATGTGCAATTAATGCACAATCTAATCATGATGATTCCGGCGCAGAGGCTTGGGCAGAATTATGAGTGTTGGAAGTGGTAAATATTCATTTTTCATTCAATCACTGATGCCAATACAAAATATAAGATATCCTCTCAAAATATGCCCAAGCACATCTTTTTGGAGCCAAAAATAATGTAAAACCCTGTTCTAATTTTGGGAAAACCTGGAACCACTAACAGACTTACAGGAAGGGTTTCTACCTTTTGTATATGTATCATATTTGTCTTACACAAGGCAGATGTTTCCTGTACACCTTAGATGAGCCATTTAGCTATTTTCACTAATGGTCACGGGATGACAGACGAAGGGGCACGCTCCCTAGGTCATAGCTTTTATTCTCCTCCATTGTATTGATAGAAAAAAGCATAATCACAGGAGGAAGTGAGGGACCTGATCATATTGTCAGTTGTCTCAATCAATATCATACAAGCTCTGCTGCAGCTTTGTTTTTAATAATCCTTATTTACACAGGACACTGCTGTGTTCTGTCAACTCTAGAGGTAGTTCTAGGGTAATTTGAAATCTAATTAATATTCTTAAAAGCCATAAATGAGAAAGAGAAGTGCTCGCTTACGGCTGTACTCCATCTGCCATCTTGCTGGGGTCATCTGAGTTCACGCCTGACACGGCTCAGGTGTGAACCCAGATAACCTTACATATGGCAGGCTGTTCAGTCTGTGCCTGCTCGTCTGTGTGAACAGATGTGTGTCTGCTCACAGGGATGAGGCAGAGCTGAAGATGTAGATGTTCATTGTGGATTACGTCGGGGGGGAGTTTTGTTACGTAAAGATGGGAACCAGGGTTGTCTTGTGTTTTATGTCTATTAAAATATTTCTTCTCTGTGTTTTGTTTTAATTTACTGTTCACTACAAATTCATGATTGCCAGGTCTAATATTTGCCTAACACCATGAATTTTGGGCTTAGTATTAGCTTACAATACAAAACTGGCATTATCCCCTTCATTACCCAGCGTACCACTGCTACCAGGGCCACTGGCAGAGCAGGGTAAAGTGCCTGAAAATGGCACTATGGATGAGAGCGCCATTTCCAGGGGTGGCAGCAGGCTGCAATTTTCAGTGTGGGGGACCCAGAATGCTTGGGCTTTACCACGTAAGAATCCCAGCCCCCGCTACCTGGGTTTTACTTTGGCAAGCAATGCCCACACATTTTTTATTATTTAAAAAATAAAAAATAACGGGCTTCCCTGTATTTTGATTGCCAGCCAAGGTAAAGCAAGGCAGCTGGGGGTGGCAGCCCGCAGCTGCTGGCTTTATCTGCGCTGAGAATCAAAAATACTGCAGAGCACTACAAAAATTTTTTAAAATTATTTACTTATTTTTACAGTACAATGATGTCAGTGAATAGTTGAGGGGCACAACAGCCAATCACAGACGCTTTCTCAGAGAATAGCGTCTGTGATTGGCTGCTGGAGCAACCTGAAACCAGCCCATACATTCTACCATACTAGAATGTATGGGCTGATTCAAGATTAATCCACCAGCCAATCACAGATGCCCATTCTGTGTGATAACATCTGTGATTGGCTGTTGGGTACCTCTGCTGTGAATGTTTCGGAAGTTAATAAGTGGCCCAGGAAGTAGAAGCAGCATGACTGTGGAACGCAGGACAGCAGGCCCCGGTAAGTATGAGGATGATGTTTAATAATAATATGCCTTATTTTACAGCCCCCGAACAAGAACCTGAACCCAAACTGTAAGGCTGGAGGCACACTGTCATGCATCAAAAACGGAGAGTTTTTGATGCACGATAGTGATGTGAGTGCATTCCGTGTGGTAGTGCAAGTGTGGTGCGAGTTTAACATGGGCTTTCTCACGCGGGTGAAACACCTGACACAGGAAAGCCTGATAGCTATATATCTACAGATAAAGATCTGTAGATATAATAGCTATGTCGGGCTTTCTGCTGCTTTGACAGCAGAGTTTTTTTAATTTCCCAGGGATAACCGGCACATTAACCCCATCTGCAGCTTCTGTGCTGCATGTCAGCCAGAAGCCGACAGATGCAGTTAATAAGCCGGTTACGTCAGCTTAACCCAATGATTCTGCCCTGCCAGATTGTGTGCGGTTTTGTACAGACTCCCTGGACACAAACTGACAGGACAGAATGTGTCTGAAGATGTTAATTATTAATTTAGTTAATTATTTATTTAGTTAAAAGCCGACAATTTCAGTATTTCTTTGCTGAGCAGAAATCACTGGCGGCTTGGAGTTCAGGACTCAGGAGCTCTGCATGGTCCTGAACGTTGAAACTGGGTGCTGAGCGTGGTCCTGAAGCTCCACAGCAAGCAATCTGAACAGCTTCAGCACCACAGTCAGCACCCAGGTTTAACTTTCAGGACCCTGGAGAGCTCCTGCGTCCTGAACTCCAGCCGCCAGTGATTTCTGGTCAGCACAGAAGTGCTGAAATTTCCGGCTTTTAACTAAATAAATAATTAACATCTTCGGACACATTCCGTTCTGTCAGTTTATGTCCAGGGAGTCTGGACAAAACTGGACACAACCTGGCAGGACAGAAGCATGGGGTTAAGCCAACATACTGGCTTAACAACCGCATCTGCCGGCTCCCGGCTTTCATGCAGCACAGAAGCTGCAGATGTGGTTAATATGCCGGTTATCCCGGGAAATTCCAAAAACACTGCTGTCAAAGCAGTAGAAAGCCCGACATAGCTATTATATCTACAGATCTTTATGGCCAGAGACAATATAGGAATTTCACATCTCACTGGATGAATGTACTCAGGGGCTGTGATGCATCAACACATTGAACAGGTGGTGAGGCATTCGTGACTCACCACTTTGCTCTACTGACATGACTTCATTCCTAACAAGCACACCATTGAATCCACACAGCATCCTTATTCTTTTTGCTCATGCAAGGTAAGCTGACAAGTTATACAACTTGGGGGAGAAAAGCCACATGGCAGAAGAGTTGCTGTTGTGTGTCTCATGGTTTGGTTTTGCGATTTGATCCGGTAACCTGTTGTTGCATGGCCAGTTCCTCTGTCTGCTGGGCTATAGGCTTTTCTTTCCTGTCCAAATGACAATGGTTCCTATTGTGTTTTTGTTTTCCCATCTCAAGATGTTTCTTATTTTCCCATTTTGGTCTGCCCTTTCACATTCTGGGTTGGGCTATATATATCTTTCACCAGACTTTCTTGCTGGTTGTACTTCTAGGTGGAATTTTGTATAGGAGATCCAGCCGTTTAGCTTAGGGGTTTACCTTTGTGTAAACACTTGTTAAAATCCTGCTGTAAGTTGGTTTCTGTTTCTTCCTAGCACTTACCATATTTTTTTAACTAATAAGATACACTGGACCATAAGATGCACATAGTTTTTAGTGGAGGAAAATAGGAAAAAAAATTGAAGCAAAAAATGTGATGATGATGCACTGTTATGAGGAGGATCTGCTGTTGACATTGTTATGGAGGTAATGTCCCTCAATTCTGTACTATTGACCCCCTGAACAGGGTAAGGATCTGTCTCATCATACAGTGTCACAACGTTTAAGAGCATTTGGACCGAAAGCCCACTCTGCAGTGACCAAACCACTCATTACCAGAAATAATCAAAAGGCTAGACTCACCTTTGGTGAGGAGCATGTGATGCGGCCAGGGCTAGGGGTACTCGGACACCGGGGCTGTTGAATAGGGAGTCACGGGTGGACGGGATCCCGGTGCCGTGCCCTGGTGATTATTTAAGTATATGGTGGTGGGGGAGAAGGGGGTATTTACAGGGGATCATGACACCACCTGTAGTTCTCGGTAAACTGGTACCGACGCTGCAAGCCGCCCACTGAGGTGATGGTGGGTGCAGCAGAGTGTGAAGCAGCTCCCTACAGGTGGAGCTATAGCCTCAGGGCAGCAGTGAAGAAAGTGTGGATGAGGGGATTTGTCGTGCTGGATGGTGTTGCAGTTCTTACCCCTTTGCTGAGCTGCTGATGGTGCTGAGCCCTCAGGGCACCGGCGGGAAGAATAACGGAAACCAGTTCAAGTTTAACTCCACTTTACTAGGTACCGGCAGATGGCAAAACGAGACATGGTGCAGTTTGGTGTACAGGGTGGATGTTGCCAGGTCAGGGTCCCCCTTATAGAGTCTCTAGATGCTCTCTGTCTTTGTCTTTCAGGGTCTCCTTTCTTCCTCACTTCTACCACCCTCGTAGAGCTCTCCCGCCGGTCCCACAGTCTGTATCTATAAGGTAAGGTTTGTGCCCACCAGTCCGGATAGGACGCCCGAGAGCTAGAAGGACTCCCTCCGGCACAGCAATTTATGGCCCTTCTCCTGTCGTGTCTTAAACCAGTTATTTATCCTGAGGGGCGAGGTACTTGGTGGCGCTGTCAGCAACCCGGTTTCTATGGGCCTGCAGCTCGTCAGTCTGCAGAAAGCGCTGAACTACTATCTGCCTTGGCTTCCTGCGTTGCCGGTGTTCCCTCAACGCGACCAGCCGGCTCCAACCAGTCCTGGTCCGTTGCCTGCTGTTCTGGGCCCCCACTTAAAGATGGGGCTCCCTCCTGTCAACTGGGCTGTTAGGCCTGTCTTTCCTGCCTGCCTTCACAGCACCGTCTGACTAGAAACTGTCACACCCTTCTGCATCTATCCCTAGGCTCCACCCCCTGTTGGGACCTACTAAGTTATCGGCCCCCCCTATTCTAGTGGTCTAATCCTAGGTGTGTGTGTGGAGCCCACTGGGACGGGGTACTCGGTGCCGGACCGGGGTACTGCTGGGGAATGTCACGGCGGTCCTGGTCCGGACCGTGTCCCGGGCCCGCACAATAAAATGGGGGTTATTTACAGGGGATTTATCCTGTTCGTGACGCCAGGTTGTGGAGCCCACTGGGACGGGGTACTCGGTGCCGGACCGGGTACTGCTGGGGGATGTCACGGCGGTATATTCACCGAATTCTCGTTATTTGTTTTCCTGTATAAAATCTTATTTTAATAAATTGGAAACACTTTTTCGCCGTTTCTAGCTTTTTAATCAAGTTTAAAAATCCTGTGTGGATCAGTGTTTACAAGTGATATGTGAAAATACACCAAAAACAACCCTCACCTAGAAAATAGTAAAGAAAGGTTCCACTTATCTTAGGTTAATGACAAGGTATAAGCGGAGGCAAACCCACCCTCTTGCTCGGTAAATTAGGAGTTATTGCTCAGAGTGAAGGTGGACACATTTTGTCTCCACAGGATTGTGTAGACAGGTCTTGCCTAACACGGTCAGTAGGTCTGCACAATATCCCTTGTCAAAGGTCCTAGATGGTGGTACGATACACGTATATAGTTAGTGATCCATCAGTGTGGTACAATCCAGCCCTTTTACGCGTTTCGTCTCCTGTTGTTCAACCAGGGACTCGTCAGGGGCACTGTGGTTTGGATCTTTCTTCTCAAGTATATAACTCAGTTCGTCTTGGTATAGTAACCCTTTTTCGGTAGTACCGGAAGACCCGTCTTTAATTAATGATCCTCATCTGAATGGTAACTGTCATGAATCCGAATGTTGGAAAACGAGCCACCGTAATCTGAAAAGATGTAGTTTTCAGATATGTATTATGTGTTCAGATGGTACATTACTGTGAAAATATTTAACCCCTATCAACCACTATGAGTGTTCCTCTATCTTTATCACTACCACACCCAGTGTTGTCAATAAGGTATCGTTATAATATCATAACAAAAAAGAGACCCACCAGCAAGATCTGCTGTTGCCTGTCCCAGTGGTAGGGGTAACCTGATTAGTCACTTTGTAGCTCTGAAGACACTATGACATAATGGGTACAAGAGGTGAGTACATGAACCACACCGTAATATACAATGTGGAATAGCGTGCACTCACGTGTGTCCTGTCATCAGTGGTAAATCAGTGTTTCAACATCTTCATTCATTAGAACCTCCTGCATGACAGTGTCTAAAGGATCCCTGCAAAGTAGTGAATATTAGATCTACATTCAAGGGATCATCTATGTAGAAAGATAGACACACACTAACCTCCTCTGTGGTATCATGGGAGATTCCTCTTAGCACACCTCTGTCTTAAGATTTTTATGTATGATATTAACTCATTAGTTATCTGTTAAAGGGGAAAATGGTTTTATTAATGGTTGTTAACTCTCTACTCACATTAAAGTTTACATTAAATGGGTATTACCTTGTATATATTATTTTGAGGTATATCTCCATTAAGAATAGTGGGTATGGGTTTAGGAAATCAATCCCCTTCTTTTTCAGATACCTGTTAGTAAAACAGTATCTAGTTTTACCAGAATCAAAGCACCAAACTTTGTCTGTATAACATGGATAGCCAGCACTAGTTACCTTCTTTCCTATATGTCTTGTGGTACATCAGGGGTTACAGCCTGTCAGGGGCCTCTCCCCAGGCCGTGCTGCTGTGATGTCCCCTCCTTGACTGTGTAACAACTGGCCGCCGAGGCTAAAGACCATAATATAGTCCTCCCTCAGTCCGCCCCCTAGCCGCCTCCCACCACGAGGAATGACGTGGCAAGCGTGCGGTTCACAGGAGCGTTCCAGGTAGTGCGCATGCTCCAATCGCAGAGCGCGCACGCGCAGGACAGAGCGATCGGGGCGGAAGAGGCTCTGCGTCTCACCTGCGTTCCACCTATTGCGCGTGCGCCCCTCGCATCATGCGTAGTCGCTGTATGAAGCGGGACAATCCAGCCTGCATGTCTGGAACGGAGTTTATCATCAATCATGTACAGCATTCAATCTGATATGACCGATGTCATGGGGCATATACATAAAGGGATATTATTTCTCTCCCTAAGTTTGTATGGACTTCAAGCCGGCATGTTTATAGGGGGATTTAATGTTATACCAGGTATTCCATATCACTAGGTTTCACTTGTCAGATACTAGTCAGATTACATGTCAATAAAGATTAACAAAGTAAATACATATAACAGACTGAAGGCACTATATAATGCCTTTTTAGGAAAGGCATCTCAATTGGGGAGATAAGTTTAGCTTCTCATTTTTTGGGGTTTTTATTTAGGGACTGGGAACATATCCCCTCATGAGGAGGAGTTGTGTGTGTTAATCTAAGGTAGGTTTAACAGTATCTACCGGATTACTAGTTTCAAGAGTGTTGTTTAGCTATGTTGATATTAGTTCTGGAATCAAATTCCATAAGGTTATTAGTCCCTACCCTTTTGGGTTGTCTGGGTATGGCTAGTATCTAGACCTATCTAGTCTTTTAGGGTCAATTGCCTGTGTCGTTTATTCTGAATAGTATTATAAAAGACAAGTGTAACTTTGGGATTCATTTAGTCCATCAGGGGACACTGTTCTAAGGCGGTGTATCCATCTACATTCTTTTTGTAAAACCAATTTATCCCAGTCACCACCTCTACTCGGCGGGGGGATGACTTCTATGGCCTGGAAAGACAGGCACTCCATGTCATTACCATGTTCCTCCCGAAGATGTCTCGCAATTGGAGTATCTCTCCCATTGCGTACATCTCCAAGATGTTCACCTATCCTTCTTCGTAGCTCCCGAATCGTTTTCCCTATATACCTAGACCACAAATGCAACTGCACAGATAAATCACCCCTTTCGTCTTGCAGCTCGCAAAGTGTCTAATAGTAAATGTCCTACCAAGGTTCCTACTAAGGAAGGTTTTGCCCGTCATTATGTATTTACAAGTAACGCATTTTCCGCACTTAAACGTTCCTGTCTCCCTCCTATCCAACCATGTCCCTTTTGGTTTTGGTGGATTATACATGCTGTGGACCAGCTGATCCTTTAAATTTCGACCCCGTCTATAGGTGATAGATGGATGAGCAGGAATTAAATCTTTAAGGTCAGAATCAGCTGTAAGGATTCTCCAATGTTTACACAGAATGTTTCTTACTTCATTGGACCTAGTATCGAAGTTGCCAATTATTCTTAGAATGTTCGTATCTGATCTCATCTTCGTTTTTAGTAGGTCTATTCTGGGTCTATCTTCCGCTTCTCTGTATGCCTTATTTAAGACATGCTGGGGGTATCCTCTGTCCCTAAATCTCATCTGTAGATCTTTAGCTTGCTTGTAAAAATTAAAATCCCTTGTACAGTTTCTTTTTATTCTAAAGTACTGTCCCTTGGGAATTCCCCGTTTCAGGCTAGGAGGATGATGACTATCCCAATGAAGCAAGTCGTTGCTTGCAGTCGGTTTCCGGTAGGTGCGTGTTACCAAATGACCGTCCGTATCTCTCTCTATGGTTATGTCAAGGAAGTTTATTTTATTCTCATTAAACTCAGATGTAAAATGTAGTCCTATTTGGTTATTATTTAAGTTAGAGACAAATTCATTAAAACTCAACTCATTCCCTGCCCACAGAACAAAGATGTCGTCAATGTAGCGCCCCCAGAAAAGTATCTGGGGGCACCACCAGTCATCGTTGTTTCCACCAAAAACTATAGTTTCCTCCCACCAGCCCAGGAACATGTTAGCGTAGGTAGGGGCCATGGAGCTACCCATGGCAGTGCCCCTGAGCTGGTGGTAGAAACGGCCATCGAACTTAAAATAATTGTGAGTCAGGACAAACTGTAGTAGGGATACAACAAACTTATTATGTTCCTTATACTGTAAACCCCTCGCACTCAGAAAGTATCTGATAGCCTCTAGTCCACATTCATGTGGAATATTACTATAAAGTGCTTCCACGTCAATGGATGCCAGAAAGACCTCTTGTTCTATAACTACATCCTCCAACTTGGTAAGTAGGTCCATCGTGTCCCTCAGGTATGAGGGGAGTGACGTAACATATTCCCTCAACACTTTGTCTAAATAGACACTGGAGTTTTGTGACAGGGAATCATTTCCCGATACTATCGGATGACCTTTCAAAGGAGACAGTCCCTTATGCACTTTGGGTAGTGCATAAAATACTGGTACTACAGGGTGTTTAATATCCATAAAATTCAGCTCGTTCTTGCTCAATAATCCTTTATCAAAGGCATCAATCAAGATGATTCGCAGCTCATCACCAAAGGTATCAGTAGGGTCACCTTTTAAAATATTGTATGTTGACTGGTCCTTGAGAATGTTCATACACATCTCCTTATATCTTTCATGAGTGAGTATCACCAAGTTACCACCCTTATCCGCAGGTTTTAAGATGATATCCTCCCTCTTAGATAGATTATCTAGGGCTTCCCTTTCGGATCTATTGAGATTCATACGATATCTGTCCCTATGTTCCTCCAATTTACCAAGATCCTCACCTACTAGTTTCATAAATATGTCTATGCTGCCATTGTCAGTTACAGGGGGGGCTTTTTTACTCCAAGGTCATAAGTCCGTAAAAGGACCTAACCCTATCCTTTCCTGACAACTCAGTGCAGACATATCTCTAACCAAGGGTAGATCCTCTTCATCTACACCCAGCTCTATACATTTTTGTCGATCGTTCTTTTTGAAAAATGATTGCCATTTCAGTTTACGCCCAAAAAGAGCGATGTCCTTGGTCCAGTCAAAAGAGTTGAAATTGTTCGTTGGAACAAATGACAGGCCCCTTCCTAAAATATCTACTTCTTGGTCACTGAGTGTGAATGGGGTGAGGTTAATGATCCTAGATTTTTCTGGGGGATCAGTATTCGTTCCATTACTCTGTGGTTTCATGTTTAGTGATACCTGGGCGCTGGAGTCCCAGTTCTGTCTCTCAGTTCGTAACCTCGCTGCTGAAGTCCTAATTCTAAAAAAGATGGAGCTGGTGAGGGAAAGGATAATGAGGCAGGTAACGGCTGTTGCGGTAATATTGGTCCTGGTCTTGGATCTGGTCCAGGTCTCGGATCTGGTCCGGGTCTTGGGTTCTCCCATCTTGGTTTACCTCTGCCTCTACCCCTACCTCTTCCCTTATTTCTTGGTTTGTTCTGCGGTCTTTCATAATTCGCTTTCTGTAGTCTAGCCAACCGTTCACTTAGTCCCGTTTGACTTCCCTACCCCTCAGAAAATTCACTTTCAGAGGAAGTGGCATCAGTGGGGACCACTGGTGTTGGTGCTACCGGAATCACTGGGACCTGGGCACCCTGTTCATCTATCAGGGACGGATATGCCTTTTTCTCTTTAAAGTCTGTGTAATCCCTTGAGTACCGCTTCTGTTTCCTGTCCTTTATACCACTCTGGAACTTCTCTATCGTTTGTTGTAATGCTAATTCCCTTCTTTGGAAATCTGCTTCAGTTTTATATTTAAGAGCCTGTTCCGTTAGTTCGTTCAGTCTTTTTGATGTTTCCTCAAATATAAGCTTTTTTTCTTTTAGTAAAATCTCCATAAAGCGTATAGAACTATCTGTTAACTCCTTCTCCCAAGAAGCTAGTAACTCAGGGATCGTGCCCTTTTTGCTGGGGCTAAGGTTATTCTGAGGCCTAACGGGATTATCCTGTTTTTAATATAGTTCTCTAAGGATCTGATCTCCCACCACGGCCTAAGATTGTCTTTATAACACCCTGTCAGTGTATGAAAGGTAGTTTTGATGTTATTACATGGTACGGCTTCCACACTCCCTGTCGTGACAGGTTCAGAAAAAACGTCTTGGGCATCTAATAACCATTGATCCCTATTTATAGGTCCTGATAGAAAACTAGCCATATAAACTAAAGTTTGACCTATATATTCACCGAATTCTCGTTATTTGTTTTCCTGTATATAAATCTTATTTTAATAAATTGGAAACACTTTTTCGCCGTTTCTAGCTTTTTAATCAAGTTTAAAAATCCTGTGTGGATCAGTGTTTACAAGTGATATGTGAAAATACACCAAAAACAACCCTCACCTAAAAAATAGTAAAGAAAGGTTCCACTTATCTTAGGTTAATGACAAGGTATAAGCGGAGGCAAACCCACCCTCTTGCTCGGTAAATTAGGAGGTATTGCTCAGAGTGAAGGTGGACACATTTTGTCTCCACGAACCCCCCGAACCTGTGTTGATGTTTCTGTGGCACTTTAACCCTTGGGTGCCACATTTGCACTTACAAACTCCACAGGTTTAACCCTGAACTGACAACTTTACATTGGAAAACACATTTAATATTAAAGTGCAATACTACCCTGTGGCGCCTAGCTGCAGGGGCACCACACAAGTGGTCCACAGTTCATTTTAGTGATGAAAACAAGTTTTGTTTATTTGGGTCTGATGGGAAACATTATATTTGTCGACAAACTGGGGAGAGACTGAATCCAAAGTGTGTAAAGAAGTCAGTGAGGGGTGGTGGAGGAGGTGTCATGGTTTGGGGAATGTTTTCTGCTGCAGGGGTTGGACCTCTCATACAGCTACATGGCAGAGTGAATGCAATTGTATATCAGAACTTTCTTCAACAGCACATGGGTTCCTTACTTGCATTCAGCACTCAATCAGCCAGCAATTTTCATGCCGGAAAATGCCCCCAGTCACACAGCAAAACAGGTAAAGCAGTTCCTTGAAACAGAAAACATTGAAACAATGAAATGACCGCCCAGAGTCCTGATCTAATCCCAATAGAAAAACTCTGGAAAATCCTTGGTGACAAAGTTATGGCCAAGAAACCCACAACAGCCACAGAACTAAGAAGAGACTGGAAGAAGAGTGGACCAAAATCTCCCCAGAGCAGTGTGAGAGACTAGTGATGTCGTGTGGCCACAGATATGAGGAAGTCATTCAAGGCAAAGACCTGTACAAAGCAAAGGCCTGTACACTTCCTACTGATTGGTGACTGTTGTAACCTTCACAAAATGTAGTTATAATCTGTCTTTGTCTACAAAGACAAAAAAAGGGGGGGGGGGACAAGAGGCGCAATAGTGCCCTTATCACTAGACACTAGGACGTGAAAGTGGTGAAAAATGCAATTCACTCACCTATTCCAGTTGTGTGACCCACAACTGGTTTGAAGGCTCATAGATTAGTATCCTGATGGCTGCTTCAGGACTCCCACCGGCTCCACGCACGTGGAGATGTACCAAACAATATAGGGAAAGACGGTGTTATCCGGTCCGCGCTGCCAGGTTCATTTACATCAAAGAACACCAATGATCGATGTTAAGATCCAAATCTTCCTTTATTCACTCCCTACGCGTTTCAGTGCCCATCTGGCACCTTCATCAGGGATGATGATGAAGGTGCCAGGTGGGCACTGAAACGCATAGGAGGTGAATAAAGGAAGATTTGGATCTTAACATCGATCATTGGTGTTCTTTGATGTAAATGAACCTGGCAGCGCGGACCGGATAACACCGTCTTTCCCTATATTCTTTGTCTACAGGCATTGCTGTTCTCTATTTATGATCATCACATTGTGTGTAAAATAAAGGTTTTAAGTTGATAAACTTTGTTCTAGTGATATGGTGTACCCCTTACACAAAACCTTCAAATGTTGATCAATGTTACATTGTGTATGAAAAAATCAAGTGGTCATACATTGTTCTCTAATTCTGATTGCCACTGTATACTCAAAAGCATTGTGGTTAAAATGAAGGCCCTGCATGATGACAACTTCACGCACTTTCGATTCATCACCAGGAAATGGCATCACAACAACCAGACAGAAGTAATCACACTTTTTAAAAAAAATGCTAAACTTTTGGTCTCCATTGAATGTTGATTGTATTGTGAAATCTGGTGCTTCACTTCTTTGTTACATTGATTTGCATATCTGCATTAATTACTGCATTGAATTATTAGAGTAGAACTTCCCACTTGTGTTTATTCATACATAGCTTTTTACATTCAAATATAATTAATTACTGGTTTGTACTTTCCTATAGTTGATATATTTCATTCTGCACTCCAGCCTAATACAGGGTTAGCCAAACAATAACCTTGCCTATTTATTGCAAATTAGTAATTGCGTTGGAAAACTGCAGTTTTCTTGAAGGACATACCAGGCCAAACTAATCAGCTCCCTTATTTAGGGCTGCTATAGGAGATGGACATTGTTGAAAAATTAAATGACCTCTATTAATTCTCAGAAGATAATAAACTCTGGTAATTTCTGCAGATTTCATGACACTGACAACTATGACCTAATCAGCAATCAGAATCCTAATTCACACGAACAAATCAGCCGCTCTATCGCTACAAAAAATACTCAAAGTAGTCAAATTAAGCCCAACTGTTCCCCTGTATATTAATGAATATGACAAATTAGTCTCCTCATGTCTGTTGACACCTAGTTGGTATTTAATTGGCAGACATGTAAAATTTGGCTTCAAGTCAATAAGAACTAAATGGCAAGTACATTCTCTATGAATGATGACAGTTATTAATGAAGTTTCATTATTTTCTCTTTATGTGTAAAATAAATAGATTATTAGAAGTACACATATATTTGTTGAGACCATATTTGTTATGCCACAGCTACTGACAAACCTCCCAATATGATTATGCAATTTAAATAATTGTATCCCAAAACAAAATGTTACTTTTTCTCTTGTCTTGAATGTTATGAAAAGTTTGTTTAACCCCTTATCGACACATGACATACTGGTATTGAGTAACTGAGCCCGCTTTATTGACGACAGATGAATGCAGGCTCAGTTTGTGGCTGGTCACCTGCTGAGTGCTGCCATCAATCTGTGACAGCAGTAATAACAGCGTACATACAGTGTGCTGTTTTATCTGATCATTGGTGCTGATGGGTTGCCTTGACAGCTGTCCACTGGGTAAGGTGGTCAGTGCCCAGCAAGCTGCGCTCTCTACCATACAGTTTATTCACCCGTCATGAGTTACAGCTCAGGAGTCTGTGGTGGTTATTAAACAGGTTAATTTCCTTCGGCCCTGCAAGGGTTAATGTATTTCTCTGCTGCTGATGTGGTTTTGCTGACTACTTCCTCTACTCTTTAAATACTCACATGAGCCATTACCTGACGTCGTTTACAGAGTTCATTCTATTATAGATCTTCCTGATGTGTAAAGCTCTCTTGTTGCTTCTGGAGGTTTGCTGTCTAGGGACATTTTGTAACCCTGGAGTTGGGCTAAAGCTTTCAAGTTTGTTTTGTTTCCTTTTTTTTCTATTTGAGTGGGCTTTTACCACTCCTATCCCAGCCTGATTTGGATGGACAATAGGGCATATTATACCAGGGCTGGCCAGGAGCAGGGCAAGGGAGGAGGCTCAGACAGCCTCACCTTCAGAGGCATCTCTGAGACAAGAGACAGCTTGGGCCCCTCTAGCCTGAGGGTCAATCTAGAAGACCCGGTTCCCCAGTCATTCCTATCTACTTTGTGACATTATCACCAGCCAGTGTCAGGAGCTGTCTCCATCCTAAGCTGTCTTTTTTTAGTTCCTGTAGAGCCTGGCATTGCCTGGGCATAATAACTGTTCTTAGTTATAACAAAATAGAATTATTATTTTGCACATAAATATCTGCCTTTAGATCCTCCCCCTCCATAGAATGTTGTCTGATTCTGCCTCTAGGTAGCTCCTCCCCTCCATAGAATGTTGTCTAATTATGCCCCTTTCTCCTCCCCCTCTATAAAATATTGTCTGGTTCTGCCTCTAGCTTCTCCCCCTCCATAAAATGTTGTCTGGTTCTGCCTAGCCTATCTAGCTTCTCCCCCTCCATAAAATATTGTCTGGTTCTGCCTCTAGCTTCTCCCCCTCCATAAAATGTTGTCTGGTTCTGCCTCTAGCTTCTCCCCCTCCATAAAATGTTGTCTGGTTCTGCCTCTAGCTTCTCCCCCTCCATAAAATGTTATCTGGTTCTGCCTGTAGCGCCTCCCCCTCCATAGAATGTTGTCTGGTTCTGCGTATAGCTTTGCCTCCTCCATAGAATCTTGTCTGGTAGTCCCACTACCTTATATGGGCAATATTACCATAGAAGTATAGTGCAGTTAATCATCCATTAGCTCACACGTACAAACAGTATAAGCCTTTTCTTGGAGAATGACTGTAAACGTCCCCTCAAAGCATAGTCATAGATGTCCCCTGAGACAAATTGGTTGCGTGAGGAAACTTTTGTGATTGTAGTTGCGACAGTGCAAATTCCTTTAGTGGACATACATACATTGTGACGGGACAGGTTAATAAAGAAGGTGGAGCTATGAAGGGTGGGGCTACATGAAGGGGTGGAGCTATGAGTGGATGGAGCTATGTGGAGGGGCAGAGCTCTGTATACACACATACATACACTCAGCTTTATATATTAGATGGAGGACTATGAGGCTGCATTATACTGTATGGAGGGATATGAGGCTGTCTTATACTATATGAAGGACTATGAGGTTGCATTATACTGTATGGAGGGATATAGAGCCTACATTATACTGTATGGAGGGATATGAGGCTGTATTATACTATAATAGAAGGCTATGAGGCTGCATTTACTGTATGGACATGACTATGTGGATGAGGTTGCATTATACTATGTGAACGATAAAGGGGTGCGTTATAATAATTGGAGTATGATGGAGGCGAGAGAAGGACCATATAAACCAGGATTGGGGACATATATACCAGGATAAGGGCCATATGCCAGGAGGAGGACCATATAAAGCAGGATGAGGGACATTAATACATAATGAAGGGGGAGAGGGGTCAATCCGTGAGTCTTTATAAGATGTAGAACGTTACACAGGGCCCATACAACTGACCAACGTGTGTGCTGGGTGGGAGGAGGGCAGGTCTAAATTTCGAACCGGGGCCCATCAGACTCTAGTTACACCACTTCATCTCAGTTCACCATTTCTGCAGAAATAGTGATTGGGGGAAAAACTGAGACTATTCCTGTTCATGTAGATAGTGGAGCAAGAGTCAATTTGGTGGATTCTTACTTCGCTCAGACCCATGGTCTAAGTTGTAGTGTGCTAGCGAGATTAATTTCTGTGCTTGCCATTGATTCTGCGCCTCTCAGCCAGAAGAGTGTGACCCAAGTCGTACACAATGTGAACTTGCACATAGGGACTAATCACAAAGAGTTCCTATTGTGCTATGTCTTGGAAGGTCTGCCTACTCCCATCGTCCTGGATCTTCCCTTGGTGAACAAATACAATCCGGTCATGGATTGGCAGTCCAGAGAAATAGTCAGTTGGGGCAAATTTTGTGAAAACAATTGCCTGGGTACTACTGTTTTGCTGTCTTTAGTAAACCTACTCCAACGTCTTCAGTTAAGGTGGCTAAGGTGCTAACAGAGAATAGGGGTGAGTCTATTTCCACATCCCAGGTCAATAGTAGGTCTCGGTGTCCTCCTGGGAAATTGGGTTGAGGGAGGGTGGTGCCATCAACTAAGCACTCTGAGGATTGGAGTCCTATGACAGAGGGGGAATCCTCTTTTGTCTATCCTCTTTGGAGAGTACCTTTGTCCAGCAAATGTATGTGTGGCAATAAACATTCAGGTCTGGACCTGTGTGTGGATGACTTTGTATAGGTGTTTTCAAAACATATCAGGTGGAAGTGTGCATCTAGGGCTTCTGGCTCTAAGGTTAATGGTCCTTTAAGAGTGGCGGTCATTCTCAACCCTATGATCATTCAACTTGAGCTACCCCCAGTACTAAATATCCTCAATGTATTCCATAGGTCATCGCTCATGATATGTGTCGTGTCTCAGAAGCCAACTTTATTACCATCATCCCCTATCTACAATTTTTGGAATTGAGGGGGTCAGTTGACACCATTTCCAGACAAAACTGGCTTGAGAGTCCTGAGGACCCTCATTGAGGAGGAGGTACTCTCATCAGTTACAACTCAGAAGTCTACGGTGCTTATTAAACAGGTTAATTTTCTTTGGACCTGTGAGGGATAATGTCTTTCTCTGTTGCTGCTGGTCAGGTGATGTGGTTTTGCTGGCTACTTCCTTGACCCTTTAAATACTCACATGATATATCACCTGACGTCATTTATAGAGTTAATTCTATAATAGACCATTGTCTGTGGAGCTTCTGGAGATCTGCTGGAGAAGTGTCTCTTACTTCTGGAGATTTGCTGTCTAGGAGTCGAGCATTTTGTAGCCTTGCAGTTGCACTACAGCCTTCATGTTTGAATATTATAGAAAGTCCGACCGCCACCACCACTATGTGAACCACAGTTCAATTAAACAGGAAATAGAGTATAGATCCAGACAAAAAAACCAACCCTGCTCTGGTGCACAACTCTTTCAAAGGAACTTACAATATAATATCTCAAAGATATAAGGCATGAAGCTGCCCTCACCGGAGATTTTTCTTCATACGCTTTATTTCAACAAGGATCCAGTCGGGCATGTAGTAAGATATGGGCTACTGATGGAACTATGGCCGTTTCACACACAGGTGTGCTTCAACGGGTCCACTCAATGAGGCATGAGGATATATTTATCTCCTATCCAACCCACTTTAAATGTGAAACTATATTTTTCTAATGTAAGATTTTAGTTGGGATCTTTATACAGGTTGCCAATTCTACTATCTCATGAAATGGATGACTGATCCCAATATTAAGGATTGAAGAACACAGGGAGGTTTCCCAGGACACTAGTCAGAATCTCTAATAGTTTATTGAAAGCAAACACTGTGCTTCTAAGGCTGCTTTCACATAACTTATTTTCCCTGTCCGTGGGATCCTACTTTTTGTAGGATCCCACGGACAGGAAAGGACACCACAGGGTGATTACCACGGATCCGGACACAGCGGGGCACTTTCACTTCCGCAATGTATAATATACATTGCGGAAGTGAAATTTAGTAAAAAGAAAAGAGTTAAAAATAAAAAAAACTGCATGCTTACCTATCTGGGATCCACCGCTGCCTCCCAGCAAGGTCCAGGTGCTTATAGGACCTTCGGTAATGTCACAACCCAATCAGCTGATCGGGTCACATGACCGCAGTTACCGTAGTAACTGCGGTCATGTGACCCAATGACGCTGCTGGGTTGAGACATCACGGCAGGTCCTATAAGCACCCGGACATTGCTGGGAGGCAGCGGAGGATCGCGGACAGGTGAGCATACACATGTTTTATTTTTAGCTTTTTCTTTTACTTAATTTCACCTCTGCAATGTATATTATACATTGCAGAAGTGAAATTATACGGTTAAGAGCAATTTTAGTGTACTGAGCATGCTCAGTACACTAAAGTCAGGTCTGAGGAACGATCAGCTGTTTCCTGTATAATATATCCTGTATAATATCCTGTATAATATACATTGCGGAAGTGAAATTTAGTAAAAAGAAAGTCAAAAATAAAAAAAAACTGCATGCTCACCTATCTGGGATCCACCGCTGCCTCCCAGCAAGGTCCAGGTGCTTATAGGACCTTCGGTAATGTCACAACCCAATCAGCTGATCGGGTCACATGACCGCAGATGGTAACTGCGGTCATGTGACCCAATGACGCTGCTGGGTTGTGACGTCACGGCAGGTCCTATAAGCACCCGGACATTGCTGGGAGGCAGCGGAGGATCGCGGACAGGTGAGCATACACATGTTTTATTTTTAGCTTTTTCTTTTACTTAATTTCACCTCTGCAATGTATATATACATTGCAGAAGTGAAATTATACGGTTAAGAGCAATTTTAGTGTACTGAGCATGCTCAGTACACTAAAGTCAGGTCTGAGGAACGATCAGCTGTTTCCTGTATAATATATCCTGTATAATATCCTGTATAATATACATTGCGGAAGTGAAATTTAGTAAAAAGAAAGTCAAAAATAAAAAAAACTGCATGCTCACCTATCTGGGATCCACCGCTGCCTCCCAGCAAGGTCCAGGTGCTTATAGGACCTTCGGTAATGTCACAACCCAATCAGCTGATCGGGTCACATGACCGCAGATGGTAACTGCGGTCATGTGACCCAATGACGCTGCTGGGTTGTGACGTCACGGCAGGTCCTATAAGCACCCGGACATTGCTGGGAGGCAGCGGAGGATCGCAGACAGGTGAGCATACAGATGTTTTATTTTTAGCTTTTTCTTTTACTTAATTTCACCTCTGCAATGTATATTATACATTGCAGAAGTGAAATTAGACGGTTAAGAGCAATTTTAGTGTACTGAGCATGCTCAGTACCCTAAAGTCAGGTCTGAGGAACGATCAGCTGTTTCCTCGGCCCCGCTCTCATAGGCCCCCATGTTAAAGGCAGAGGACCAAATCGGATTTGGCCTAATTTCCATCCGATTTTGTGGGACCCGATTTTATTCTGTGCCCAAAATCGGAGCAGTCTCTTTTGGGCACAGCAAAAAATCGGACACAAATCGTATCCCACAAAATCGGATGGCAATTAGGCCAAATCTGATCCGATCCGACCCCCATAGGATAACATGGGGGCCAAATCGAATCCGTGGCTGTCCGATTTACATCAGACAGCCACGGATGGAAGTAAATCGCTATGTGAAAGCACCCTAAGTGGGAGAACATTATCACAGCTGGTGCCCACACTTCTTGGAGCAAGGCCAATGAATAATTGGCCATTTGAGATACCTACAATGGATAAATCTGGTGATAAAGTGCAACATATAGATAACATTGTGGTTAGCAATACAAAGATGATAGCTTATATTGAATATTTACATGAATATATTTATAGTGACACTTTAAGATGTGTTCAGTGTTTGGATGCCATTATTGATCGATATAACATGTCAAGATTGAACAAGATTGGAATTTTGCACCAGGAATACATTCTAGTTGTCATAGTTGTAGCTGTCATTGATTTTTCTTTTGTACTTGAGGACAAGCAGCAATTACCCCCCAATCTTCTGGATTAATACTTTAGGATAATAGGCTAAACTAAATAGACTATCTTAACTAACCAGAAAACTGTTTTTGCTAAGATGGGCTGAAACTCTGGGAGCCGCTGAAAGGCTGTAGTGCAATCATAGTTACCATGGTTCCTATCGAGCCAGCGTTTATATACTATTATACATTGCTGATGATTACCTGCAAAATACAGAGCAAACCTAAGGTATTTCCAGGTCCATTTTCCATTCTTTGCTGCACACTGGGGTAGCAACTCTATTGAATTCAGAAAACTCTTTGGAAGAACAAAAACAATCTCCTCTGAGCGCCAGAAAAATACCTACTGAAATGTTCTCTAGCTATCTTCAAAAGGTCACTGTGATTACAGAAGTTTAAAAAGAACACATGGTACTTGTTATCTCTCCCTTCCCTGCTGTGCACAAAATAATATTAATAGCAGTACCCCACTACAAATGATTAATCAAAATTAATGGAAATCAAATATTTTATTCAAACTTTTAGCTCAAGACACTTTCTTGTAATATGCAAAAAAAAAATTACATCCATGTTTCATTCCACTATTCATTATAAATAAAAAAAAAAAAACAATAACTTGTCTTGATTTACTTAAAAAGTTGTCTGGACTTTACATATTTATGATCTATAGATCATCAATATCATACCTGTGAGTGGGATGAAACAATGTAATCAGCTGAAAAAAACAAGACAGCTCCATTTATATCTGCTGTTTCGCCAGTAACAATATCAGATCAGTCTATACAGATCAAAGATGATGTATTAAGTCAACGCGTTTCAAAGCCACCATGGGCTTCTTTCTCAGGACAAATGCAAGCAAATGGCATTATGTATTAAATGAGAAAGATAAAATCCACTGCCACTTGCGGTTATTTCCTTTTATTTTCTTAAATATGAAACATACAGATGCCCTGTGGGGCTGCCATACGCGTTTCGGAGATATACTCCTTATTCGTTAGCTCATCAAACTACAATAAAACACACACATATATACAAGTAAAAGCACAAGTCATAGGAGCACCTGTATTCCATTTACCATGATTACATCTTGGAAATTTAACTCCTGTATTGCCAGCTAAGTATAGAAATGTGAGAGATCTTCATATAAATACAAATATACAAATATAAATAGAACATATGGTATGGTATGGTATGGAACATCGGTATGGTGAGGAAACCCTTTCAATTCCCATGATTTTTAGGGACTTAAAATTGCCTGCATGTATATCCCTGAAATGTCTGGATAATCCAGACAATCCTGTTCTCAAGGATTTAGAATTTGGGTTGGCAGCAGTGAGATGTTCAGAAATCCTCACCTTTAAAGCACGGGTTGTGCAGCCGACATAACATTTAGCGCAATCCACACATGTAGCTCGATATATCACATGTGTGGTATTGCAATTTATGTATGATTTAATCTGATGTTCATTATCAGTGGCCAAATTCACAAATGATTTGCCTGCTGTCACGTATCTGCACATACCACACTTATGTCCACCGGACTTGTACATGCCTGTGTAAGTCAGCCATGTGTATGTTTTTTCAGATTGTTCTGAAAAAATACTTGGGGAAATGCTGCTCCCAATATTTTTTCCTTTTCTGGGAATGACTTTCACCCCAGACTGAAGTACATCTACAAGAGAATCATCCTGATATAATATTGAGATATTCCTGTGGAAAATCTTTTTTATATCATGGAAATCCATGCTGTAAGGGGTGGAAAAGGCCAGACCTCCTGTGTTTTTGGCAGGTTTTGATTCAAATTTGTCTTTTAAAAGGTCTACCCTGTCCCTGTCATGGACGATAGTTTTTGCACGTTCTATCATCCATGACCAGTAGTTTCTCTTTTTAAGTCTGTCACTGATGACTGCAGTTTCTTTCTTATAATCCTCCTGTGTGGTACAACTACGTTTAGCACGTATCAGTTCCCCCACAGGGAGATTTTTAATAATATGTCTGGGGTGACAACTGTCGGCTCTTAGTACTGAGTTACCACTGGTGGGCTTGCGATAAAGTTTGGAAAGAATTTGGCCGTTTTTTCACAGCCTGTGAGAACTAGGTCCAAATTAAGGAAGTACTATTGGCATGTACCTCCATGGTAAATTTTAAGTTGTAATCGTTGTCATGGAACCAATCCAACAACATAAGGGGATCTGGTACGGGAGAATCTACAGACGATACGCGCCAACTCAGGATCATATCGTCTATATATCTCCCGTACCAGCGAATTACGGACCTGCATGGAGATGATTCTGCATAAATGAATCTCTCTTCCCAACTTTTCATATATAGGTTTGTCAATGAGGGCGAGAATTTTGCCCCATTGGACAACCACAACATTGCAAGTAGTATTGTCGCTATCGTCTGTAGAGTCTCCCGTACCAGATCCCCTTATGTTGTCGGATTGGTTCCATGACAACGATTACAACTTGAAATTTACCATGAGGTACATGCCAATAGTACTCCTTTTTTGGACCTATTTCTCACAGGTGTGAAAAAAGGGACCAAATTCTTTCCAAACTTTATCGCAAGCCCACCAGTGGTAACTCAGTACAAAGAGCTGACAGTTGTCACCCCAGACATATTATTAAAAATCTCCCTGTGGGGGAACTGATACGTGCTAAACGTAGTTGTACACACAGGAGGATTATAAGAAAGAAACTGCAGTCATCAGTGACAGACTTAAAAAGAGAATCCACCGGTCATGGATGATAGAATGTGCAAAAACTATCGTCCATGACAGGGATAGGGCAGACCTTTTAAAAGACAAATTTGAATCAAAACCTGCCAAAAACACAGGAGGTCTGGTCTTTTCCACCCCTTACAGCATTGATTTCCATGATATAAAAAGATTTTCCACAGGAATATCTCAATATTATATCAGGATGATTCTCTTGTAGATGTACTTCAGTCTGGGGTGAAAGTCATTCCCAGAAAAGGAAAAAATATTGGGAGCAGCATTTCCCCAAGTATTTTTTCAGAACAATCTGAAAAAACATACACATGGCTGACTTACACAGGCATGTACAAGTGCGGTGGACATAAGTGTGGTATGTGCAGATACGTAACAGCAGGCAAATCATTTGTGAATTTGGCCACTGATAATGAACATCAGATTAAATCATACATAAATTGCAATGTCACACATGTGGTATATCGAGCTACATGTGTGGATTGTGCTAAATGTTATGTCGGCTGCACAACCCGCGCTTTAAAGGTGAGGATTTCTGAACATCTCACTGCTGCCAACCCAAATTCTAAATCCTTGAGAACAGGATTGTCTGGATTATCCAGACACTTCAAGGATATACATGCAGGCAATTTTAAGTCCCTAAAAATCATGGGAATTGAAAGAGTTTCCTCACCATACGGAGTGGTAATTGGGAAGGAAACTACATGAAAGAAAAAAACTATGGATTCTGCAGCTGAATACACGATCACCACATGGTCTCAATTTCAAGAATGATTTGTTTTATTTCTATTAAATAGAGCAGTGATGATAAAATATTCATAATAAATCATGATTATATTGATGTATTTATTTATTTCTAAAAATATGCAACTGTTCTATTTATATTTGTATATTTGTATTTATATGAAGGTCTCTCACATTTCTATACTTAGCTGGCAATACAGGAGTTACATTTCCAAGATGTAATCATGGTAAATGGAATACAGGTGCTCCTATGACTTGTGCTTTTACTTGTATATATGTGTGTGTTTTATTGTAGTTTGATGAGCTAACGAATAAGGAGTATATCTCCGAAACGCGTATAGCAGCCCCACAGCCAGGGCATCTGTATGTTTCATATTTAAGAAAATAAAAGGAAATAACCGCAAGTGGCAGTGGATTTTATCTTTCTCATTCATTGATGGACGTCTGCCATTAATTCACTGCCTGGGAATCCTGGTGGATATAGGGTGGAGGAGCTTGACAGCCGTCTTCTTGTATTATGTATTTAACACATTGGTAGGGCATTGAGTACCTAACACGTTGGTAGGACTTTGAATACCTAACACGTTGGTAAAGCTCCTGTCACACATAGCGAGATTGCTAGTGAGATCACTGTTGCGTGACAGGTTTTGTGACGCAAACAGCGACCTGACCATGTTTGACATGTAGCAGGGACCGGGCCCCCGCTGTGACATCGCCAATAATGTCGGAATGGCCTGGACTATTTTCTGATCATCAGGTCCCGCTGGCTAGCATGCATCGGTGTGTTTGACGCCTTAACAACGACCTCGTTGGTGACTCAGAACTCAGCCACATAGGTCTCAATAGTCAGACTAGCTGCTGTGTGACAGGGTCCCAAGGACCGCCGAGGTCGTTATACGGTTCACCGTATCGTTGCTGCGTCATTGAGTTAGATCTGACTATTTGACATCGCACCAGTGACCACGTAGCGACGTTCCAGCGATCCTTACCAGGTCATATCGTTGTCAAGATCGCTGGAACATCGCCAAGTGTGACGGGAACTTAAGGCATTGAGGTCCTAACACGTACACCTTGGAAGACAATGAGTTATTCAGGCACTATTGGGATTAACACATCACTAATTTAATTAAACTGTACTTTCAGTCATTAGTCTTTATGGCTCATACTTAAAAAAATCACAACAATAAATGCGTTTCACATCCTCCAGTACCTGTGGTTTTGCTTCACCGAAAAGACTGCAAAATACGATTGCAGCATTTTGTTTCATTTTTGCACTGCTTTACTTGTTGCAAAAACACTGAAGAAATTGACATGCTGCAATTTTTAAAGATACAGCAGTTCTCCAATTCAGTCAGGAATAAAATAAGCTGTGTGTGCATGAGATTTCTGAACTGTCATAGCTTTATTTGCATTGAAAAAAGCAAAAAAGAAACACGCAGCAAAAATGCAACGTGTGAACATAGCCTTACTTACTATGTTTCTGTTCTTTTTAATTTAGTAAAGCTGGAAGAAAAAAGCGGACATAGGGTATACCTGTGTATGAATAAAATATAAGTGTGTGAACACTGCTCACCTTCTAATGGTTGTGGGGGTCATAACCAAACCAAATCACTCATGATATATCCAGTGATATCCTGATAACGGGCTGCTGCAGTCTCCCTTGGCTCAGGAACACAAGGTAGTATAAAAAGAAAAAGGGTTTTCAGACCGCACTCCCACTTACATGAAAAATCTCAACTGGTGGAGATTTTTTAATGTGATTTTTATTTTCTACGCGTTTCAGGAATTAACCCTTCATCAGGAAATAATCACAAAGTTAACATGTACCAGATCACAAAGTACATCTGTTAACCTTGTAATGTTTTCCTGATGAAGGGATAATTCCCGAAACGCGTAGAAAATAAAAATCACATTAAAAAATCTCCGCCAGTTGAGATTTTTCATCTAAGTGGGAACACGGTCTGAAAACCCCTTTTTTTTTTAATACTACCCTGTTTTCTTTTTAATTATCATTGCATAAAAATTCCTTTTAGAACTCAAACACTCTTATATTTTTGACCATTTCTGTGCAGAAAAGTCTTCGGACTCATGGTGCAATTCAAAATGCCCGGGACTCTGCTGTGGACGGACAGCATTAAAAAACGGTATGCTTTGTCTTAAAGAAAATACAAATACAAACAATGGGTACGGAAAGTATTCAGACCCTTTAAATTTTCCACTCTTTATTTCATTGCAGCCATTTGGTAAATTTGAAAAAGTTTATTTTTTTCTCATTAATGTACTCTCTGCAATCCATCTTGACTGAAAAAAAAAAAACAGAAATGTAGAAATTTTTGTAACTTTATTAAAAAGCAAAACTGAAATATCACATGGTCATAAGTATTCAGACCCTTTTTCAGACAATCATATTTAGGTCACATGCTGTCCATTTCTTTCTGATACTCCTTGAGATGGTTCTACTCCTTCATTGGAGTCCAGCTGTGTTTAATTAAAGTGATAGGACTTGACTTGGAAAGGCACACACCTGTCTATATAAGACCTCATAGCTCACAGTCCATCTCAGGCCAAATGAGAATCATGAGGTCAAAGAAACTGCCCAAGGAGCTCAGAGACAGAATTGTGGCAAGGCACAGATCTTACCATCCATGCCAAAAACAGAAACCAAATGCACTTACAGGATGCAGTCAGATGTGAAGCAAGCCCAGGTGCAGGCTAATAAATCACTTTCAACCAGCTAGGTGTGGGAGGCGACTTGCCATGCATACAATGGGCCTGCATAGAGCACCATTCACACTGATACATATGATGCAGAGTGTCTGAAAGCTACCCAACCGCTCTGCTGCCTGAGCATTGGGCTGCACAGTACGATGCTCCTGCACCACTATATGAATGGCGCCCCTAGGGGCCAACTGCACCCTGAATGGATAAAACAGTGCAAAAAGTTTTTTATATGATAAACAAAAAACTTTTATAAATTGGATATTGGTTCATGTATTGGCCAAGGCACTTAAGCTGATGATCCATGTCACGGATTCCCATGCTCATCAGTCCTATCAAAATTGTACAAAAAACTACTAGAAAATAAGCAGCATCAAAAAACCTTACCATCCATGCCAAAAACAGAAACCAAATGCACTTACAGGATGCAGTCATAGCCCAAATGTGAAGCAAGCCCAGGTGCAGGCTAATAAATCACCTTCAACCAGCTAGGTGTCGGAGGCGACTTGCCATGCATACAATGGGCCTGCATAGAGCACCATTCACACTGATACATATGATGCAGAGTGTCTGAAAGCCACCCAACCCTCTGCTGCCTGAGCATTGGGCTGCACTGTAAGTGCATTTGGTTTCTGTAGACTGGATGACCCTACTTTGGAAGAGGGTGCATAAAATTTTGGTTGGTCACTCCCCAACACATATATATCTGTTATTATTACTGTGTTTCATTATTTTGTACTTTCTGGTTACAACTATATATATACCCTGTAATGAATTCAAAAACTTAATAAAAAGAGATTAACCATAATAAGGGTTATGGAGTTGAAGCCATGGAGTTGGAGTCGGTGTCAATTTTGGGTGGAGCTGGATGCAGGGAAATTGAAGAGGTGGAGTTGTATGTTTGGTTTACTTACTCTACTGCCCTGGTTTTGGCATTACTCCAAAATGAGAATCACTAGATATCTCCCTTCTGTGTAACTTGCTGTTCACTGCCTGTTGTCAAATGCAACCTGCCTCTAGCAGCAGATACACAAGATGGATCATCGGAAGTGATGGCAGGTCTTTGATACAAAGGACAATGGAAGAAGAGAGACAAACTGTATTAAAGAGAAGTTGGCTTTCAGTTTGCAGCACGCAGTCAATTGTGACAGAAAGAATGTGTGCTGGGAAGTGAGGGCTAAGAAGATCCAGCACCTACATACAGGTGCATCTCAATGAATTAGAATACCATCAAAAAGTTAATTTATTTCCATAATTCAATATATAATGAAATGCATATATTATATACAAATTGTCACTTCAGTGTGGAAGTAGACGAACTGTAATGCCACCTAATAAAGGTAGTAATCCTAAAATTCATAATTGACTCTTTAACAAGCCTTTTAATATGACTCAGGATTTGTGCCAGATCAAGACCCCAAACTGCAGATGCTGTGTTTCAAGGCAATTGCCTCTCATCAGTGCAGTGTGTGGGATTCTGATCTGGCTGTATGAGAGGCTAAGACGAGGTCTGGGGGAACAACTATTTTCTTTGTGGAGAGTATTCTGCCTGCTGGCTGAGGAGACTTATAGCCGCAATGCTCCTCTGGGAAATATGCAGATTGTCACTTCAGTGAGGAAGTAGACAAACTCTAGTGCTACTTAGTAAGGTAGCAATCCCAAAATCATAATTGACTCTTTAACAAGCCTTTTAATATGACTTATGATTTGTGCCAGATCAGAACCCCAAACTGCACACGCTGCATTTCAGGGTGACTGCCCCTCATCAGTGCAGTGTGTGGGATTCTCATCTGGCTGTATGAGAGGGTTCACTGGCTTCTTCGACAAGACAAATCAATATCATATTGCCATGTTTCAGGGTGTTTCAGGGAGTCCTGAAACACGTTGCCTTATGAATATTATATTCACCCTTTGATGTCTCGTGGAATACGGCAGCTCGGTTTTTAATCCTTCATTCGCCCTACTTTAATTTTCTGGGATAATGACCTTTGGGTTTTCATTGGCTGTAAGTAATAATCATCAACATTAACATAAATACACACTTGAAATAGCTCACTCTGTTTGTAAAGACTGTACTGTATATACTATATGCATTTCACTTTGTGTATTGAATTGCTGAAAAAAATAAACGTTTTGATGACATTCTAATTCATTGAGATGCAGCTGTATCTGGCGGAATACTAATAAAGATGAACCACCTACTCTAACAAAGTGGATGGCAATTTATGGAGAATCAGAAGGTTTTGGATAAATCATTCTGGTAAGTGCACCAAGAGCAGTTTCAGGTTACTCTGGAAGATAAAGGCAGTAAGAAGACCATGTGTTTCTAATGGTTTGTATTAAATGACAGGTACACCTGTAAGTAAATATAAAAAAATGTACACATATACAATGTGCACCAGTAGGACAGACCATTCCTAAATGTGTTTCACTATCTATACATATGACATCTAACATTCTATCAAAGAATGGTAGATGTATTTTTAATTCTGACATTTATAAAGGGAGAACAAGTTATTTAGTATGCTGAATGGTATCTGGCGCTCTGGTACTGACCTTCAGAGATTTGCTCCTTTTATCCATTATATGTTAGCGGTGTCCGGTGAGAAGTCACTCAAGTTCATTTACTGTGCAAATTGATACCGGCAACCGATCAAAGAACAACTATCAGATATGGAGTTCTGCTGGCTTCATGCTATGTGGAAATTATTTTACCATTATAATGCCAGCATGGCAGAAGGCTCAGCACCATAGGAGCCCCTGGCTATGATGTCTGATACCCTGTATACTCTACTTGTGGTCATTAATAGCCTCTCATCACAGAATTATAAAACTGATGCAATCTAAACGTGCTACATGGGTCTCGTGTCCCATTAAAATATATACTGCTCAGCCATAACATTTTGCCAGCTCCCTAAGGAGGGTTTGGTTTACCACTCCTTAATATAATCTATTTATATAATCCGCAGTTGGGAATTCGGGCGTTGTCGCCGAATCCCAACATGCTTTGCGGGACTGCGAGTGATGACGCGCAGCGTCATCACGAGCCGCAGACCCGCACTACTGTAAAAAAAAAAAAAAAAAGTTAATGCTCACCTCTCCCCGAGCCCCCGCCGTCTCCTGCCGTCTTCCTCCAGGCTTCCGGTGGCTGCCGCAGGCTCCGAGTGTCTGCAGAGCTCTTCTACTGCAGTCCAGGACCTGTGGTGATGTCACAGTCACGTGACACCAGGTTACTCCATGGTAACCTGGTGTCACGTGACTGTGACATCACCGCAGGTCCTTGACTGACTGCAGTAGACGAGCTCTGCAGACAGTCGGAGATTCGGCCCGCAAACGGCTGCTAGACGCACCGCCTGCCCCCCGCAAACGCCCGCTACCCCCTGCTCCCCCGCTACACGCTACGGCCGGCACCCCCCGCTCCCCCGCTGCACGCACCAGCCGGCACCCCCCGCTCCCCAGCTGCCAGGGCCGCACAGTCCATTCCACAGTGCGAGCCCTCAGGCAGCAGTGTGCCAGACACCAAATTGGATGACTCAAGTTATAGGTCTCTTATGGCAATCACCGCACTCCAGGCAGACACTCCCCACACACCATCAGCCTCTCCCCGCACCCTCAGACTCCCCCCGCAGCATCAGCCTTACCCCGCAGCATCAGTTCGTCCCCCCAACACAGTGTTACCGCTGGCGGCTCTCGGGATGCCAGCGGGATCATGTGACCCTGCGCGTCCCCTGACCCCATGATGACACACAGGTCCTTGGAATCCTGAGAGCAACCAGTGGTAAAACTGTGCGGGGGGGGGACAGGGTGAAGCAGAAGATGCGGGGAGAGGCTGATGCTGCAGGTGCGAGGAGAGACTGATGGTGTGGGGGGGAGGCTGACAGTGCGGGGAGAAGCTGATGCTGCGGGGGGTGGCTGAGGGTGTGGGGAGAGGCTGATGTTGCAGGGGGAGGCTGAGGGTGCGAGGAGAGGCTGATGGTGTGTGGGGAGGCTGACAGTGCGGGGAGAAGCTGATGCTGCGGGGGGTGGCTGAGGGTGTGGGGAGAGGCTGATGCTGCAGGGGGAGGCTGAGGGTGCGAGGAGAGGCTGATGGTGTGTGGGGAGGCTGAGGGTTGGGTTCGGGGAGAGGATGATGGTGCATGGAGAGGCTGAGGGTGCGGGGAGAGGCTGAGGGTGCTGGGAGAGGCTGAGGGTGCAGGGAGAGGCTGAGGGTGCGGGGAGAGGCTGATGCTGCAGGGAGAGGCTGAGGGTGCGGGGAGAGGCTGATGCTGCAGGGGGAGACTGAGGGTGCGAGGAGAGGCTGATGGTGCATGGGGAGGCTGATGCTGCAGGGAGTCTGAAGTTGTGAGGAGAGGCTGAGGGTGCGGAGCAGGGAGGCTGATGGTGCGGGCCTCCCGATACGATAGGTCTCCATCTTCTATTTATATAATCCGCAGTTTGGGATTCGGGCGTTGTAGCCGAATCCCAGAATGCTTTGCGCCACTGGCACTGCGAGCGAGCGATGGCGCCCATGCGCCATCGCGAGCCGCAGATTCGGCCCGCAAACGGCTGCTAGACGCACCGCCCGCCCCCCGCAAACGCCCGCTACACGCACCGGCCGCCACCCCATGCTCCCCCGCTACACGCTCCGGACGGCACCCCCCGCTCCCCCGCTGCACGCACCAGCCGGCACCTCCCGCTCCCCCGGCCGCACAGACCATTCCACAGTGCGAGCCCTCAGGCAGCAGACAGGGGGAGCGGCTTTACACAACGGCCCGCCGCCACCTGCACCGCCGCCTTCATCACACACAGTGCCCGCCCCAGCTTCTCACAGGTAACACCCGGCGGGGCTGCAGTCTGCTATCATCCCACGCTCCTCAACTAACCTTACAGGGGCGCTGGGGCAACATTGGCGCCACACTCTCATTCCAGCCTAACCCCCCCCCTCCCCTCCTCAACTAACCTTACAGGCCCACCGCCCCTCAGATCTACTCATACACTGCCCCTGCTTACCCTCTACTCACCCACACTGCCCCTGCTCACTCCTCTTACCCCCCCTATGCCCTCACTCCCCACACTGCCCCTGCTCACTCCTCTTACCCCCCCCCTATGCCCTCACTCCCCACACTGCCCCTGCTCTCTCCTCTTACCCCCCCCTATGCCCTCACTCCCCACACTGCCCCTGCTCTCTCCTCTTACCCCCCCATGCCCTCACTCCCCACACTGCCCCTGCTCACTCCTCTTATCCCCCCTATGCCCTCACTCCCCACACTGCCCCTGCTCACTCCTCTTATCCCCCCCTATGCCCTCACTCCCCACACTGCCCCTGCTCACTCCTCTTATCCCCCCCTATGCCCTCACTCCCCACACTGCCCCCGCACACTCCTCTTACCCCCCCTATGCCCTCACTCCCCCCACTCACCCACACTGCCCTGCTACCCATAGAGCCGCCTCTATACTCGGCTGCCCACACAGCCGCCTCTATACTCGGCTGCCCACACAGCCGCCTCTATACTCGGCTGCCCACACAGCCGCCTCTATACTCGGCTGCCCACACAGCCGCCTCTATACTCGGCTGCCCACACAGCCGCCTCTATACTCGGCTGCCCACACAGCCGCCTCTATACTCGGCTGCCCACACAGCCGCCTCTATACTCGGCTGCCCACACAGCCGCCTCTATACTCGGCTGCCCACACAGCCGCCTCTATACTCGGCTGCCCACACAGCCGCCTCTATACTCGGCTGCCCACACAGCCGCCTCTATACTCGGCTGCCCACACAGCCGCCTCTATACTCTGCTACCCACTGACCCGCCTGTATACACACAATTCATTTCACCGCGCTCCCGATGCAATTGCATCGGGCCTTTTTACTAGTGTTAAATAAAAGAAGGAGGGGGAACAAGAGGCGCAATAGTGCCCTATCACTATGGCACTGAGTAGAAAGTGGTGAAAAAGGGGGTTCACTCACCTGAGGCAGTTGTGTCACCCACAACTGGCTTGAAGGCGTATTCAATGCTTATTACCAGATGGCTGCTGCAGGATTTCCACCGTCCACACAAGTGTGGAAACACATCAAGTTGTAGGGAAAAAAATGGTGTATCACAATCCGCGCTGAGGATCTCTGAGGATCCCTGAGGAAGGTGCCAGGAGGGCACTGAAACGCGTAGGAGGAAATAAAGGAGTTATGTTGAAGTTCCATCTTCATGTGCATTACTTTTGGAGCGGATGATTCTGGCAGCGCGGATTGTGATACACCATTTTTTTCCCTACAACTTAATATAATGTTGGTCCTTTTAACCTGTAAAGACAAAGACTCCACAAAACATCTTAACCCATAGTGATGAGTCCGGAATGGGCCTAATCATTGGCCAATTTTGCCATTTTTCAGCAACCAGATTTTTTTTGGTTTATTGTCATGCTTGTTTGAGGCTTTGTTTAATTGCATTATTTTTTAACTGTTCTGGAGTTCATATAATTTACTAAGCAATTGATATATGTTTTTGCTTTTATTGCAAGGCAAATATAGAAAATGCTTTTTTCGTCTTGTTTTGCTTATGTTTTTTACTGTTCACTAGGGATGAATGAATCCAAACTATAAAGCTCAGGGTTCGTATTAGGTACAAAACCCCTAACACGGACTTCTAACTCTATGTTTATGTTAGGGTATTGTTACACGATGCAATATTGCATGCAATTTCACTGGCAATTTGCTGGTTGCAGTGAAATCATGGACACATTATTCTGTTTGTACACGGCAACAAAATAGAACAATGTGTCCATGATTTCACTGCAACCAACAAATTGCCAGTGAAATTGCATGCAATATTGCATCGTGTAACGGTACCCTAATGGTACCTTGACACGCCGCAATCTCGCCTGGGAATCCTAAAGGCAATATGTCGCCCTGGAGCAATCGTCGTGAAATAGCCTCACAGTTGCGGCGTGTGATTGGGGAATTTCGCGGCGATAAATCGCCTCTTGCCTGATTCCTGATCACTGCTCTGAAATCAGCCTCAATCATGAAGGCGAGATTTCCGTGTTGTGGCGTGTGAACAGGCGATAGTGATGGAATCAGCATTGCCTATGATTTCCCATAGGCGTGCCACAGTGTGCTGTAGTCCGCGCCCCGTGTGAACTGATTGGTGTGGGCTACTGTGTTCCCATTGGATGTCAATTGACACCGCACCATATTTGAAGAGCTGTGCGTCCAGCACCACACAATGGCAATAGCGTCATGTATTAGCCAGCCTTCCAGAGCAGGCTGACCAATCGTAACGCTGTTGTGTTGTCCAATGAGCGCGTATGAGGTGCTGTGTACACCACTGTGTCATGCCTATCTCATCGCAGCGCTGACCATGTACGCCCACATTGCCTTTGGGATTGCTGCATATGAAGCGGCGAGGGAATTCCACCGGAATGGTTCCGCTGTGGGTGAGGCGATTTCCGGGGCGACACATCACCTTTCTATCAGGGCGATATTGCAGCATATAATAGCACCATCGGCGATCTGAGGCAAGCATGAAAAACGTGCAGGCGCACATTAGATCGCCTCATATCACCAGCCGAGATTGCGGCAACCAAATAAAACTTGTTGAAGGGCTTTCTGTCTCCCTTGTTTCACAAAAGCTAAGGCAGCAAGGCTATGGGGCTGCAAAGGGAAGCAAAATGGGGATTAAAGCAGTAAAATTATACATACCTTGTTTCCCTGAAAAAAAAGACAGCTGTCAGACTGTTTCCTGGTCGCTCATTAAGCCTTATGAATATTCATTGCTTCCCCCACCCACTGCCCGTAACAGCATCTGTCATTGGTTGCAATCAGACTACAATACATACCCCCCACTCTCTGTGACAGCATCTGTGGTTGGTTGCAGTCATTCTGCTGTTTCCTGCTCTTCACATTGGTTCTCACACTGCCCTCTGTGTGTTACGGAGGCTGTAGTGAGCAGTCACATTTTCTAATGTCATTGCTCACCACGGCCTCTGGATGTAGCAGAGCCAACGATCATCGTTTGGACTGTGTCAGAACTGCAGGGGTATTTTTGGTGTTAATAAATTGGTGAAAGAGGGTGTTTGTGTTTTTTATTTCACATAAAGGATTTTTCTGGGTTTGTGTTTATTTCTTTTGATTTACAGGAGAAGTAATAGGGGTGTCTCAGAAATCTCTACATTACTAATCCAGGGCTTGAGGCAGCTGATTTTTCATAAATCACAATTTTCATCAACCTCATATATTACCCCAATTGCCACCTCACCACAGCAATGGGGAAGAACCGGGTAAAGCACTAGAATTGGCGCATCTAATGTGTTGCACCAATTCTGGGACAGCTGCGGGCTCATATTTTTTGGCTGGGACGGGCCAGTAACCATGGACCATCCCACCCTGATCATATCAACTCGCTGCTGAATATGTTGGTTATCAAAATGGGGAGGACCCCACGTTATTTTTTCCAAATTATTTAAGACGTATCTCCTATCGAGCTATGGATATTGGCCCCTTCAGCACCTATCAGCTCTAGCTGATGGCATTACTTTGGTTGGCTATCAAATAAGGAGCCCCACATACATTTTTTACATTTATTTTGGTACTACACACAGCTAGTGTGATGAGCAGGAAACAGCAGACTGACTTCAACCTATGAAAGATGCTGTCACAGAGGGTGGGCAGGGAAAGCAGTGAATATTCATAAGGTTTAACTAGCGGACCCAGAAACAGTTGTCTCATCTTCTGGAGAAACAAAGTATATAAAATTGTCTTGCTTTAATTCCCTTACCACTCTTTCTTTTGCAGCTTTATAGCTCTTTCAACCATCATTCTACAGCACTTAAGTTCGGGTTCTTATTGACTTATATGGGGTTTGGGGTTCAGGGTCAAGTTTGAGCACCAAACCGGACTTTTTGTATTTAAAGTCTGTTTGAACCCAGTAAACGTGAACATCCATGGATCCACTCATCTCTGCTGATCACATTTAAGACCAAATAACCTGTGAAATAAATCTGTGGAAGCCTAATATGTGTAGGTCTATTTTAAATATATATATTTCTTATTTCTGGTTTTGTTTGTTTACACAAAATTTGTCCCCAATTGATCGTAAAAGATTTTGGTTTAATGTAATGACTTTTGTACACTAATTCCTCTAAAGCCTAGCTACTTTTCTATTGATGGATAGTAAGCAACAGAAGTTATACACATTAGGAAGAGAAGGGCAATTTTGAGACTCTCTATATTGTCATAACAGCAATAAAGCTTCTGTGAAATTAACTCACCAGACATTTAATTCATTTTAAGCCATGAGTTTAATATAAATGATCACAACCAACTCCAAGAACTTAAGCTAGGTCTCACATAACGTTCGTAACGATATCGTCTATTTGTGACGTAGAAGATATCCTTACGATATCGTTATGTGAGACTGCTCCAACGATCAGCCCCTGCTGAGAGGTCGCTGATCGTTACAAAGTGTCCAGGCCATTTTTGGGTCGCTGACACCGCTGGTCAGCCCATCGGCGTGTGTGACCAGCGGGAAAACGATCAGCGAGCTCACAGGCGGGAACCATGGGTTTCACAGTACAATGCAGCGCGCGCTGCTTAGATACTTGGTGTAACCATGGTTACAGCGGGGCCACGAGGATACTGGGCCACTGGGGGACTACTGGCCACTGGGGGCTTGTGGAGCCGCTTACCGCTGCTCCACGCTCCTCTGCCGACGCTTCTGCAGCGCTTCCACTCAGGATCGTTGCTGGATCGTGGAGCATCGTACTGAGACAGCACCCTAAGCTCAGCAAATATTAATGAATTGGAGCTGATCTGCAGTTCTTATCAACGACTCTACGAGTGTAGATCTGTCCTGCTCAGCTCCAACACTGTTACTTCAGCAGCGCTAATTACACCTGATTGGTGGGCAGTCACAAGTTGGACCCACCAATCAATATGAGACTAGAGAGGAAGCATTGTCAGAAAGTAATACATTAAGGCCCCGTCACACCTAGCAAGATCGCTGTTCGTCACAGGTTTTCTGATGCAACAGCGACCTTGTCGATCGTGTCGAAATGGCCTGGACCATTTTTTATCGTTGGGATCCCGCTGGGCAGCATGCATTGGTGTGTTTGACGCCTTCACAACAACCTCATTGGCGACTCAGAACTCAGCCACGTAGGTCTGAGTCGTCAGATTAGCTGCTGTGCGACAGGGTCCCAACGACCGGCGAGGTCGTTATACGGGTCTCCGTATCGTTGCTGTGTTGTTCAGTAGATCTGACTGTTTGACATCTCACCAGCGACCACGTAGCGACGTTCCAGCGATCCTTACCAGGTCGTATCATTGTTGGGATCGCCGGAACGTCGCCAAGTGTAATGGGACCCTTACTGAAGGAGTAATGGAACAAGCTATCAAAAGATGTTTTTGGAAAAACGAACTGCAAATTAATTTAAACCTTACCTGTGATAGAAAGATAGGTATCAACATAATAAAGTAATATAAGGGTTTTTAGCATACTCAGCGGTCCATTTGGTCTTTTTCTGCCATCGGTCCTGTTTCAGTCTAATAGATGAAAGATAGATTATCTGAAAAACCATTCACATTTCATGCAGAAAACAATAAGCTTCCATAGTATTCAGTATTCAAGGTCAATGTGTCTGTCTCCACCTTATGTCCTAGTCTAGTTGATTGCTATCTAATCAAATTTACTCCTGGTATTAAACAAGACTTGTTATTTGATAGCTTTTCATTTTTCATAGTACACATAGGATCACCATTTCTTCTCATTATGGTTATGTAACATAATAACTTTTAAATTACATCATACATGTGGTTTGATTGGTATGAATTTTCCTTTCAGATTGGACTCCTGAGGTTCACAGAAATGTTATGTTAGTCTGATGTCTTATAAAAAATTATACCTTAGAAAGGTATACAAAAAAGCTCGCTGGCTCCTTTACCAGCACAAACAAAAAAGAGAGGAAGGCGGGCAGGGGCTGCTGGACAGAATGAGAGAAACAAATAGCCAAAGGAAATAGAAGAGAAGGAAAGTGAGGAGGGGGAGAGGGGTTGGGACAACAAAGGGGCTTGTGTTTGGATAGATTACGTATTTAGATCAGGTTTATTTCAATAATGATGTATAGTCGTCTGACCCTTTGAATTCTGTCCAATAATACCAGGTCTTAATAAAGTGATCCTGTGAGTTGTGTAATACTGAAGTAAGGTCCTCGAGTAGCATCATCTCATTCACTTTGACAATCCAGAGGGACATCATGGGATGTGAGTCTTTTTTCCACAGGTGGGGAATACAGGCTCCACCGGGTGTCACATTAAGGACTGCTGATAAGCCTTTAATAGTATGTCCACAGTGATGGAAAAGGATGAGGGCAGTGTCAAGATCCAAAGTGTAACTGATAACTTTACATATTACCTGCTGCACCTTCCCCCAAAATGAAGCCAGGTGTCCACAGGACCAGAATATATGTAGCATAGTCGACTCTTCCTCCCCATACCTCCAGCACAATGGATTCACCTCCGTGAATATAGCATGTAATCTAGTTTGGGAATCCTGTACCATCTAGAGAGTAATTTGTATCCAACTTCCTGGAAACAAGAGAGAATAGATTTTGTTTGTCAACGCGAATGAATCCATTTCCATTGATCTCCTGTCATTTTAAGTTTCAGGTCTTCCTCCCATTGAGTCTTGAATTTTGTCTTTGTGTTCTCTAGTGGTTCAATTATTAAGAAATATGCAATAGATAAGGTATGTCTCACTGGTCTTATACCTAAACATTCCTCCTCAAAGGGTGTCTGGAACCTAGAGTAAAATGATCTGGGGGGTAGAGATTTAAAAAGTGCGGTAGTTGGTTGACTCTCCATGGGTCCAGAACATAAGGGGCAGGGAGTGCAACAAGGTCATCCCTCAATGGCTAGTTATGACTATCTCCCAGGTGCAATACCCTATAGCGTCCCTCAACGATCCAAGATCGAAACACTACATCATGGAGGGAAGAGTGGGTGGCCCAAAATTGGAACCATAGAAGATGACAAAGGTAAGACATGGGATCCAATTAATTGTAGCGTATAGCAAGCTAAGGTAACACCAATAGTTGGATGTGCCTGAAGACATTTTGTCAAACTTAATTCCACCCAGGTGATCGCTTACAGGGGTATGTTAGTAAATTACTCTTCTATCTCAACCCAGGTTTTCATACTTCCATTCCTACACTAATCCAGAATTATAGAGAGATGGGAGGCTATATAGTACAATCTAAAATTGGGTAGAGCGATGCCTCCGGAGAGTTTGGCGCGATGTAGGATGCTTTTACTGATACGGTGTGATTTGTCTCCCCATATGAATATGATTGTATTGATGCTCGCAAGGTGTCTCCAGGGAAACTCGACCCCTTAGGGATCGCATTAAAACGTGCAACCATATGTGTAATTACAGTATTGAGAATCCGTCCGGCCCCGGAGCTTTTCCTGGTTTAGTATCTTTAATGGCCAATAGAAGTTAATCATTGGAAAAGGCCGTTCAAGGAGGTCTATCTCCTCATCTGGCAGGGCTGGCAGACCTGTCTCCCGTATGTATGTTTGTATACGAGTCCTAAAGTCACTGTTTTGTAAAATCTGGTTGTTACCATCTACTGAATATAAAGAGGAGTAGTAACTTTTAAATGTGTCTGCAATCTCCGATAGCATTTGTTTTCTATTGCCCAATTGGTGTACAATGGATCAAACATAGCTGTTACATCTCTGGATCCTCAGGGCTCTAGATAAAGCTTTACCACTCTTATTACCGTATTCACAGTAGTGGTGACGACACTTAGTAAGTACCGCTTTTGCTTAATGTATCAGAAGAGAGCGGAGAGACTCGCGTTTAGCGGCTAAGGTCTTTCTTGTTTCCTCCAAGTCGCCATTCTCATGCAGCAGACCAGAGATCTCCGCACGTTCTCTCTTCAATCGGGCCCCATGTTCAATGAGAATTGACCTGTCCACACACTTGTGCACCTCCCACGTGATACAAGATCAGAGTCTGCAACAGAGTTGACAGAAAAATACATATCCAGAGTCTTTTGGATGTCTGCTGATAGTGGGTTCATCCAGGAGTGAATTCTTCAGGTGCCAGAGGCACTGTCTGGGCCTGAAGGCTGGAAGAAAAATGAAGACTCTAACAAGTGCATGGTCAGAAAAGAATATGCTATCAATGTGGGCCTCCCGGAGAAGGGCAATGTCTTTGTGTGTCACAAATAGTCAATTCTCATGTAGACATTATGTGAATTTGAGTAGAAGCAAAAATCTCTGTCTGCTGGGTGCAACAGGCGCCACGTGTCTATTAGCTGATGGTCATGAAGGCACTTTGATATGCGCTTCTGTATGATGCTTGATATGAAGGAGACCCCCTTAACATTGTCCAAGACAGGATCAAGGGTCGTGTTAAAGTCACCGTCCGAGATCAACATGCCCTCAGAAAATACTGCCAGTTGATCTAGGTATGTGTGTAGTGCCTTATCCTGATTAGTGTTGGGAAGGCACAGGGAAGTGAATGTTACCTTCTGAGAGGCTATAGACCCTTTGACCAATAGAAGGCACCCCTCTCCATCTGTATGCGACTCTGAGAACTCCCACAGGTCTGTTCGTGAGATGACTATATCAGAGCCTCTGGATTTAGGATCAGGTGAGGGGCAGTGGTAGACCATAGGAAACCTCTAACTAGAAAGCTTACAATGGGTACAGAAAGTTTTCAGACCCCTTTAAATTTTTAATTCTTTGTTTCATTGCAGCCATTTGGTAAATTAAACATTTTTTTTTTCTCTTTAGTGTATACTCAGCACCCCATCTTGACTGAAAAAAAAAGAAATGTAGAAATTTTTGCAAATTTTTAAAAAAAGAAAAACTGAAATATCACATGGTCATAAGTATTCAGACCCTTTGCTCAGACACTTAAGGTATCGTCACACGTGGCAATATTGCTTGCAATTTCACTGGCAATTTGCTGGTTGCAGTGAAATCATGGACACATTGTTCTATTTTGTTGCCGTGTACAAATGGAACAATGTGTCCATGATTTCACTGCAATTAACAAATTGCCAGTGAAATTGCAAACAATATTGCTGCGTGTGACGGTACTTTTATATTTACGTCACATGCTGTCCATTTCCTTGTGATCCTCGATATGATTCTATACTCCGGTGTCCTGGTATTTCCTTGGCAGCAGCGTGGATCGTGCGACACATTGCCCTACAGAGCATTTCTTGCACCGCAGTGACCCATGGATGTGTGGATCCTGCAGCAGCTGACCCCTCGCGCTCATGCTTGGTTGTGGGTATACACAACCAGACCAGGTGAGCAAATTCTGATATATCATCTGCATTACCCTTTTCATAGGAAGATAAGACCCTATTGCGCAATTTTTTCACATTCCTTGATATGATTCTTCTCCTTCATTGGAGTCCAGCTGTGTTTAATTAAACTGATATGACTTGATTTGGAAGGACACACACCTATCTATATAAGACCTCACAGCTCACAGTTCATGTCAGACCAAATGAGAATCATGAGGTCAGGTTAGGCTGGCTTCACACCACGGTTTTTGGAATCCTGTTCTGCCCGGTTTTAACAGGACAGAACAGGATCTTGTTTTGCCTCTCATGTATCTCTATGGTGCCAGATTGGTCCTATTTGGCCATCCGGTTTTGTGTATTCTGTGCCGGATTTGTTTTCGTCCAGGTTTTCACTGTCCCCAAAGACTGTAACGTTTTTGGGCCCCGGTGAAAAATACGGACAAAACCGGACAGAAATCAATCCAGTGTGGTCCGTTGCACTTAACATGGGAGTCTATGGGCACAGGAATCGGGGAAAAACAGAATTGTTTCCCGGATCCATTTTTTTTTTGCATTGCGCCTGCTCAGAATGCTTTCCATTGTTCTGAAAGTAGAAATCTGTGCAGGAAATTCTGTTCCTCACTCTGCATTTCTGTACAAAAATGAATCCTGTAAAAAACAGGATCTGGGACCATATTTAACATCCCTTTCCACACATCCTGGGCACACCTAAATTCTCTGGAAAAAGGTAAACCACACGAAGTGTTGGAGGTTACGTTTTCTTATTCTCTTTATTGCCACACAGTATCCAGACACCATATACAACCAACATTTCGGCCCCTATACAGGCCTTTTTCAAGGTTTCTGATTACAAGAAAAGTAACAAACAAAAACATGTATTAACATCCATGATAACAATTTTTCATATTCTGTGTGATGTTAATACATGTTTTTGTTTGTTACTTTTCTTGTCATCAGAAACCTTGAAAAAGGCCTGTAATGGCTTTTACCAGGTATATTTGGAGTAAATGCAGAATTAAATATCAGCTAGCGACACACACCTCTTCTTTAACACCTTTTCTGTATAGCCCGCACACTTCAGGAGCTTTGGATCCTATCACAATGCGTAAATGGGCAGAGGTGGGCCTTTTTTGCTTCCGTGACATAGTAAACCCACTTACACACGAACCGCGATCCTTCGCCAAACTGCGTTCGCTATATAAGCTGCGGAAGGGTTGAGCCCTGCTGCTTCGCCACGTTCCTCTGCAGATGACCTGGCTTCACAGCCGCTCGGCCGGGTCACCTCTTGTGGACCATCAGCGCTGCTTCAAACTCAAGCCTGCAGCTCCGACCGGAAGTGTGGCCCGCACTGGAGTCTCAGGATCCCGCTGGGTTTTATGGCCTGATAAGCACCACTCCCTGCAACTCCCTCCATACCTCGGATGTGTCTCAGGCAGGGAGGGAAGAAGTCTGGGCCCTATTGATATGCAGGCTTGTGATGGTGAGCAATAGGGGGTGGCCCCAGGCAAGTGTCTGGGCTGGATGGCGGATAGCAGCCTCACTCTGCTGCCTCTTCGTCCCTGGTTTTATCCACTGGGGTTCCTCTGCGACCGTTCGCTCTGGATGTTAGCTTGGTCATTCCCTGGATGTTCTGTGGGTCCGGATGGAGTAGATTGAACAAGGTTGAGAGAAGAGCCCTTAGATCGTCCTCTTTGCATGGCAACCATCTTGGTCTTACCTCTTTAAAGTCCTTCTTAGCAATTTTAACTTTTATTGCAAAATTTCCAGTTTATACAGATTTAATCAAGATGTTTTGTTCCATAAGCACAGAGTTCAGAACAGTAAACCAAAACACCAAGAGTGTATCTGTCTAAACTTGCATTTCTCAATAATAGCACAACCACATTAAATGTTGAGTACCAAGAGTCACTTCTGGATAGGTGTGATGGATCAGAGGTAGCTGCTGAATCTATGAGTAACACATACCAATCCTTAAGATTGAACAGATAATGACATTTTTGTAAGTCATCATAGAGACCAAATAGCAATGTATAAAGCTATCTTAACTGAAGCGTGATATCCCATTGTGGTCAACCTTTAGGTCAACTCATAACATTTTTGGTTTTCAGTTAAATAAAACAAAACAAACCCTTTTATTATTGTTATAATTAATTTATAGAGCACCATTGAGTCTATGGTGCTGTACATGAGAAGGTTATTTTTAACTTGTTTGTATGTAACCCTAACAGTGACAGACTGGAACAGAGGGGAGAGTGGACCCTGGCCTTGCGGGCTTACATTCTGCAGGGCAATGGGGAGGAAGACAGTAGGTTGGGTCTGCTCTGGCGGTTGTGGAGCGCCAAGTCCAATGGTGGTGAGGTGGCACTGTGTTAATTGCAGGCTGTAGGCTCTTCTGAAGAGATGGTTTCCAGGTTCCGCTTGAAGGTTCTGAGTGTAGGGGATAGTCGGATGTTTTGAGGTGCAGCATTCCAGTGGATGGGGGATGTTCGGCCGAAGTCTCGCAGGCGGTTAGATGAGGAACTACAAGGTGGAGGAAAGAAAGAGGTCTTGGGAGGATCGAAGATTACGAGTTGGATGACATCGGGAGATTATTTCAGAGATATATGGGGAAGACAGATTTGACTTTCTACATGTTTATATCATACAGGAAGACTTCAGTAAAGAAATAATTATTTGCTAGTAATATTTCAATATATTTTTATAGTGGGCACACATACAATTTTGTTATCCCATTGTGGCAAAACATGTTGTTTTCAGATTGCCAATTTAAAACAGAGGATTAGATTTCTGTTAAATTGGGTGAGAGAATGTTTACAACTTTTCCATTCCTTCCTGTGAAGTGGGCTGCTGTCATTAGAAGAACAGAACATCAAAGAAAGCAGGATACAAACAATCCTCTTGAACGCACTGTCACAAAGAAAATGGAAGAGGAGTATTGCTCACTTGAAACAATATCAAGCACTTGACAGATCACATGATAATTGAGAAATAAACAATTTTTCAGCCAAAGGAAGATGATAGGTTCCCAATAAAGAAGGCATAGGAAAATCATTACTGTATATGAGGTAAAAAAAAGCTCTCAAAGAACAATCATGAGATTTTCATACACTGTATGTACTATATAGAGCAAAACTGAAATGAGAAATAAAAACAAATCTGATAAGGGCTCACCTAGCAGAGATGGATTCATTAAGAAAGGGGTCTCCAACTATAATGGAGTTCAGGACCACTTAGAGAAATTAGAATGTGGACCGCATTGTTAACTTTAGGCTGGGCGTACGTGACAACTTTTGACTTAAAAGAGACCGGATTAACCATACTGCATCCCTAAAAACATATGCACCAGTCTATTATTATACTGTGGTGTGAAAAAGTGTTTGCCCCCTTCCTGGTTTATTATTTTGAATGTTTGTCACACTTAAATGTTTCAGTTCACCAAACAAATGTAAATATTAGACAAAGATAACACAAGTAAATACAAAATGCAGTTTATAAATGAAGGTCTTTATTATTAAGGAAAAAGAAATCCAAACCTACAGGACCCTGTGTGAAAAAGTGATTGCCCCCTAAACCCAATAACTGGTTGGGTCAAACTTAGAAGCAACATCTGCAATCAGGTGTTTGCGATAACGCACCACACTTATTGCAATTATATGTCCTTTCTCCCACATCCTTCATCAATTTCATGATAATTATATGTCATCTCTCCTAACCACCCTCAACCATAATGCAATTTAATTTCCTCCTTCAACAAAGTACAATTTCATCCTCTCTCTCCACCCCAATTCATTACAATTCCAAGTCAACTTTCCCATGACACTTTCCCCATTTCAATGCAATTAGATGTCCTCTCTCCCTTTCTTCCCGATTCATTACGTTTGTATTTCCATTCTTCCACCCCTACCAAGATATCTTTCATTATAAATATTCCTCTGGCTGCAGACCTCAAGATGCAGATGAAAATACGGTCTGGTGTGGATGGACTTGGAGCAATCATATAGTTAAGTGGGTCTTGATAGATGACATGCATCAGTAAGAGCCAAAATAGCAGGGCACGAAACAAGTGGAGTATCAGAGAAGAAACAGCGAGGTATACAGATACATGTAAACAATAATTCTATAGTTCGGTACATTGAGTTTTTGACAGGAAAGCAGCTCAACGCATGAGTGCAGTCTAATATCTTCCAGTAGGGAAATGGTAAATCAAAAGATAGAAAAGTATACTGCGTGCACAATTATTAGGCAAGTATTTTGAGCATATCATTTAATGTATATTTTCAAACTCCCAAATTGTAAAAACGTGAATAATTAGTTTGAAACATGTCTGGAGATGTGAATTTGTGTAATAAGGGAGGATGTAGCCTAAAAATATCCAAATCCTTTATCAAGATGTTCATAATTATTAGGCAGCTTGTTTTCATCAAAGAAAGTAGGACAAAAATAAGAGGTTTAAAGTGATTGTCCACTACAAGAACACCTCCTTCTGATTCCACATGTCTCCCACAGGTAAAGTAAAAGAGCCTGCACTCACCTCCCGTGCTGGCGCTGTGTGATACCAATGTGATAACAATGGTGTGTGGATGTGGATAGTAATAGGTATAGAACAGGTAATCAGAATTAGAATATAGTGACCACAGGTCTTATCATTCATTATTCCATATAAATGATCAGTTCTTGGTTGAAATACAAAAAGGGTTACTTCCTCTTTTTCACATTATGCCATTATGATGAAACCATGAGCTGAGCTGAAATTAAACCACATCCTCAGCTAGGGAAACAGATGGGGTATTGCACAGGAAAGAAGTGAATATCTTGTGGTTAATGGTCACGGATGGATCATGCCATCAGCGCATGATCAGAGATATTTTAAAAATTATATATGGAGCTGGTCACATTCAGTGATGGGGGAGGAAAAACCTTTCCAGAGACCAACATGGATGGCCGTCTCTGTGAAGCAAGCCATGGTCCCTTCTCGCTGATCGTGACTTCCCCCGATGAAGAAGGTGACGCAGCTACAATACACGGTAAACATATTGATGCTTATTCGCTATAATTAAGTCTAGGTATAATTGGTATACTTTGTGTTAAGCCTGTATTCAATTGATGACAATTCATGTACTACTTTGTAAACAAATAATTTAATCTTGCTATAAAGAATATTATTATTCATGCCTGATTTGTAAGTCAGTGAGCGCTACGTAAGTACGGGCTCTGCCCCGATCCAGGTAAATTTAGCAAGACACTAATTGGCGTAGTCGGCAGGATACCCCACAGTGGGGTATTTAAAGAACACCTTCATTTTTAGTAATATTTGCTTGTTTGCCATTTTTCCAAATTTCTTGATCTTTTGGCAGAGTACCAAAATGTTTAGAAAACGTAAGGAAACAGCTCAGGAAACTGTTATGGAGGTTCCCGGTTCGACCGAGGCTCCATATAATATTATAGCACATGAATTAGTCAATTGTGGACTGGCGGAAAAATGGCAGGATAAGTTAAAAAATTCTGAACCCTATAATGTTGTTAATGTACTTATAGGGACCCCTGCAAAGGCAGGTCATGTGATAACCCCTCGATGTTGTGAAGTTACTCGAGAGGGATCCCTGCTGCAAAGGCAGGTGATGTGGTAACCCCTCGATGTTGTTAAAATTACTCGAGAGGGTCCCTGCAAAGGCAGGTGATGTGGTAACCCCTCGATGTTGTTAAAATTACTCGAGAGGGTCCCTGCAAAGGCAGGTGATGTTGTAATATTGGGGAAGCGAAACTGGACGCTAGCCTTAGCCTATAGGACAGTTAAGGTAAAATAGATAGATAAATTTGTTTAAGGTATAGTGCAAACACATTGCATTTGTGTATTAACATTTGTTTGTGGAATAATTGTGTGTGAAAGAACGTGACTGGTATGAGACTCCTTGATTGAACTGAATGACCGCATGCATGTAATAAGGATTTAAAAATAAAAATCCTGATTGTATAAAGGAGTCCACTTAGTCCAATTAGTTGTGATCCCTTGTCAACTGGCATCCGGGATACAACGGAGGAACATTTAGTAAAGTGAAAAAACACATAGCCACACCTGTGAGAATGAGATAAGCTGAAACCAAGTATTTTGTTAACATTGCGAATTTAATCAGAAAGACTGGGATACACGTAGTCGGGCTTGTCCTGTCCGTGTTTTGCCGGTGGCCTATGGTTTTGCAGTAAACTAACTAATATTTGGCGTGGCTGCAAGTGAAACGATTGTGTTGAATGTTCTGCAGATTTTTGTGTAGGTTCTGCATGTTTCAGAAAAGTTGGATGTCCGAGGCTGGTCCGAGGCTCCCTACAATATCATAGCGCAGAAATTGTTACATAGTAGATTAGCTGATGCTTGAAATAATGAGATAAAGGGTTTATAACCCCTCGATGTTGTTAATGTACTCGAGGGAATCCCTGCCAAGGCAGGTGATGCTATACAGTTAGAAGGTGAAATTGGGTATTAGCTATTTTCTTAGCCCAAGAAATATAAATATGAACAAGGTATAAAATGTTATTTGTTCACTGATTCATGGTTGGTAGTTAGTGGTGCAGCTACTTGGATTATAGATGAAAAATAAAATGATTGACAAATTCATAGGAAAGAGTTGTGGGGGAAAGAAGTTTGGCAAAATATTGAAGAATATGTCCAAACAACCAAAAATACTCTTTTCATGTTGATGCACATGTTTCTCTTGACTCATAGAAATGTTTGTTTAATTCCCAAGCAGATGCGGCAGCCTCAATGTCTGTCGCAGGTACTGAACCTGATAAAGAAAGAGAAATATGGTTGCAAGGTATAGCTGTCTGGACGCATCAGAAAAGTGGACACTTGGGAGAAAATGCCACTTACAGGTGGGCAAAAGACAGAGGAGTGCCCTTAAGTTTAGATGTTATAAAACAAGTCATTGCACAATGTCTCATATGTCAGCATTCACAGAAAAGGGCAGTATCGCATACTGTAATGGGACACATAGGTGAATTGCCAGCTTAGATTTGACAGATGGATTTCATCGGTCCCCTGCCACAGAGTAGAAGTTGTAAATCTATCTGTACAGCTGCAGACACATAGTCAGGATTGATGGTGAGGTTTCTTTGTAAATCTGCCACCCAGTGGAGTACTGTGAGAACACTAAAACTGATCACATAGTATTACACATAATCTGAGCATACATAAAGTACACGTAGATACACTGATCTATTGGAAATTAAAAGAGGAAGCACAAATTCCTTACAGAGCTATTCCAGCAGCTGCAGGGCTGGACCTCTACTCAGTAGAGGCTCATAGCACCAAGTAAGGTAAGTAAGTACCATTTCTACTGGTTTTGCATGTAAGATTATTAAAGGACATTTTGGTGATATTGCAACAAGATCTAGTTTTGCTTTAAAAGGTGCAATAGTAGTAGGAGGTGTTATTGTTCCTGATTATCAAGGAGAAATTAAGGTTCTCATGTTGAATCTAGAGGCAGAACCCTTAGTGTTGTCTACGGGCCAAAGGATTGCCCAAATGTTACTCGTACCTGTAAACTTGTTCCAAGTTAAGGAAGGAACAGCCCCTACGGAGTTGACTGTCAGGGGAGATAAAGGTTTTGGGTCCTCCAATATCACTAATGTGGGGGCCAAAATATGGGTACAGAATACCCAAGGACCGCCATCTGAGGCTGAGGTCATTGCAGTGGGAAAAGATAGAACACACTTGATACTGAACCCATGGGTGGAGAAGTGGGAATATGTCCCACAGGAGAAATGTTTTGTACGGGACTGATGCCATCTTTCATTGTACCCTAGGTATGACTTAAGTGGAATCCTTGGAAGCGTATTTTTAGGCGTAGCTGATGGATGGAGCAACCTACACCGAGAGGGGCCGATAGCCAACAAGTTCCTGGTGCACCATCAAGTGATGACGGAGGCGGTGAATGACACTCAACCCACAGATTGTTGGATTTGTACACATTCACCTGTGACATCGACCAGTATTCCTTTCCTGGCTGTACTGGTAACAATGGAAGAAATCCTGATGTGGGACAGTTGCTCAGGCAGTTTAAAATCTGAGGGGGACAATTAAGAACTTGCAGTATATGGCCTTTAAAGGAAGAGTTTGGGGGCCGAGAAATAAAACTGAGTTGACTAATTTGGGACTGCTCCCTATGGACAATATACATATAAGTTTTGGGACAATGCCACTATGTTTATTATACACTAGATGGCGGCCCGATTCTAAAGAATCGGGTAGTCTAGAATCCATACAGTTAGGGCCAGAAATATTTGGACAGTGACACAATTTTCGCGAGTTGGGCTCTGCATGCCACCACATTGGATTTGAAATGAAACCTCTACAACAGAATTCAAGTGCAGATTGTAACGTTTAATTTGAAGGGTTGAATAAAAATATCTGATAGAAAATGTAGGAATTGTACACATTTCTTTACAAACACTCTACATTTTAGGAGGTCAAAAGTAATTGGACAAATAAACATAACCCAAACAAAATATTTTTATTTTCAATATTTTGTTGCGAATCCTTTGGAGGCAATCACTGCCTTAAGTCTGGAACCCATGGACATCACCAAACGCTGGGTTTCCTCCTTCTTAATGCTTTGCCAGGCCTTTACAGCCGCAGCCTTCAGGTCTTGCTTGTTTGTGGGTCTTTCCGTCTTAAGTCTGGATTTCAGCAAGTGAAATGCATGCTCAATTGGGTTAAGATCTGGTGACTGACTTGGCCATTGCAGAATGTTCCACTTTTTTGCACTCATGAACTCCTGGGTAGCTTTGGCTGTATGCTTGGGGTCATTGTCCATCTGTACTATGAAGCGCCGTCCAATCAACTTTGCAGCATTTGGCTGAATCTGGGCTGAAAGTATATCCCGGTACACTTCAGAATTCATCCGGCTACTCTTGTCTGCCGTTATGTCATCAATAAACACAAGTGACCCAGTGCCATTGAAAGCCATGCATGCCCATGCCATCACGTTGCCTCCACCATGTTTTACAGAGGATGTGGTGTGCCTTGGATCATGTGCCGTTCCCTTTCTTCTTCAAACTTTTTTCTTCCCATCATTCTGGTACAGGTTGATCTTTGTCTCATCTGTCCATAGAATACTTCTCCAGAACTGAGCTGGCTTCTTGAGGTGTTTTTCAGCAAATTTAACTCTGGCTTGTCTATTTTTGGAATTGATGAATGGTTTGCATCTAGATGTGAACCCTTTGTATTTACTGTCATGGAGTCTTCTCTTTACTGTTGACTTAGAGACAGATACACCTACTTCACTGAGAGTGTTCTGGACTTCAGTTGATGTTGTGAACGGGTTCTTCTTCACCAAATAAAGTATGTGGCGATCATCCACCACTGTTGTCATCCGTGGACGCCCAGGCCTTTTAGAGTTCCCAAGCTCACCAGTCAATTCCTTTTTTCTCAGAATGTACCCAACTGTTGATTTTGCTACTCCAAGCATGTCTGCTATCTCTCTGATGGATTTTTTCTTTTTTTTCAGCCTCAGGATGTTCTGCTTCACCTCAATTGAGAGTTCCTTTGACCGCATGTTGTCTGGTCACAGCAACAGCTTCCAAATGCAAAACCACACACCTGGAATCCACCCCTGACCTTTTAACTACTTCATTGATTACAGGTTAACGAGGGAGACGCCTTCAGAGTTAATTGCAGCCCTTAGAGTCCATTGTCCAATTACTTTTGGTCCCTTGAAAAAGAGGAGGCTATGCATTACAGAGCTATGATTCCTAAACCCTTTCTCCGATTTGGATGTGGAAACTCTCATATTGCAGCTGGGAGTGTGCACTTTCAGCCCATATTATATATATAATTGTATTTCTGAACATGTTTTTGTAAACAGCTAAAATATCAAAACTTGTGTCACTGTCCAAATATTTCTGGCCCTAACTGTATATAGTTTATTTACTAATATTTAGGGGAGTGCGGTGAAATTAATTGTGTGTATACAGGTGGCTCAGTGGGTAGCAGAGTATACGGTGGCTCAGTGGTTAGCACTGCGCGGTGGCTCAGTGGTTAGCACTGCGCGGTGGCTCAGTGGTTAGCACTGCGCGGTGGCTCAGTGGTTAGCAGTGAGTGCGGTGGTTCAGTGGTTAGCAGTGAGTGCGGTGGCTTAGTGGTTAGCAGTGAGTGCGGTGAGATTGGTCAGCGCAGCGCCGTGGGCAGAGTGGTCAGCGCAGCGCCGTGGGCAGAGTGGTCAGCGCAGCTCCGTGGGCAGAGTGGTCAGCGCAGCGCCGTGGGCAGAGTGGTTAGCGCAGCGCCGTGGGCAGAGTGGTCAGTGCAGCGCCGTGGGCAGAGTGGTCAGAACACACATACACACGCACACATACACACACTCCGCTATACTTACCACCGACACTGCGACTTCCCCGCCGCCTGGATCCTGAGTCGACATGTCGCTGCCCCCGGACGACTGGATCCAATATGTCGTCCGGGTAGTTTGGCGAGACATCTTGGACGCTATATTGGATCCAGTAATACGGGGGCGGCGGCATGTCGACTGAGGATCCAGGCAGCGGACACAGGGCCGTTGGTAAGTATAGTGGAGTGTGTGTATGTGTGTGTACAAAGTGAGGGAAGTGTGGATAAAGTGACGGAAGTGCCTACATACACATATATATACACATACTGTACATTGCATATGGAGGGGTGAGGAGAGCGGAGGCTGAAGGGGTGAGGAGAGCAGAGGCTGGAGGGGTGAGGAGAGCGGAGGCTGGAGGGGTGAGGAGGGGTGAGGGGAGCGGAGGCTGGAGGGGTGAGGAGAGCAGAGGCTGGAGGGGTGAGGAGGGGTGAGGAGAGGGGAGGCTGGAGGGGTGAGGAGGGCAGAGGAGGCTGGAGGGCAGAGGACAGGGGAGGCTGGAGGGCAGAGGACAGGGCAGGCTGGAGGGCAGAGGACAGGGCAGGCTGGAGGGCAGAGGACAGGGCAGGCTGGAGGGCAGAGGACAGGGGAGGCTGGAGGGCAGAGGCTGGAGGGGAGAGGCTGGAGGTCAGAGGCTGAAGGGGAGAGGCTGGAGGGGAGAGGCTGGAGGGGAGAGGCTGGAGGGGAGAGGCTGGAGGGGAGAGGCTGGAGGGCAGAGGCTGGAGGAGAGAGGCTGGAGGAGAGAGGCTGGAGGGGAGAGGCTGGAGGGGAGAGGCTGCACGGAGGAAGACCGGAACTTCCAAGAGCGGAACGTTCCTCCGCCGGTCCATGTAGCCGCAGGGACGAAGGGCGGAACTTCCGAGAGCGGAACGTTCCTCCGCCGGTCCCTGTAGTCGGGCGCCGCCCGGCTACCCCGCACTGGTGATGTCACCACCATGGTCCGGAGGCCATCACGGAAGTAACCTTAGGGTTTTCCGGAAGTGGCCTTCGGGTTTTATATTAAAGATGTAGTAATATATCAGGTGATATAATGTGTAATGAATTTGCTGAATATCAAGCTAATGAACCAAGGTGTAGTAACCCTGATGCAGGATATTGTAGTACAATTGGGCAAAAACCAGGGTGGTGTATATTCAGCTATATGAGATCTCCCAGAGGGATGTAGTGGATATGTGGGCAAAATACTTATAAATATCAGAAAGATAATAATGACCACAAAGATAGCTGGTGGGCCAATACATTCTCTTTCCTGAATACGGCAAATTGGTTGGAATTGGAGGATGGTTAATGGGCTTCTGCAAGGGGCCTTCCAGGTTATATTGTTTTTAGTTTTAATATATGTATGGGTTAAAGTGATAGTATTTTTATTTCAATGTTGTTTGAAAAAAAATCAAGGAAGTTGAAATCAGATGTAAAAGTGATTTCCTATTGATGTATTGATCAAATATAGTTGGAGATGCAATTTCTCATCATTAGCATGATGTTCTCATGGAATGTTCACTCTCTGCTGGAAGAATTTTGAATTTATTGATTCACCTTGTCTTGGTGATTGCTATTATGGTAATTCCACTTTTAAACTGGAATTGTTATATAGTATACAAAATGTTCTGTAGAAGGCCAAAAGTACTGATGTTTTTTTTAATGGAAAATGAAGATAATTCCTGTGGTCAAGGACCGATTGTGATACCAATGTGATAAGAATGGTGTGTGGATGTGGATAGTAATAGGTATAGAACAGGTAATCATAATTAGAATATAGTGACCACAGGTCTTGTCATTCATTATTCCATATAAATGATCAGTTCTTGGTTGAAATACAAAAAGGGTGACTTCCTCTTTTTCACATTATGCCGTTATGATGAAACCATGAGCTGAGCTGAAATTAAACCACATCCTCAGCTAGGGAAACAGATGGGGGTATTGCACAGGAAAGAAGTGAATATCTTGTGGTTAATGGTCAGGGATGGATCATGCCATCAGCGCATGATCAGAGATATTTTAAAAAGTATAAATGGAGCTGGTCACATTCAGTGATGGGGTAGGAAAAACCTTTCCAGAGACCAACATGGATGGCCGTCTCTGTGAAGCAAGCCGTGGTCCCTTCTAGCTGATCGTGACTTCCCCGATGATGAAGGTGACGCAGCTACAATACACGGTAAACATATTGATGCTTATTCGCTATAATTAAGTCTAGGTATAATTGGTATACGTTGTGTTAAGCCTGTATTCAATTGATGACAATTCATGTGCTACTTTGTAAACAAATACATTTAATCTTGCTATAAAGAATATTATAATTCATGCCTGATTTGTAAGTCAGTACGTAAGTAAGGGCTCTGCCCCGATCCAGGTGAATTTAGCAAGACACGCTGTTCTAGCGGTGTTGGGAATTGCGGTCCTGGGGCTCAAATGCATTGTGATTTCACATGAGTCCCGCGTTCAATCAATGTCGGCTTCTCTCTCCCCGCCTTTGGACCAAATAAGATAATCATCAGGAAGTGATGCTGCAGCTGCTGCTCACTTCCTCCTAATTGCTCCTGTGGCAAAAGGCAGAAAGATAGAAGCCGGCAGTGATTTCGTGTGTGGCTCACGTGATGTCACAATGTCAAGTGAGCCTCAGAACTGCGATTATCGACACTGCTGGAACAGTGCCAGCATCGGAGAGGAGTATAGGCTCTTATTTTTCTTGGAGGAGACGTGGAATCAGAAAGGGTTGTCCTATTTGGACAATCCCTTTAACTCTTGAAATTGCCAAAATAATGGGTGTGATGACAGAACCATCATAAGTTTTTGCAATTAGTCAATAGTTTCAACAAAAAATATGTTGAAAAAAAAAAGACATCAACTGGCAAAGATTTGAGGTTAATCATATGTAAAGTGATTGGAAACTCATTATCTTTCACTGTTGACATATTTGACAACTTTATAAAAAAGCATAAATAGGGAGCACACATAGGTTGTTATCGTCTTAATAAATAGTCCAGTCCCCCAATTGGTGTGACTCACCTGTGGTGGTTGTGAGAGCCACAACAAACCGAGAGAGCCTGGTAATGGTCGCTGCAGGGGCCCACTGAAGATAAATTATTTTCACTGAAGAAAAAGCTGGGCTTTGTAGTCTGCGCTGACCTCAAGAAACTTCCAGCCCAATAAGGGTCAATTAGGTTCTGGTTTATTTGTCTACGCATTTCGTGGCTTTAAATCTGCCACTTCATAGCCCAAATGAAGTGGCAGATTTAAAGCCACAAAACGCGTAGGCAAATAAGCCAGAACCTGATTGACCCTTATTGGACTGGAAGTTTCTTGAGGTCAGCGCGGACTACAAAGCCCAGTTTTTTCTTCATTGGAAATCATTTGACAACTTTAACAACCCACCACTCAACAAGACGCGCAAGTTGAAAAGTCAAGACTGGACAAAGATATATCTCAAGACAGATTTTTTTAAAAGATGTACTTGACTGAAGAAATTGACTCTTGACGGACCTGATAGCTGGTTCAGTAACAGGTACAAACTTCCACTTTGACTCATCAGGATGATGACAGCAAGGTGGAGGTGGGTACTGTTATGGGCGGACATAATTAAAGATGAGCTAGTTGATTATGAGCCCATCGTGGGTTGAAGAGACTGAAATTCAACTCCCAAACCTACTGCCAGTATTTATCAGACCCTTTTGTCAAGTAGTGCTAGAGGTATTAAGTGTGCATCTTTCAAGAAAACCATGATGATTATGCAGGGCAATAGTCAAACGCTTACATCAAAAGCCTCCTCCACTGCCTGGCTAACCAAGCCTTAACCTGGCCTACTTCCTTAAATAACCTAAATCCTATTATGAACTTGTGGGCATCTTTTTTTTTTTAAACAGGATATTTACAGTGCAGGAAAACAATCACCTCTTTGAACAGTGTATGATGGTTGGTGCTGCCTAAAGAGTTGATTGTCAAAAGATGGACTCCATGGATAGAAGTCTATGACTGTTATGGAACAGAAGGGTGGCTAGACTGCTCACTTACGGTGTATATATTTTTAAAACGTGGGAAATTTAATTTTGTATATTTTGAGTTGTTTGGTTATTCTCACTTTAAAAGCTGAAAACAAACAATTGTCATAGGGAAATTTATGTTTTTCATGTAGCTATACAAAAAAAATCTGCAGAGATTCTTTAACCTCCCTGGCGGTATGATTATGTCAGGAATTTTGTGCTAAAAGCGGTACCATTTTTTTTCATGGAAATTTAGTGTTATGTACTGTAGGCCTGCAATTCTTAGTAATTACCTGATCAAAGAAGACTCTAGTAGACCTCTCAGATGTGATAAAGTTTGAAACATAAAATCATGAATTATAATTAAAGAAATAATATAATTTTATTCAATAATCAATAATCTTATACCTGGCGGTATGATTATGTCAGGAATTTTGTACTAAATGCGGTACCATTTTTTTTCGATAAAAATTTCTTTTATGGGCCCAAATTTTATACCTTTTTTTTTTCCCGCCCAGTTCCGCCTCCAATGAGCCACTGCGGCTCACAGAGACGGAACCAGGAAGTCATATGGAGGCATCCGAAGGGGCTCTCACCGGCGATCACAGTGGTGAATCACCAGGAGAAGGGAAGGAGACTCCGCTGCCATTTACCCCGAGCATCAGGGGCGGACCTACCATGGTGCAGCTGGTTCAGCTGCACCAGGGCCCCGACTGGGTAGGGGGCCCCTCAACCATCAGTAAGGGGCCCCTGTGACAGAGGAGAGGAGGGTAACTGAGGGAAGCATCCTGCTTCCCTTGGGTGTTCCCGCCCCTCCTCTCGTCTGCAGCCCAGGCCCTAACCCTAGCCCTAGGAGAAGGGGGCGGCACCACATACCTATCATGGCGCCGGTGGCAAGGGGAAGTAAGACCTGCAGCAGGGGCTGTCAGAGCGCTTTCCCCCCCCTCCTCTTCGGGACCTCACCCGCAGCTACAGCAGGAGCCGCTGGTGCTGGGCACAGATAGCACCCGCGGCTGGAGCAGGAGCCGCTGGTGCTGGGCACAGATAGCACCCGCGGCTGGAGCAGGGGCCGCTGGTGCTGGGCACAGATAGCACCCGCGGCTGGAGCAGGAGCCGCTGGTGCTGGGCACAGATAGCACCCGCGGCTGGAGCAGGGGTCGCGGGTGCTGGGCACAGATAGCACCCGCGGCTGGAGCAGGGGGCGGCTATAGTGTAGCAGGGGCGGCGGTGCTGGGCTCTGACAGCACTCCCCTCCCCCCCCTGCGGCCTCACAGTGAGCAGCAGCAGCAGCCGCGAGTATTCCCGAGTGTGACTCGGGGTTACTGCTTCTAGCAGTGAAAATTAACCCGAGTTACACTCGGGAATACCGCTGGGAAGGTTAAAGAAAGACAAAACCTCTCTTTTACTTTCCTAAAACTTTAGGTTTCAAGTTTATTAACCAACAGTGCTGTAGTTATTCAATAATAAAATTTGTCATAAAAAATACAAATTGCCTAATGATTGTGCACTCAATGTAAATGCAGTCTGATATTTTATAGCAGGGCAACTGGTAAATACAGGAGTAACAGCAGTAAATGCAATCTGGTAACTTTCAGCAGATTAATAGTAAATAGCAGTAATATATGAAAACTGGGACTTTGTAGCAAAAAATGGTTAATAAAACCAGAGATTCACCAGAGATGTTGTACCTAGTATGTAGAGGCAAGAAGACCGAGACCAGTTACAAGATTGGATTATTATGTTAATCTGTTTTTCCCTAGTCCAACAGCCGCACAATATGGGGTTACCATGACCCTGTGTGCCAGCGGGAAAAGCGGAACTTTTAATAAGTTTTGCAGGTCCCTCCCTGAGATCATTGGTTTAATAGCACGTCACCACAATAACAGAACACATAGCATTTCAGGGTGAGAGCCTTGTGATGCTGTTGGACCCTGGGGGAAAACAGATTAACATAATAATCTAATCTTTCCCTTTGTCCACAGCAGCATAATATGGGATGTAGCATGTATTTATCTGGTAGGGTGTGAGACAGAGTACAGAAAGATCTGGCAAAAGTAGTAGAATAAGCAGAGGATGCTTAAACTGTAGTATTTAGAGGGATCCTGTCACCTCCAGAATGCCTCCTAAGCTAGCAAAACATGTCCCTGCAGCATCCATTCACTAATCTCACACTTCTTTTGTCTCCTAAAAGCATCCTGTGGAAGTGCATAAAAACGTTTTAATACTTACTCATTAGTGATTATAATTAGCAGGGGCTATATTCTTTAGTCACCAGGGCGGACTGTTTTGCAGCTCCAGGATCCACCCTCTCTCTGTCTGTGTTCCTCTGCTTGTGCAGGCTTTACCCTCCCCCCTCTCTATCACTCACAGAATGCAAATCATTAGTCCTGCCTTCAGCTCCACATCACAGCAGCACAGACAGGGAGAGAGGGAGCCTGCAAAACAGCCAGCCCTGGTGACTAAAGAATATAGCCCCTGCTAATTATAATCACTAATGAGTAAGTATTAAATCGTTTTTATGCACTTTCACAGGATGCTTTTAGGAGACAAAAGAAGTGTGAGATTAGTGAATGGATGCTGCAGGGACATGTTTTGCTAGCTTATGAGGCGTTTTGGAGGTGACAGGATCCCTTTAAAGAAAGTTATCAGCGTGGACCATGTAGTTGAGCGACATCGATGGTCCATAGACAAATAATCTCCTTCTGCCCAGGTTGTTGAAAACTGCCCTAGCAAAAAGAGCAGAAGTGAACTGGAGCGATGGAATGCTGGCATTCTTATAGCTTAGTGCAATCACAAATAATCCATCTTGACAAAGAAGGTTTTGAGGCTTTCTTCTCTTGTAACTTCCCTGCATGACGTACTAGTAGGTTCTCCATCCCTTCTGAAGTTCTGAGTCTTCATGAGATCAACTCCTAGACATTTAAAATGGCAAAGGTCGAGAGATCCTCTTCCTGAGACGATGTTGCTTCGGTGACATAAACCTGAAGAGAGATCATCTAATCCAGATATCCTTTCCAGGCAAGAATCACAACCACAACAAGTAAGGGTGAAGGGGGACGCGGGGGAGGAGGGGAAAACATCCTGCATCAGCAAGGGACAAAGGCAAAGCTGGTGATCTCAGGGAGGCACCCCCCATTATGCTGGGGGGAGGTACTGGGGAGGGACCAGCAAAACCTATTAAAAGTTCCACTTTGTCCCGCTGGCGTATAGGGCCATGACAACCCCATATTGTGCTGCTGTGGACGAAGGGGAAGAAGTTGTTAAATTGCTGAGAGGATGATGTGGGCAGAGCCAAGTAAAAGGGACAGAGCTTGAAAATAATTAGTTGTACCATACCATAGCTGCTCCTTTTAAGGCAGGACTGCAATGATGTTGAAATGTGTTTTGGGGATTAAAGTTCATTTTCTAGGCAAATATTGACTTTGCAAGTAATTGCTGTTAAGCTGATCACTCTTTATGACATTCTGGAGTATATGCAAATTGCCATTAGAAAAACTGAAGCAGTAGACTTTGTTAAAATTAATATTTGTATTATTCTCAAAACTTTTTGCCATGACTGTAGAGGTACATCTTTATACCCGAAAAAAGATGGCCCCTCATGTATCTATTCTTTGGAGTGAGGAAAACAGAATTCAAAGGATAAACATTTGGACTTCTTTAACCTCCCGTCATTGTTAGGGGACACGATCGAGTGTATAACTTAACATCAGGTGGACATAATACTCGAGTTGCTCCGCTTTGCCCTTACCCACAATTTTTTTCTATTTAAAGATATTTTTTGCCTTCAGGGCTGGCACTGCGAAGGGTGCGGCCTGCGCGCCCTCGCATTTCAACCTCTTCCTAGGGTTCTAGGAAAGATGGCTTTTTGGCGGCGAGGGCTCGGCGGACTGCACCCCCCCCGCAGTGTGAGCTGGCTTTCTTTTCCACTACAGATCCGCACAATTTGTGCTGACAGGACGTGTGATGATGTCAATTGGGGGGAGTCGTGTGTGTACGAAGCGGAGTCGCATGTGTACGAGGTGTACGGAGCAAGAACAGTATAAACATTGGGCAGCATAGGAGGATACAGTGAGGATAGTGTGACCGGGGAGCCCAGTATGGAAAGGAGTGTGATGAGGGGCAGTATGGAGGGCATGCGCCAGAAGAGGGACAGTGTGTTAACTATATTTTATGCAGGGAACAATGAGGAGGAGCAACTATTTATTCCGGGGCACAGTGTAGGGTAGATATTTTTACTCAGGAAAATGTTGATCATTTTGCTATTTTTAAGGGTATCATGCCAGGATGTGCTGAAGACCGGAGAAGATGGACGTGTCCAGAGACGAGCTGTGGATGTGAAAAGTCATCATGGTGTCTGGACAAGATGGAGAAGAAAAGAAAAAGACAACCCCGATCAGAGACAAGGTCATCTATAAGGTATGTGGATGTAAATGATTATTTTGTGATAATGACTAATTCTCATCAGTGCCGTGGTTCCTGTATGCTTTTATTGATGGCTGGTAACAACAGCTCCCAGTATGTCCTCACCATTGCTAATGATGTAGTAGGAGTTGTAGGTTCATGCAGTACAAATGTGTATGGGTCTGACCCGACATTACAATTTTTTACCATGTGATGTTGGCTCAGATGATAAATTTTGTTACAGATGAGGGCTGTAATTTCTGTTCTGATGGGGGTTTTATGGATGTATTTCTGTACCTCTGTGGGTCTGGTGATGTATTTCTGTTCTGATGGGGTTATATGGATGTATTTCAGTACCTCTAGAGGGTCTGGTGATGTATTTCTGTCCTGATAGGGTTATATGGATATATTTCTTTACCTCTGGTGATGTATTTCTGTTCTGATGGGGGTTATATGGATGTATTTCTGTACCTCTAGTGGGTTTGGTGATGTATTTCTGTTCTGATGGGGTTATATGGATGTATTTCTGTACCTCTAGTGGGTCTGGTGATGTCGTTTTGTGTTAATTGTTCTGATACTGTACACATCATGTGCACTAGGCACTTTATTATGTAATATGATACTTTTTGTATGAACCTTTGCATCCAGATTCGTGTCCATTAATCATGGTTTTGTATTAAAGGGAACCTGACCCCTCAAAGTCACCCCCAACCCTATTAATACCTGTCCCTGCACCATGACAGATCAGTATTAGTGGTCCTTTTCTGTAAAAAAAAAAAAGCGCTCTGTAACATTGGAATAATCAACAATATACACTTACAAATCTGAGACTTCTTGGGCGTCTCAGAGGGCGTCTCCTGTGAGACTAAGCCCTTCGTAGGTGCCCATTTTCACGCCCGAAAGATCCACCCTCTCTCTGTCTGTGCTGCTGTGATGTGGAGCTGAGAGAGGCTGGATCCTGGAGCTGCAAAACAACACACCCTAAGGGATAAAGAATATAGCCCCTGCTAATTCTAATCACTAATGAGTAAGTATTAAAACGTTTTTATGCACTTTCACAGGATGCTTTTAGGAGACAAAAGAAGGTTGAGACTAGTGATGGGATGCTGCAGGGAGTTAGTTTTGGTAGCTTAGGAGGCGTTCTGGAGGTGACAGGATCCCTTTAATTGTCCACTGTGGTGTGATTTTTCAGTGCAACTTGTACTTAACCTGTGAATTGCCATTGTTGTGATGCATTTGTCTTAAACATCATTTGTCCATCTTCTATAGTACTATAGCCGGCTGCTTATTCGGATTTAATACATCTATATGTACACACTTTCCTCTCCTTCTCTTCATTTAAAAAATATATACTGTGTTATGTCCCTTATTAATACCTATTAAGATTTTGTGCTGTGCCTCTCTCAATTTCCAAGTAAATCCATTAAAAAAAAAAACCAGTACCTGACATTTGTTATAGATTTCAACCATAATACATAGACTATTCTGTCCATAAAGTCAACTTTCCACCAAGTATTTTTACCACAGTTTTTCTCTTTTGGATACAGTCCAAGAAGATCAGTCAGAGATCACAGTAGATTGATTGGTTTCTAGCATTGTTTAGTATTCATAACCATCTTCTTTATCCTCCATGATCTCGTTCTTTTCAACAAAAGCCATATCTTGATTAAAAGCGCTTTCAATGATTGTTGTACCTTTGGAGTATATGACCACTGCAGGAACTACAGGGCACAAATAGACTTTAAGCAGAAATGCTAAATTGTCCCCACGCAAGCTATTGTTTAACCTCCAAATATCTGCTCTCAAAATTGTCATTTTTCACAGGCAAACTTTTCTATAGTATTGTCCAAATTCCTAATGACAGTTTTAGCTTACGCTCATGATCAATGGATATGTTTGTGCAGCTGGTGAGTTTTTTTAAACAGGTTATCTTTGAAGGATTTGCTTCCCAAAGTCTTTTTTCCACTTGTAAGCAAAATGCAATTACTTCATTTATCTTCATGCACTTAACACCATGCCCAGATATTTTCTGAATTTAAATGTTTTCATGGCTAGTTTTTCATGCAAATAAAACGTTGCCAATTTATGCAAGCCTCACATAGTTGCCATCAATTCATGCATAAGATATTCCCTTGCACACATACACACCATCACGACTGCTTAGACTAGTAAGAAGAATGGAGGGTCAACTGATACATTTGTCCCTGCAAAACTAAAGGACAGTTTAACTTTTGCAGATTTTAATACTTAAGGCCCAGTCTCACATAACAACGCATCAGCAATCCCGAAAACGATGTGCAGAGATCGCTGGTGCGTCATTTACACATCGCTGGTAAGATGTCAAACAGGCATCTCGCCAGCGATGTGAAGAACGACGCACCAGCAATCCAAAATTATACCAAGGTCGTCGTGAATTTTCTCTCCATAGCGTAGCATTGAGATCGTTGCTCATTATGTCTGTCAAACACAACGATGTAGCATTCCCAGCGGGAGCACAACGACGCAGGAATGATCCAGAGCAGTGTGTAACAATCAACGATCTCACAGCAGGGGCCAGATCGTTGGTGCGTGTCACACAGAACGACATCGCTATTGGGATCGCTGTTGCGTCACGAAATTCATGACACAACAGCAATCGCGTTAGCGATCTCTTTATGTGTGACAGGGCCTTTAGACTTCAAAGTCCCTGTATGGCAGGTCAAGGCTGTTTTGCTTGATAGGCTTATTCTTGAATATTGGTGAGTAAGAAGACAAAGTAAAAAATCCATAAAGGGAAAGGGGTTTATTGAGGGAACACTACTTTAAATAGGTCTTTATTAGTGATGAGCGAGTATGCTCGGCGCTACTCGGTACTCGCACGAGTATCTCGGTACTCGGGGTGCTCGGCGAGCACCGAGTACTGCCGAGATGCTCGGACCGCTCGGTAATAAATAGCGATCTGATACATGTACACAGCTCCCTTCAGTGCACACAGTGAGCTGGCACCATACAGGGAGCAGATTAATTGTTAGGATCCCTCTGGGGCCACAGCAAGGTGTTATATGCTGCGGCGATTTGAAAAAGCCCACCCTCCCGCCCTTTCCGGAATTACTCGTTTTAAAACCGGAAGTCTGTGGGCGGAGCCTGTCACTCATTGACTTACATTGGGCTCGGTGCTCTGGCCGAGTACAAGAGTATCTTGAGATGCTCGGCCAGAGCACCGAGCACCCGAGCATTTTAGTGCTCGCTCATCACTAGTCTTTATACTTACCTATATGGGAGACACTCAAGATTGACTTACTAGTCACCTATGAGTAAGGGACTTCCGTGTCCGTAGCACACCAGGTCTGTTTAACAGACTTTTATGGAGGTGAAATAGGTTTTAATCACAAACGTGGATTTACCTTTTAATCAAGTTGTAATAAAGATGGAACTTTACATTATTTTGGTGCTGGATTCAATGACTTTTTCTACAATTGCCTTACACATGAACGCCAACCATGAATATCTCTGCAGCAATCCTGGAATATGAGCAATTTTTGAACTTGACATATGCATGGTTCTGAGCTGATATATTTTTCTTGTAGGTTTATAGAAGGTGTCTTCCAGTTGCTATAAGTTATCAATTATCCAAAGTATAGGTGAAAACTAGTAGATCAGTCAAGGTCCAACCACTGAAATTGTCCCACAGAAATAGAATAGAGTGGCTGTACCAACACACGGCTGCCCTCCCATTTTGGTAACTGGCGGGGGCGATTTAGCAACCTTTGTTCATAATGGCATCTTGTATTTTTCTTACACTGAATTATAATAGATCACTACAGTAAAGAAGGACACAACACGCACATTTCTGTTCACAAATGTACAATTTCAATTTAAATAATAAAAAAATTGACTGAAATGTACATAAAATATAATTTATCTTTTTTCCATCAGTACTAATAGCAGACTACTGTTAAAATGAAGGAGTGGCGGATATGTCATACAGTTATTATAGCATGTATTGCTACCATCCCAGCCTCCCTGAGAAGAGGCTGCTTACTGGAGGTCATCAATACCCTGCTACTCTACCACCACTTTTCAAAATAAATCTGTTCTCTAGGCACATGGAGGTCTTCAAGTTGTTTGCACATGGACTCGATCATAGGAGGTGGTCCACATATGTAACACAGATGATCCCTGGAAACATAATTTGCTAAATGACTTTCAGAAATTCTTCCCTCTGTAATAAAACAAACAAACCACAGATTATTAATATGTCTTTAGGCTTCTTCCTAGAATTAAAAATAAAACCCATCTTATCTCATTTGCAATAAAAGCGTATTGTCAAATATATACATTTTTCAACCGTACACCACTTGCCTACAATGCTCCCTCAGAATACTCCATCCAACCTTGATCTTACTGGAGACCTCTTCCAGTGGTTCTTGGTAGTTAGTTTGAACATCAGCAGTTAGGCTGGCTTCACACTATGTTTTTTTGTGATCCTGTTCTGTTCATTTTTGAAACAAACAGAACATGATCATTTTTGCCTCCCATATATCCCTATGATGTCGGACTGGCCATATTTGGCCATCCGGTTTTGTGTATTCAGTCCGAGATTCGTTTCTGTCCTGTATTTCACCGGTCCCAAAAACGAAGTCTGCTGCATTGTTGGGCTCCGGTGATAAAACCGGACAAAAACAAGTCCGGTCATGTCCAGGTCACTTAACATGGGGGCCTATGGAGCCAGATCCGGGAAAAAACAGATTGTTTTCCGGATCCGATTCCAGGCTACAGAGTAGGGCTGGGCGATTTTGGAAAAAATCAAAATCTCGATTTTATTTAAACCTATGGACGATTTTCGATTTAAATCTCGATTTTTTTTGCTTTTCTTTGATGAATAAAGAGAAAAAACTAAGAGGTACCGTAATACTCGTGTATAAGCCGACCCGTGTATAAGCCGACCCCCCTACTTTTGCCCCCAAAACCTGGGAAAACCTATTGACTCGTGTATAAGCCGAGGGTGGACTCCAGCACAGGTATACAGCCCCCAGCAGTGTGGTATACAGCAGCCTCCCCAGTGGTATATACAGGCCCCAGCAGTGTTACAGCAGCAGCCCCAGTGTGCATACAGCAGCAGCCCCCAGTGGTGCATACAGCAGCAGCCCCCAGTGGAAGTATACAGCAGCAGCAGCCCCAGTGGAAGTATACAGCAGCAGCCCCCAGTGGAAGTATACAGCAGCAGCCCCCAGTGGAAGTATACAGCAGCAGCCCCCAGTGGAAGTATACAGCAGCAGCCCCCAGTGGAAGTATACAGCAGCAGCCCGTGTTATACAGCAGCAGCCCCAGTGGTGTATACAGCAGCAGCCCCAGTGTGTATACAGCAGCAGCCCCCAGTGGTATATACAGCAGTGCCCCAGAGGTAGTATACAGCAGCCCCAGTGGTGTATACAGCAGCAGCCCCAGTGGTATACAGCAGCTCCAGATGATAGTATACAGCACCCATGGTGTATACAGCAGCAGCCTCAGAGTATATACAGCACCCCAGTGGTGTATACAGCAGCACCAGTGTATACAGCACACCCAGAGTAGTTTACAGCAGCCCATGTGTATACAGCAGCCACCCCAGTGAAGTAACAGGCCCCCCCCCCATGGTAACAGGCCCCCTTGCACCTTAAACCTGTAAAGGAATAGATCATTATACTATCCCTGCCGCTGTCCCGCCGCCGCCACCACGCGCCTCCGGCTTCATCCGGCTTCCTCCTCTGATGGGCGCAGGCAATGACGTCATTGTCTGTGCGCCAGAGGAGGAAGCCGGATGAAGCCGGAGGCGGCGCCGGGATAAGTATAATGATCTATTCCTTTACAGGTTTTAAGGCGCCAAGGGGGGCCTGCATACCCATGGGGGGGCGCCGCCATTTTAATTTACACGATTTTGCATTAAACCACAATCGTGGCACAGCAGGGGTGAATTAATCGAATTAATTCGATTAATCGCCCAGCCCTACTACAGAGCATGCTCAGAACAAGGGCACTGCTCTGTACCTGTGGTATATGTGTGTAATTTCCCTTTAGCAGTGTATCTATATACACTGCTAAAGTGAAATTAAGTCAATGGATGGTTAAAAATAACAAAACAATAAATTCTCACCTATCCGCTGAGTGTCCAGCGATTAATTCATCTCCGAAGGCAAATGGACCTGTGCATCAGCTGACCGGGAAAAGGCGGGGCAACCCCATCAGCTGATAGGTCACATGACAGCACCAGCGCAGTTTAAATCTTTAAACTGCGCTGATGCGGTCATGTGACCTATCAGCTGATCGGGTTTCCATGCCCCTTCCTGGTCAAGCTGATGCACAAGTCCTCAAGCCGTAGGAGATTAATTCATCGCAGGACACTCGGCGGATAGACGAGAATTTATTGTTTTGTTATTTTTAACCATCCATTGACTTAATTTCACTTAAGCAGTGTATATAGATACACTGCTAAAGTGAAAGTGAACAGCGCCGACAGCACTTGTCTGGCTCGGATCCCCCCTGCTCTGTGTCCGGATCCCGGACCACAGACACAGAAATGGCATCCGGAGTTGCCAATCCGGACCTGTCCGTTCCGGTTTGTGGGGTCCTGCAAAAAACAGGATCCCTATGAACAGGAACAAAACAGTATGAAGCCAGCCTTACACAGCTCTGTCTATAGTACACTGTCTTTTTTTCTCCTGTATAGTGAAATTGACACACACAGGTCAAACAGGGGGAGCCCCCGAGTGTACATAACCTAGTACTGAAGATCCTCATTTTTTTTTATTGGCTCTGTGTGGCTGTGTGACAGCAGAACTTGGGTGAGTGCAGAATATTAAGCCCGAAAGTTATTATTACATATACAAATTTATTAAGTCTCAACACAATCACGGACAAATTTAAAACCAATTAAAATACACAGGGAAGTACAAACAGGCGATCCATCAAGTTCACGTATAACATATAACGTGTGATGCAACTGTGACAGTGCTAAATCACCTATCAACAGAGTATTAACGTGGTAACAATTATGTGTCACCTTCTAACAAAGATCAGAAAGATGGCAACTATGCAATATGGCTACACATGATCATAATAAGGGCAAATGACAGATGTATACACACAGCAAGGCGATATAACAATGTAAAACATACAATTCAATTTCAATATCGTCTGGGATATTATATGTATCAATCAACCTGAGTATTATAATCCCAGAGAGCTGTATGTAATAGATCAGTCACGTCAGTTGTGACAGGCTAATATAGTCAGATTTGACCACCAAAGGTGGGATAAGTGTCATGGTGTATGTATCAAAACATATAAGAAAATGCTGTTTATTTATTTTATTTATACATTGAGCCTTGTGTTACACTTGTAAATGAATGAGGGTTTAACTGGGCTACTATTGGCTATATTGTGGGATACATTTGATCATTGTTATGTCACGACTGACCTACTGTGACTCTTGATAAGTCCTTTATGACTGTACAGCATTTTCTTATATGTTTTGATACATACACCATGACACTTATCCCACCTTTGGTGGTCAAATCCGACTATATTAGCTGTCACTGATCAGTCCCCTCACACCTGACGTGACTGACCTATTACATACAGCTCTCTGGGATTATAATACTCAGGTTGATTGATACATATAATATCCCAGACGATATTGAAATTGAATTGTATGTTTTACATTGTTATATCGCCTTGCTGTGTGTATACATCTGTCATTTGCCATTATTATTATCATGTGTAGCCATATTGTATAGTTGCCACCTTTCTGATCTTTGTTAGGTGACACATAATTGTTACCACGTTAATACTCTGTTGATAGGTGATTTAGCACTGTCACAGTTGCATCACACGTTATATGTTATACGTGAACTTGATGGACCCCGGTTTGTACTTCCCTGTGTATTTTAATTGGTTTTACATTTGTCTGTGATTATGCTGAGACTTAATAAATTTGTATATGTAATAACAACTCTTGGTGTGCTCCTCATATATGCCACAGCTTTTTCTTGTTGTTCATAATTAATTACATGGCATAGTGAGCACCCATGTGCATGGTAATAGTTATATTTATGACCTTGTGGTGCTCCTCTTTTTTTTTTACATTACACAGAATATTAAGCCCCTCACTAAGTATCGGCACTGCTTAGGAACGCACATCAGTGCTGTGCAAATTTATTGGGACAAAACATTTTTTAAGTAAAATCGTAAGTTGGGCTACCAGTCAGTGATTCAAACCAGTTGTAACTGCTTTGAACAGGTGTGAGTGTACAACCTTGAGTAACAAAATGTGGTTTGACTGGTTTTAGTCCGAAAATAACAGCTCGTGCCCCCTCAGCTTCACTTGAGAGCTTGTTTCTGTGAGGAGTGGTTTAGTGTACTTTTTCTCTGTGTGATTCGTGCCTATAAAAATGGATGTTACTCCACGGAAGAGGTCTAGAATATTACTCTTAATGAACATACAAGTCTGACTGTAAGAGAAATCGCTTCCACCGTGGTTTGGAAAATCTACCGTTTCAAGAATAATTCGCACACACAATGAAACTGGATTGTTTTCTCCATGACGAAAAGGGAAATGTGGAAGAAAAAGCAAAACGACACCAAGAACTGATAAAACACTTATCAGAAATAGTAAAACTAATGCAAGAAAAACAAGTAAAGACTTGCTTTGTTCCAATTAATTTGCACAGCACTGTAGTAAGTTCATCTATTATGTCCCTTTCTACCCCGGGCAATTTAAATGTAAACCATTCATTCTGCCACATAATGCACTGCAAAACAGGGAAAAAAAATATTCCAAGTGCGGTGAAACTGCAAAAACTAAAAAAAGTGCAATTCCACAATTTTTTAGGTTCTTTAAGGCTACATTCACACACACCGTTTTTATGTTTAATCCTCTTTATTGAGGTAAACATACAAGATATACTGTACATGCAAAACATTCTCTTATGAGTCAACATCAAAAACATCTTGAAAGTTCAACTGGTCAGAATTGAGCATTTGTCCTTTATCCAGTATGCAAAAGGCCCAGATTGAGCCGATTAATAAACAAGTGTAGCAGGAAAATGAATTTGCTACAAACATTGCATAAATTCTAAACTACGGTAGGTATAAACCAAACAAAAACTGGTTTTATGCAACTTCTTAAACAAGAGCTCCTCTCTGAGTTGGATGTGGTTGATCATATATACCATATATATATATATATATATGTATATTATTATATATATTATAGTATATATATATATAATAAGGAATGGTTTGGCTTAAATCTTACTCATTTAATATGAACCGTGATTTTACATAGTAAGGGATTTAGTTATAGAAGATAATAAATATTAAAAGGAACAGGGAAGGAGATGAGAAGGGGGAGGTATGGGAATATAGTGTGGAGGGGAGAAGGGAAGGGAGGGGAAAGGACCTGGGAATTCCCCTCTCAGGAACGGCCAAAAATCTCACGAAACCTCGGGGAGTGAATAAATGTTATCTAACATCCCCAGGTGGATACAAATTTGTTATTGGTGCCATTAAGCTCCGCTGTGAGATCCTCCATCTTACACAGGCGCATATTTTGTCAGCCAATCTGACAGGGGGGACAAAGCACCTTTTTCCAATACCTTGAGACTGCAGGATATCTTTCTTTTGAGACTTGATGGAAACCGGGAGCATGGAGAGTAAAGCATCCTGTGGTGAGTTCTCCACCTCCCCCCCCCCATCTCCTTGTAAATGGAGAAGACGCTCTTCCAAAAGGGCTGTATTTGTCACAACTCTACCAAATGTGGGTCATTGTCCCCCTCCCGACAAAACACCTCCAGCATCTATCTGTCACTGATAGGAACGCTGTATGAAGATTAACTGGGCAGCGATACCATCTGGTAAGTATTTTGAAATTTTTTTCTGGGCTTAACATTCCATAGATAATGTGTGTGATAAAACAAATGCTCTGTCCCAATCTGCCCCTGAGATGCTGGTCCCCAACTCCTCGTCCCTCCTCTTGGTATATTTAGGTTTGTCTTCTGTGTCGTTATGATTAAAGAGGGAGTATATGGAAGACATCCAATGGGTAGGTGGGGAATCTAATAGGAACACTTTCTCAAATGGGGATAGCTGGGAGGGGTACCCGGCCCCTAACCTCCCCTTGTGTATTAATGATTTAAATTGTGAGTATTCCATCCAGGGTATGTCACCAGTAGACCGAACAAATGTCTCATATGGCATCAGGGGGTTACCTTTCAGGATATGGTTACAACATGGGTCGTCTCCCCTATTCCAATTTAAAAAGCGCCTCGCTCCGACCCCAGGGGGGAATCTGGGTTGTCAAACAAAGGTGTAAGGGGTTCCCTGCCGCTAGACAGGAGCCCCTTCCTGGTCCACACACACTGTTTTTGATGCATTTTTTGAGGATCCTCTTTTCTGCTACAAAACAGATCCACTTTTTCAAAAAATCGCATCACCTATTCACACAGTGCCTTTTTGACACATGCATTTTTTTCAGCTCATAGACATTGGAGGCAATAGAAAAAGTGGATCACGAAAAACACAATTTGTGTGGAACCATATTTGAGCCCAAAAACATACCTCTGTAAATGGTTGTGTCTAAATGACAAATATTGAAAACCCATTGACTTTTTGATTTTGCTGGTATGCTGTCACTGCAAAAAACGGATCCTCAAAAAACGCATCAAAAACGCACAGTGTGAATGTAGCCTTATATTTACCAAGTTCACTATATGGCAAAACTGACCAATCAACAATTTCCCAGTTCAGTAAGAGTATGCAGATACCAAACAAGTACCGTATATATTTTTTTCTTTAAGTCGTGATAAAAATTCAAAAATATTAAGATCTGAGAGTCCTCGGTGGCCGATACCTTTTAATGGCTAACAGAAAAGATGATAAAAACTCAGAAATTTGTATAAAAAAAAAAAAAAGTGGTGGCTTCTTTTTTACGCCCTAAGCTGACGATTTTAGTGATACATAAGATGTTTTGATCACCTCGTTACACAGTTTACCGATCAGAATATTATTATTATTTTCTATTTTGATAGATTGAACATTTATGAATGCAGTGGTACCAAATGTGTTTTTTTTGTTTTACATTTTAAGGAGGCAAAAAAGGTGCGATTTGAACTTGTGTAATAAAAAATTTCCGGGATTTGAAAGTCCTCTTAGAAGACTTGAAGGTGCGATTGTCCTATCCCTTGTGCCATTCAGAGCATGCATCAGCACTAGTGATGTGCAAGCACTACCATTCTCAGGTGCTCAATACTTGTAGTGAGCAGTTGGATGCTCGAATGGGTGTGACTCGAGTACCCGAGCAAAAAGGCAGTCAATGAGGAACTCGCATATTTTTCCGGGAACTCTTCGGGAAAAATGCTTGTGTTCCTGACTGAGTACCCAGCACCTGAACATGGTATTTCTTGCTCATCACTACTCTCTATAGCAGGTTTGGGGAACTCCAGTCCTCGAGGGCCGCAAACAGTGCAGGTTTTCAGGATTTCCTTAGTATTGCACAGGTGATAACATAATCACTTGCACTGGTGATGATTCCAATCCCTGTGCAATACTAAGGAAATAGTGAAAACCTGAACTGTTTGCGGCCCTCGAGGACTGGAGTTCCCCACCCCTGCTCTATAGCAAAAATCATGATCTCCTACGAATGCCAGTCATGTGTCAGCAGTGCTCCAGGTGTCATGACAGCCCATCGGTGTCCCATAATCATTTGATGAAGAGAGAGAGGGGAGGGGGACAAGAGGCGCAATAGTGCCCTTATCACTTAGACACATTTCAGCGGTGAAAAAAGGCAATCCACTCACCTACTCCAGTTGTGTGACCCACAACTGGCTTGAGAGCATGTAGGATAATATCCTGATGGCTGCTGCTGGACCTCCACCGTTTCCACACACGTGTGGTTAAACCAGGAAATTCAGGGAAGGAAGGTGTACTCCGGTCCGCGCTGCCAATTTCATCAAAGAAAAACCAAGACGAAGTTCTGATCGAATCCTTCTTTATTCTCCTCCTACGCGTTTCAGTGCCCACCCAGCACCTTCATCAGATCCCTGATGAAGGTGCCGGGTGGGCACTGAAACGCGTAGGAGGAGAATAAAGAAGGATTCGATCAGAACTTCGTCTTGGTTTTTCTTTGATGAAATTGGCAGCGCGGAACGGAGTACACCTTCCTTCCCTGAATTTCATAATCATTTGATGGGCATAGCAGGATCAATGAGCCACTTCCTATCAGCGCATATTAAATGCAGCTGTCGGTGATTGACAGCAGTATTTAACTGGTTAACAGTCATGGGGAGCATCTTGGATCCACTCATGGCTGTAAAGGCCCCGTTACACAGCACGACGTTGAAACGATGTCGGCAGCGATCTAGGGAGCGCGCGGTCGTTTTTGGCAGCATTTCAACATCGCTGGTGAGATGTCACACGTCTAGATATCGTGGACAACTCACCAACGATGTTGTGAGCAGGTATCGTTCTCAAACCCTGCGAACGATCCCTGCTCATTGCTGTGAATGGGCAAAGTCGTCCACGACATAGTTATCGTAGTGTCACACAGAACGATGCAGCAGGTTGCTTGAGTCGATATCATCAGGTTTTACAACATGTTGGTAAACCTGTCAACTGTGATCCAACGATTTATCGTTACAACTTGACAGAGTCACACGCTATGAGGTCGCAAAAACGTTGCTGAAACGCCTCCAAACCCGTGACGTATCAGCGATGTCGTTGACAATGTCGTGCTGTGTAACGGGGCATATAGATGCACTTGATGGCTGATTAAATCAGCTCTCAAGTGCCAGAGAGATGAGGGCCCAATGTGTGAACCTGCATCAAAGGCAGGGACTCGGCCAAATATGTGAATATACGTCATAAGATGTGAAGGGAATATTACACAAAGTATTACATACATAGTAACATAGTTTTTAAGGTTGAAGGAAGACTTGAAGTCCATCTGGTTCAACCCATAGCCTGACATGTTGATCCACAGGAAGGCAAAAAAAAAAACCATGTGGCAACACTAAGCTCCACATTGGGGGAAAAAAATCCTTCCTGACTCCAGATAAGGCAATCAGACTAATTCCCTGGATCAACGCCCTATCAAAGGATCTAGTATATATAACTGGTAATATTATAGTTTTCAAGAAAGGCTTCCAGGCCCTTCTTAAATATTAGTTGTGAGTCACTCATGTGGCAGAGAGTTCCATAGTCTCACTGCTCTTACAGTAAAGAATCCACGTCTGTGATTATGATTAAACCTGCTTTCCTCCAGACATAGAGGATGCCCCCTTGTCCCAGTCTCAGGCCTAAGAGTAAAAAGATCATTAAAAAGGTCTCTGTACTGTCCCCTAATATATTTATACATTATTATAACATCACCCCATAGCCTTCGTTTTTCCAAGCTAAATAACCCCAAGTTTAATAACCTGTCTTGGTATTGCAGACCCCTCCATCCTCTAATAACCTTGGTCACTCTTCTCTGCACCATCTCTAGTTTAGCTATGTCTTTCTTATACACTGGAGACCAGAATTGTACACAGTATTCTAAGTGTGGTCGCACTAGTGACTTGTATACAGGTAAATTTATGTTCTCCTCATGAGCATCTATGCCTCTTTTAATGCATCCCATTATTTTATTTGCCTTTGCAGCAGCTGCCTGACACTGGCCACTAAATGTGAGTTTGTCATCTACCCATACACCCAGGTCTTTTTCATTGATAGTTTTGCACAGTGTTTTACAATTAAGCACATAATTATACCTTTTGTTTCCTCTGCCCAAGTGCATGACTTTACATTTATCCCCATTAAAGCTCATTTGCCATTTATCAGCCCAAGCTTCTAGTTTACATAAATCCTCCTGTAATATAAAATTGTCCTCCTCTGTATTGATTACCCTGCAGAGTTTAGTGTCATCTGCAAACATTGAGATTCTACTCTGTATGCCCCCTACAAGGTCATTAATAAATATATTAAAAAGAAGCGGGCCCAACACTGACCCCCTGTGGTACCCCACTGTTAACGGAGCCCCATTCTGAATGTGTTCCATTAATGACCACCCTTTGTTTCCTATCACTAAGGCTGCCTTCACATTAGCGTTTGTGTCTGCATGCTGATGGCATGCAGACACAAACGCAGTCAAAAGCAATGTCATTTGATGTGTCCGCAGCGGATAATGTCCGCCTGCGGACACATCACTGTGGAGCCTGGCCAGCCAATCGGACGTGTCCGGGGGCGGGGCCGGAAGCGGAGATCAGTGCTGGAGATCTCCTCCTCCCCGCCGCTGGTAAGCTCATGGACGTGTCAGCGGGGTTAAACAGCTGATTTGACAGCTGTTTAAATCTCCCGCGCCGACACCGAGAGGAGATGTCGGCGCGGGAAGATTCAAACAGCTGTCAAATCAGCTGTTTCTCCCCGCTGACACGTCCCGGAGCTTACCGGCGGCGGGGAGGAGAAGAACATTAGAGGCTGAGCTGATCTCCCGGTGGCCATCGGTGAGCTCCTGTGACATCACCGGCGGCCACCGGGAGATTTTTCAATGGGTCCGCAGCGTTCTCCTGCGCTGTCAAGCACAGAACACTGCGGACCCATTGACACCAATGCTTTTTTTGTGCGCTTGGGGACGCTTGCTGATTTTCCAAGGTCCCCGAGCGCCCAAAAAATGCAAAATGCTGCGTCCCGGGTGCGGACGCTGGACACCGGAAGGAGCAGATATCGTCCGCATCCGCACCCGAACGCAGCAAACGCAGGCACTATGCATTCCTATTTTAAACATAGGAACGCAGTGCGCATGCGTTTGACTGCGTAGGGAATGCAGCATAAGCTGCGTTCACATACGCTAATGTGAAGGCAGCCTAAGCCAGTTCTTAACCCACTTACACATATTTTCCCCTATCCCCATTGCTCTCATTTTATGTATCAACCTTTTGTGTGGCACGTATCAAAAGCTTTTGAAAAGTCCATATACACCACATCCACTGCCTTTCTTTGGTCCAGTCCAGAACTTACTTCTTCATAGAAGTTTATCAGATTAGTTTGACAGGAACAGTCCCTCGTAAAACCATGTTGATATTGGGTCATGAGGTTATTTTTCTTCAGATACTCCAGTATAGCATCTCTTAGAAAACCCTCTAGGATTTTACCCACAGTAGAGTTTAAGCTTACTGGCCTATAATTTCCAAGTTCAGTTTTTGTCCCCTTTTTGAATATTGGCACCACATTTGCTATACGCCAGTCCTGTGGTACAGACCCTGTTATTATGGAATCTTTAAATATTAAAATTAATGGTCTATGACAGTACTTAATTCCTGCAGCACTCTGGGGTGTATCCCATCCGGGCCTGGGGATTTGTCAATTTTAGTGATTTTTAGACGATGCCGTATTACAATGTTATAGAGATGTTGGGGTTTTCAAAAACTTTACATCTTAGGAATATTGCTTTAATTTAAGAAATGCACTTAGTATTTCCTCAAAGAAAAATATGCCATCATTTAGAGTTCAATAGTATGTTAAGTCTTACACTCGAAAGCTGCTTATTACCGAACTTTAGAGATATAGAGTTGCCATGGAAAAAATAGAGAAGGAAAATGTCCAGAAAGTAAAAGAACTTCCCTGCTTTCGACTATCCCTTTTTGTTACCTTGCTTATTATTAAACTAATGACAGGTTGCCCTGCTGCCGAAACCTCCAATGATAACCTGTAATCTCTCAGGGAAATTGTCAGCTAATGTTTATCTGCAGCATTCACATAAGGAAAATGACATAACTCACTACCCTTGAAAATCAAAGCGTAATGCAGGACTTGCTGGGTCCATCATACAGCAAAGATAGCTCTTTGTAGTTACTCTGTCAAACAGAGGATACTTAGAGAAGCTTATAAACCTTTCTAAAATAACTCAATATTTTCTAATAAGATAACATTCATTGTTATTAGTAATCCATCAGGATTTATGGCCATTTGCCTCTTTCTGCAACCAGAAGCATTGGTTGCATGTATCAGTAGTACACCAGGAATGAAGGGAAGATGCAGCAGTATTTCTCCCTTAATGTCTCAATGATGTGAGAGATGGGAGGTAGAAAGTGAAATTGTGTTACTCTCTCTGTCCACCTCAACATGTGTTTAATAAGGGGGGAAGGATGAGTGGATGGGCAGTGGAGCTCATAGCACAGCTACATCACACCAGAAGCGCCCATCCACTGGTGGAAGAATAGCTGTATTCTGTGATGACATTACAAGAACCACAAGTCTGACACCACTGCATAAGACACATTACAAGAACCACAAGTCTGACACCACTGCATAAGACAGTAAAGACTGACAGACACAGTCTCAAACTAACTGAAAAATTTCACAACAAATTTTAATTATCAGAAGGAGCAAAAGAACAAACACATTGTGGTTATTGGTATGTTAATAAGCCCACATAATTCATGTTCTGTTCTCCAGCCCTGAAAGCATTAACATTTCCACATCCCTGCTAGAGCTCTCCGCTTGCCATCACTAAAACACTTCTATTGCTATTTTTTAAAGTCTGTTGAGCCTAAATGCCAGCACTTAGTGGTTAGTGAAATTTTTCACTTGGAGATCTGCAGTACCATTTTTTTTATAAAATGGTACAAACAACAAATGGAACCCAATTACAGGAAGAGAGGCGGCAAATTAATGCATTTTCACCCTATAAATCTAAGTGAAAACCTTCCCTTGCATAGTCTATAAAACTTGAGTATAAAGTAATATGTGTATATTACACAAAATGCTGCCAGTAAAAGCCCAGGCATATGTTGTCTCACAATTTAAGTTCCTGCTCTACCACGGTCAGGGTAAAGATGTAAAATTCCTTCACTTTTATTTCTGTGACAGTCATCACAAAACGCTTTGCTAAAGACGCCTTGAAGTGGCTCTTGGAATTAAAAGAGGTTGACAGACTAAAAATTTAAGGAGGACAGCGCTGGAGAAGGTAAGTAAAGTTTTTTTTATTTTACTATGGGCAGCAGTATGAGGGCCATTTCAAACACAGGGGGGATGCAGGCACATATATGTACCGCTCCCCCAGGCCACCACCTCGGTGCGGTTTCAGCACCACGGTGATGGACAGCAGCAGTGCATATTATATGAGCAGGTGCACGTGACCTCCCGCTACCTCCTGCAGCCTGTCCCAGCCCCCAGCACTGCTCCAGAGCTGCCCCCACCTCCCCTGGGCCCTACAGTATATAATCCGTATATTCGGATTATAAAACGCACCCCCCACTTTCACCCAAAATATGGGGGAATAAAAGTGCATTTTATCATCTGAAAAATACGGTAATTATTGACAGTGCTCAGCATAAAAGAGTAAATTTCATTTGAAAATTAAAACTTAACAATATCTTTCTGAACGCAAGATCAATTAACAAAATTGACAGAACAGAGTTTCATAGAAGTAACACAATAGGAAAGTAAGGTTAATAATATGGTATTTTTTGGATTATAAAACACCTTTCCTCCCCAAAATGGGTGGAAAATGGGGGTGCATTTTATAATCCAAATCTTGGCGGAAGTCCTGCTTACCAGCAGGGGTTGTGGAGGTTCAGCAGAGGTATAGCAGGCAAGGTCGCCGGTGGATGTAGGCAGTGCAGCAATACTGAGGTCCAGGAGCTGGGGGTGTTGTGGCGGTCACCATTGATACTCCCAGGTACTGGCAGGCAAATGGCGGCATAGATTGAGATTTCAGAGAGCTGAGAGCTCAATCTGCGCCTGCGCTGCCTCTACCACAATGGACATCAAGACAATGGCTGCGTAAGCGGTGCATACAGGGATGGAGATTTCAGCTGTCCAAGATCTTCATCTGCGCCTGCGTTGCCTCTGCAGTCATTTTCCTTTGGGCCATCGTGCCGGGACAGCCCTTCCTCCCAGCCTTGGACCCCCCGCAGCACGCCCCATTGTGCTGCCACCAATCCCCACCACTGCAACTTTGCCTCCTGTGACCCCGATCTACCACCACTGCATGATAAGCAACACTACATGAGACGCATATGGGACAGACTCCTTATTTTAAATTAATATTCTCCTAATTTCTTCCTTTCAATTTGGGGTGTCTCTTATAATTCGGTCTTATAAAGCAAAACATCTAGTATTTTGTATAACCTGCATCATTTTTAAGGACATCACCAAGTCTTCTAGGCATGGAATTAACAAGTTGACATATTGCAAAATGTATCTTTTTCCATTCTTTAAGGACAACGTATTTGGCCACTAAATAATTTTCACTCTGTTCATCTTTGGAAATAAAAACAAAACACCATATACATAAACCAAGTGGTAAAGCACATGTAGACCTCACGTGCAGGACATGTATGAAAGCACATGGAGTTTCTGAGTTCACATGGCTCCATACTGAACCATAGGGAACCTGTGTACGGTCACATAAAGGCTTTTTCCCCACTTGGAATCTTATAACCTGACAGGAAAAAAAGAAAACCCAAATAATGTATAAAATTGGAGGCAACCAGAAGTACTGTATGGTGCCATAGAAGCCTATTGTTGCAGTTTCATGTACAGCTAGGGAGATTGTGTGGATGATTACATGTGCATATAAAGCTATAAACCTTAATGGTCTTTCTTGCAGGGCATTTGTAGCATTTTTATGTTTAAATTAAATATTAATTGACAAAGAGAACAAAACTTTACTGCACACATGATCTCATTCTGTATTATTGGCAGCATGGTAACTTTGAGTTGCTGAGCTTTTGGATTTAAAGGGAACCAGTCACCAGTTTTTCTTTTGCTTCTAAACCTTGCCCATTACCTTTAAAGCGTAACCGTCGTTTAAATTTTTATTTAATAATAATGTGAACTTTCAAATATACTTCCTTAGAAAATTCTAGTTGAAAACCATTTATAAACCTTCTACAAGGTTTCCCCATTAGACTGTGTGTAAAGCAGACATATGTTCATAATCAGTCAAATCGGTCTTCAGCGAATACGGGCTTGTATCCATATAAGGGAAAAGGGGGCATGGCCTACATGGCTGACTGCAACGTGTGAAAAAAAAATATATTAAATTACAGCAATGTCAGTATGTAAACTCCTCTTTACAAGCTTCTCTGTTATGTTATCTAGCTCCACAAAGCTCTGTCACAATCTTTGTTAACCCCTTGTCCGGTAGCTCCCCACACTGCTCCCTATCAGACTACTATCAGAAGCTGTGGAAACACACACACTCAGTGCTGGCTGATGCTGGCTTTTTTTTTTTTCCTCAATGAAATGACATTTACACTTTAACAACATGTAAAATGAGGTGACTAAATCCCCAGACTTGCCTCTGCAAATCCCAGAAAGAGAGTTTTGCACTTGACCTGCACTGTATGTAAATTGCACTGTTCATTCTGATGGGTGTATCCAAATTGTGATTAGGGCTGCCCCACTCTGTTCAAATACCGCCTCTTCTAATTGCAAATAATTGAATGAAGTAGAGATGCCATCCACATGGTGCCTGAGGTTTCGTGCTTGCGTAGTGTAATCACTGGCTGTTCAATAGGGTACAGTAGGCAGCCCTACACAGCTCTCCGACTTCACTGCGCAGGCACGAGACTTCGGCCTCTACACCAGCAACTCAGTGCCTACACATGAAGGTCATAGGTCCTGCTGTGCTTGTATGGGTTCCCCTGCTCCAATGGCATATTAATAGGTTAACGGCCTCATAAAATTGGAAATAGTGTGAAACAGATAGGGAAATTACTAGTAAACAGTGAGCCAAACTGGGATAGGGACTGACGTGATAATGACATACTGTTCATAGGTTAAAAGTACATTTAAATGTGAATTACAAACTACCAATTTATTTCATATGGAATAAGTTCATGTCAAACTAAATTCCAATTGTTTATTTTGTGCACTTACATGGTGTACTACAGTGCTACCAAACACAAGCACTTTATTTCAGTTTGATTGTGGGCTACATATGTGATGGCAGGAGTTAAGACTAAGGCTGCTTTCACACTGCCAAATTTTAAATCTGTGTCTATCCGTTTTAAAACAGATACGGAACCGTTATTGTCTCCCATGCAATCATATGAGCATGAATTGGTTCAAAGTGGTCATCCGAGTGTTCATTTTCTTTCACAGATCTGTTTTTTTCAAGCATACAGAATTGGAGACTGCTGATTTTGGGCTGCCTGTATGGATCCGTGAAACAGATCCCTTTTGCTGTACTGAGCATGCATAGAAGAAATGTACAGCTCTTCCCACCCCTAACTATGGCAAGTGATGACAGATCGGTTAAAAAATACGGTCCGTGGATGTCAGTAGGCGTCCGTTTGCACAATCTGTGCCTGTTTGTGTGATTCCTTGAAATTCAAGGATTCATAAGGACTTGCACAGTTGCCAGTGTGAAAGCAGCCTAACACGGACACCTACACTCCCATTACAATGGTGATGTACTGTCAGTCGAACCTAAAAGTGTACCGAGCCTTATTCTCTTATGTTACTGCCATTAAAAACGTTAAATCCATGGAGACCAGTAAAGGTTTTTTTTTTTTCTCAAAAGCAGGTACATCGTCCTCATATTTGGCGGCAAAAGTGACCAAGCATACAGCTTAGATTAAAAATATTTACACCCAACGTTTGCTACGAGAAATACATACGCTACATGAATATGATCTTTACTTTGTGATGGGCTGTAAACTTATTCAGCTTGTTAAATGGATTATGCATGGATTTTCTAAAAATGCATGTCTTGTTGGAGTTAAAAGAAATACTTTCACTGCACTTCAACATTAAAATAATCAGAATTCGTCAAACACAAACTAAACTAATCATGGCTTCTCAACATTTCATGACTTTAAGTGGCCTCTGCATTCCTGAATATTGTGTTCCAGCAATTCATGATGGATACTTGAACTATGTCCAGCCATAAGGACTTGCTCACCAGTGATGAACGGCTGAAGCTCTGTACACACTTCTGAACTCTGCTGCGTGACGTGAAAGCTGCATGTTATCTTTCCAGGAAAACTGTGCATCAAATTAAGAATGTTCTTCTGCAAGTAAATAAAAAAAGAAAAAAGAAAAGCAAATAATAAAATTATTACTGAGGCAATGAGACCAAGGAGAAGAGTATATAGTGGTTCCTAGTGTATAAGTGAGTTTCCTTTCCATTACATTTTTAGATACAAGACTCCTCAAAAAAAGGTTTCATATATTTTATATTAAATCCATTGCACACACATAACTGTAGGTCCATGATATATTACAACGCTTTCTGTATACAATAAGGATTAGCTATGGCCTTGCCTCCCATTAGTGACATTTATCAACACTAAAGGTATGTGCAAATGTGAAAGGGAATCTGTCATCAGGTTTTTGCTACCTCATCTGAGAGCAGCATGATGTAGGCAAAGAGACCCTTAATCCAACGATGTATTACTTAGACTACTGGCTGCAGCGGTTCTGACAAAATCAACGTTATTAGATTTGGCCTTGCAGCACAACAGAGAGCTGCCCCGCCCACTCTAAGCTCTGTATGTACAATATCTATAGCTGTTTATCAGAGGAGGGGGAGTGTCTGACTAAGGCCCCTTTCACACTGGCGTTTTTGAAAAAATGCGGCAGATCCGGACAAAAAACGCAACTGCCGCATTTTCCGCCTGACGGCTGCACTTGCGGCAAGCCCCATGCATTGTCTATGGGGCTTGCGGTAAGTGTGTGGCAGACACAGCTAGTGTGGTGTCGGCAGTTGCGGCCGTGAAAAAAAAAAAAAATGCGGTCAGCGGCGTGTTTTCTCGCAGTCGCATCTGCTGAAACTGCACTTGCTGCACACTTACCACGAGCCCCATAGACAATGCCACAACCGTGCCGCAAGTGCAGCCCGTAAGGCGGACAATGCGGCAGATGCGGTTTGTGACCGGATCTGCTGCATTTTTTCAAAAACGCCAGTGTGAAAGCACCCTAACAAGCACAAGGTAATGTAGTCCAAGCAATGCTAAACTTCTGGAATTAAAAGAATTATAGCAAGTATACACAGCACAAAGCTTGACAACAGCTACATCGCAGAAATCTGTGTTCACCTTTACAGCCTGCTGTTTTCAGATTAAATAGCAAAGCCCTGCTTGCAGATTCCCTTGAGTACTTGCATTGAACAACCAAAAGACTCAAATATCATAGCTTAATATTTGTGGAAGTTGGAGTGTTTTTTTTTTTTTTTTATAGATTTTCTTAGGAGGATATCTGTTTGTGCAGGTAACTATTATTGTGCAGAATTATTAGGCAACTTAATAAAAACCAAATATATTCCCATCTCACTTGTTTATTTCCACCAGGTAAACTAATAACTGCATAAAATTTTGAAAAAATATTTTTGACATGCAAAAACGAAACCCCTAAAATTAGTGCCCAATATAGCCACCTTTCTTTATGATGACACTGAACAGCCTTCCTTCCATAGATTCTGTCAGTTTCTTGATCTGTTTACGATCAACATTGCGTGCAGCAGCCACCACAGCCTCCCAGACACTGTTCCAAGAGGTGTACTGTTTTCCCTCCCTGTAGATCTCACATTTTAGGAGGGACCACAGGTTCTCTATGGGGTTCAGATCAGGTGAACAAGGGGGCCATGTCATTATTTTTTCTTCTTTTAGACCTTTACTGGCCTGCCATGCTGTGGAGTAGTTGGATGCATGTGATGGACCATTGTCCTGCATTAAAATCATGTTTTTCTTGAACGATACAGACTTCTTCCTGCACCACTGCTTGAAGAAGTTGTCTTCCAGAAACTGGCAGTAGGTCCGGGAGTTGAGCTTCACTCCATCCTCAACCCGAAAAGGTCCCACAAGTTCATCTTTGATGATAACCAGCCCATACCAGTACCCCACCTCCACCTTGCTGCGTCTGAGTTGGAGTGGAGCTCGCTGCCCTTTACTGATCCAGCCTCTGGCCCATCCATCTGGCCCATCAGGAGTCACTTTCATTTCATCAGTCCATAAATCCTTTGAAAAATCAGTCTTAAGATATTTCTTGGCCCAGTCTTGACGTTTTATCTTATGTTTCTTGTTCAAAGGTGGTCGTTTTTCAGCCTTTCTTACCATGGCCATGTCCCTGAGTATAGCACACCTTGTGCTTTTTGATACTCCAGTAATGTTGCAGCTCTGAAATATTGCAAAACTGGTGGCAAATGGCATCTTAACGCTTGATTTTCCTCAATTCATGGGCAGTTATTTGGTGCCTTTTTTGCCCAACACGCTTCATGTGACCCTGTTGGCTGTTTGCCATGAAACGCTTGATTGTTCGGTGATCACGCTTCAAAAGTTTGGAAATTTCAAGACTGCTGCATCCCCCTGCAAGACATCTCACAATTTTGGACTTTTCAGAGCCAGTCAAATCTCTCTTCTAACCCATTTTGCCTAAGGAAAGGCATTTGCCTAATAATTAAGCACACCTTATATAGGGTGTTGATGTCATTACACCACACCCCTCCTCATTACAGAGATGCACATCACCTGATTTACTTAATTGGTAGTTGGTTCTCAAGCCTATACAGCTTGGAGTAGGACAACATGTATGAAAAGTATCGTGATCAAAATACTCATTTGCCTAATAATTCTGCACAAAGTGTATTTAAACATTACAGTTTTAGTAAACAGCACATATAATATAAATATAACATTTTTTAGTATACCATTTTATTCCGCTTTTAACCTTCCTAGCGTTATTCCCGAGCCTGACTCGGGGTTAACATTCACTACCAGAAGCGTTAACCCCGAGTCAGGCTCGGGCTTACCCGCGTTCGCGGCAGATGCGGTGAGAAAACCGCATCTGCCGCATCTACCGCATCTGCCGCACTTGCGGCGCTGTTGCGGCGCGGTTGCGGTAATCTGCATAGGAACCAACCACCTCTGATGACCCTCATACATTGTTAATATGTTCCCCTGCACCCTAGTAAACCATTAGCAGCACTGTTGTTGTGTGCTAAGTGGCTGCAGTACAAGTGCGATAATGATTTGAGAAACTTACATGCCAGCGTACATGAGGCCGTCTCCCTGTGTGTGATGGGACGTGTGGGCGGTGCTCATCATGTCTGCTCGCCCCCTCCCTTACGCACGCCCCCTCTCAGCCTGCTATAGTGATGTGAGGCTGATCTCGTCATAAAGGGGCGGGGCTAAATCGCGGCATAACGGTAGCCCCGCCCCTTTATGACGCAATCAGCCTCACAGCACTATAGCAGGCTGAGAGGGGGCGTGCATAAGGGAGGGGGCGAGCAGACATGACGAGGACAGCACAACAAGTCCCAGCAACACACAGGGAGACGGCCTCATGTACGCTGGCATGTAAGTTTCTCAAATCATTATCGCACTTGTACTGCAGCCACTTAGCACACAACAACAGTGCTGCTAATGGTTTACTAGGGTGCAGGGGCACATATTAACAATGTATGAGGGTCATCAGAGGTGGTTGGTTCCTATGCAGATTACCGCAACCGCGCCGCAACAGCGCCGCAAGTGCGGCACAAGTGCGGCAGCTATGCGGCAAGTGCGGCAGATGCGGTTTTTTAACCGCATCTACCGCGAACGCGGGTAGCCCGCTTTTAGCAACAATTTCCAGAACTAAACAGACCGCCAGGGAGGTTAAAGACTGCTGTTTGCGGTGAATCAATAAAAGTTTGTTTACTTTCTGTGAATAAAATATCTGGTTATGGGATGGACACACAGGGGCCAGACGGATTGTAGTACAGTGGCGTGTAACAAGTCATGCACCTGTGTGTCCATTACATGACCAGGACTGATTAGCATGCCTGGTAGTAATACAAAACTGCTCATCGAAGGTTTGCACAGACCCGATACCTAAGGTATAATGCATAATTATATAAATTTATCATTATTCAGGTTATTACTTAATTTACTGGAACCAGGATACGTCTTTAATACCCCTGTGGACATGACTGAGTAAATACTTGAAATCCGCATGAAAAAAAAAAAAAAATTTTGAAAAACTTTACTTAAAGTTGCATTGTACCGCTCATTTGTTATTCCTACTAGAAATGTGTGAATAAAAAGGACTACAGTAAATGGATTATAACTATTATAAATAATAAATTAGTTCCCTTATCCATAGAATAATTTACCCCCAGCAGTCAGACCCCCGTGATCTAGCAAACGGGGCTCTGCACAATGGAGCAGAGGTTTGACATATGCTCCATTCATTGTCTATATGACTTGGAGGGACACATGCTCAATTTACACTTCATTCAGAGGGAGCTTTGTAGAATCTCATTCTCGGGATTACAGAGGGTCCTACTGGATTAACTCCCAGCAATCAATATGTAATCTGTTCAATCTTGACAAAACTCCTCTGAGGCGTGTCCTGAATACTCCAACAAAATTTAATCAGTGCTAACTCTGCAAGGACACGCCTATTTTGACAAAGGGGATTGTGATACCTATTTGCTAATTCATTCATAGAATTCTAGAAAGGATAACTGAGAAACAGCATAATGCTGAGACTTTCAAACAGAATACAAAAAAAGACATGGCAGAAAAGAAATCTTTTTTCCTAAATAGTTTAATAAATAATTTTTAATTAAGATTACAAAAAAGAGAATTTTGTTTACGTACCGTAAATTCTTTTTTCTTTAATCATCAATGGGAGACCCAGACAATGGGGTTTAGGGCACTGCCCTCCGGAGGTCACACTAGGTACTACAAGTTTGTAGACACCGCCTCCTCCGCTTATAAACCCCTACCGCAGGGAACATCCTCAGTTTGGTCTACAAGCTGCGAGGAGGAAATAAACCACACCCGAAACATCGGGAAGAATGCCGTGCACAAACGGTTCAACAACCCGGCAAACACTGTCTCAACAGAGAACAGAGCCAATGCAAAACATGCAGAGGAACAACTGGGTGGGTGCTGGGTCTCCCATTGATGATTAAAGAAAAAAGAATTTACGGTACGTAAACAAAATTCTCTTTTTTCTGGTCATCATAATGGGAGACCCAGACAATGGGGATGTCCTAAAGCAATACCCCAGGGCGGGAAAAGTTCCTCAACAAGACGGATAACACATGGTTCCCTTTTAAAGGTGGGCAACCGCCGCCTGGAGAACCCGCCTGCCCAAACTTGCATCCGCAGAGGCATGGGCATGCACCATATAGTGCTTAGAGAAAGTGTGCAGGCTGGACCAAGTGGCCGCCTGACACACCTGTAGAGCAGACGCTCTATGTCGCAAAGCCCAGGAAGCACCTACGGCTCTGGTAGAGTGAGCCTTCAATCCCACCGGGAGAGGCAAACCAGAAGTCCGGTAAGCCTCCTGGATGGAAGCCTTAATCCATCTGGCCAATGTCGATTTCGACGCCGCGGACCCCTTACAGCGACCTGTCGTAAGAACAAATAAGGAATCCGAACTCCTAAAGGAGGCGGTCCTAGACACATAAATGCGTATAGCTCTCACGAGATCCAGAGTATGGAGGTCGCGTTCAACCTGATGAACGGGAGCGGGGCAAAATGATGGGAGAACAATCTCCTGGTTCAGGTGGAAAGTTGAAACCACCTTCGGCAAGAATTCTGGCCGTGGACGCAACACCACCTTGTCTTGGTGAACCACCAGAAAGGGTGACTTGCACGATAGTGCAGCCAATTCTGAGACCCTCCTCAGAGATGTAATCGCCACCAGAAAGGTCACTTTCTGGGATAGACGGGATAGAGAAACCTCCCTCAGAGGCTCAAACGGCGGTTTCTGCAATGCCGCCAGGACCATGTTAAGGTCCCAAGGGTCTAGAGGTCTCTTGTAGGGCGGAACCATCCGTGACACCCCCTGCAGAAATTGGCGGACCTCGGGAGTAGCGCCAATCGCCTGTCAAACAGCACTGAAAGTGCTGATACTTGGCCTTTCAAAGAGCCAAAAGATAACCCCAATTCCAAACCCGACTGTAGGAAAGCCAACAACGTCGGGATGGACAAGGGCCACGGAGACCGTCCGCCAGAGTCACACCAAGTAAAAAAGATCTTCCACGTTCTGTGGTACATCTTCCTGGAAACTGGCTTTCTAGCCCGATTCATAGTGGCAACCACCGCAGGGGAGAACCCCCTGGATGTCAGCAGCCAGGCCTCAAGAGCCATGCAGTCAATTTGAGGGCCCTGGAATTGAGGTGGAAGAATGGGCCTTGCGCGAGTAAATCTGCGCGTTCTGGAAGAGCCCACCTGTGTCCGCCTGACAGTTGCCACAGGTCCGGATACCAGGACCTCCTGGGCCAGTCTGGAGCCACTAGAATGGCTACCCTGCATTCCGACCTGATTTTCCACAGCACCCTGGGAATCAGAGCCAGAGGCGGGAACACATATGGTAGATGGAATCTGGACCAAGTCAAGATCAGGGCGTCCGCTCCCAGGGACTGGGGGTCCCATGACCTCGCCATGTATTGCGGAACCTGATGATTCAGCCGCGAGGCCATCAGATCCACGTCCGGAGTGCCCCATCTGCTGCAGATGTCCTGGAAGACGTCTGGATGAAGAGACCACTCTCCGGCGTCCATCCCCTGCCGGTTCAGATAGTCGGCCTCCCAGTTTTCGACCCCTGGGATGTGAACTGCGGAGATCAGGCAGTTGTTGTCCTCCGCCCAGGATAGGATGCGGTGGACTTCGGCCAGAGCCTCTGCACTCCTGGTTCCTCCTTGATGATTTATATAAGCGACGGCCGTCGCATTGTCGGACTGAACCCGAATGGGTTGTCCTGAGAGGAATCTCTGAAAAGCCAGGAGTGCCAGATAGATCGCCTTGATCTCCAGTACGTTGATCTGCAACGCCGACTCCGACTGAGTCCAGAGGCCTTGGGCCCTGTGGTGTAAGAACACCGCTCCCCAGCCCTTCAGACTGGCGTCGGTGGTCACCACTAACCATGACGGTTTGATGAAGGACCGGCCCCGAGACAAGTGATGTGGCTGTAGCCACCACTGCAGGGAATCCCTGGTCGGTAGGGAAAGGGTCACCAGCCGATTCAGAGAAATCGTCCTCTTGTCCCACCTGCGGAGAATCTCCAGCTGAAGAGGACGGAGGCGAAATTGTGCGAACGGCACCGCCTCTATTGCTGCCACCATGCGCCCCACCAGCTTCATCAACACCCGTAGGGATGAGTGTGGTGACAGGAGGACTGCTTGTACTCCTGATTGGATCGCCATCTGTTTGACTCGTGGCAGAGACACCAGGGCTGAGGCTGTGTTGAAGTCCATGCCCAGATATGTCAAAGACTGGGTCGGAACCAGCGTGGACTTCTGAATATTGAGAAGCCAACCGAACTGTTCCAGGGACCGCATGGTCACATCCAGGCTCTCTTGACAGAGGTGTTCTGATGGCGCCCTGACCAGCAGGTCGTCTAAATAGGGAATGACGGCATGTCCCTGCATGTGCAGGAGAGCCATCATGGAGGCCATCACTTTTGTGAACACCCGCGGTGCAGAGGCCAGCCCGAACGGCAGCGCCACAAATTGGAAGTGTTCTTCCCCCACTGCGAATCGCAACCAGCGCTGATGAGCCGGCGCAATGGGTACGTGAAGGTAAGCGTCTCTGATATCTATGGACGCTAGGAAGTCCCCCTGTGACACAGCTGCGATCACGGAGCGCAGTGATTCCATACGGAACTTCCGAACCAACACGTGATGGTTGAACAACTTCAGGTCCAGTACTGGGCGGAAGGATCCGTCCTTCTTCGGGACGATAAAGAGGTTGGAGTAAAAACCCCTGAACCTCTCTCCGGAAGGCACCGGGACCACCACTCCGTCTCTGCGGAGACCCTCCAACACCTGGTAAAAAGCCTGAGCCTTTTCTGGTGATGGGACCGACCGATGGAATCGGGATATCGGCTTTGACGTCAGCTCTATCCTGTAACCTCGCGAGATCACGTCTCGAACCCACTGATCTTGAACGTGAAGTAGCCACTTGTCCTGAAAGCGAGACAAGCGGCCCCCCACCTGTGGGGAGGCAGGATGAGAGAGCGAGTCATGTAGAGGCGGGTTTGGGGGTGGCAGCTGCCGCCCCCGCCGGCTTCTTTGGACGACTCTTAGAGCGCCACTGAGAAGCGGGCTTTCCCCCTCGGTCCGTGCGAGCGGACGGTGCCGATGACTGCGAGCTGGAACGAAAAGACCACTGTTTTGGGTTCCTTTTAACGGTATATACCGTGGCTTAGGCTTATTCTGCGGTATCTTAGACTCAGCAGAATCCTTTATCAGCTTGTCCAGTTCGGTGCCAAAAAGCCTGTCACCAGCAAACGGAAGATTCTGCAAAATCTTCTTGGATGTGGCATCTGAGTCCCAAAGACGCAGCCACAACAACCTGCGGATCGCTATAGCATTGGCCGAAGCCACAGCTGAGCGAGTGGCAGTTTCCAGAGTCGCCGTCCTGGCGTAGTCCGCATAGGCCCTTGCCCTTTCGGTAAGTGCTAGGACCTCTGGACTGGATCTTGCCAGGTCAGAGATACCATCCAAGCAGGTAGTAATTGCTTGTAAGGTCCAGACCGTAGCAAAATTAGGGGCAAATGAAGACCCCACAGCCTCATAGGAAGACTTGGCGAGTTGCTCGACCTGTCTATCCGTCGCATCCTTCAGCGAGGAACTATCAGAGGCAGAGAAAAGGGAGCGTGCAGCAATCCTGGTCATGGAAGCGTCCACCTTCGGGGACTGCGACCACTCCTGAAGCACCTCCTGGGAGAAGGGGAAGCGATTGTCCTTGGGTTTACGGACATAGCGCCGCCCAGGATGTAACCTGGGAACTCTAACCACCCTTCCAAAATTCGTGTGGTCCATGAAGGAACCACTTGGTCTAGCCTCTGGTCGCAGCCATTGATAGACCTCCTTCGGGTGTACCGTCACCTCCTCAGGGGGTGTCACGAGACGTAAGGTCTCGTTGATAGAGGACACCAGATCCTCCACCCCGTCTGGTGGTTCAGATATAGACACAGACCCGAAATTTGAACCCCCATCATCGTCCTCACCATCAGAGGAACGCTCCTCCTCAGAGAGAGCCTGGAGCTCGGGTGACTCCTCACGACGAGCCCGCTTAAGGGGTCTCACAGCAGAAGAGGGAGACACCCGGGGGTAACTGGACGGAGTAGCTGGGCTATCCAGTCTCCTATTAAGTGCCTCCAGGGATTGCGACATGGAGGACAGCTGGGACAACAGAGATTCATTGATCTTGTTCTGAGTCTCCCATGGTCCTGAGATCACCTGAACCTCAGGGCATAGCACCGGAGCTGCTGTCTCAGCAGTGCCAGCCCGGGCCTCTGGGCGTCCGCAGTTATTGCAGGACCCCTCCACCAGTGTTCCATTGCATGTAGCACAGGTAATGGTGGTTTCTGCCGCCCTAGCAGCACGCTTCCCGGCTGAGGACATCGCCACAGTAGGGGAAGATAAGCCAAATTGCAGACAACAAAACCGGGAATCCCGGTGGCTTACCGACCGCAGTAAAGCGGTATGAGGAAGCGGTGTGTGTGTGTGACCTCCGCGACGGTTTCCGGTCTCCCCTGGAGTGCAGGCGCACGCTGCATACAGATCCCAGCCGGGAAGTGAGGGTAAAGATGGCCGCCGACAGTGAAACTGTGGGCGGCGCCGAAGACACGCGGGAAACACACACACACGCCCATCGATGACGTCACCGCACGGGCAGCTCCCCATCCTCCAAGCATCCTCAGCATGAGGGAGCCGGAGCCCGCAGCGCGGGAAAAAGTGTAAAAAGTTATACACAGACTGCATGCACAAAACAAACATCCGCAGCCCACGGCCTCAGCCCCTGTGACACACAGGGCGGTCAGCCAGGGTGACCCCAGCACAGGGTACACCCGCAGAACCGCGGACCCGAGAGTAACGCGCGGTCTGAGTGTCATGAAACACATAAAGTGCCAGACACTACCCCCAGGCACACAGGAGACACAGAGTGCCTCAGTGCCGGTCCGGTCTGTAAGCACCATTTAGGGAGGCCTCGGACGGGGTGCAGCACCAGTCCGGAGTGTAAGCACCATTTAGGGAGGCCTCGGACTGGGCTGGCTCCAGTCCGGTCTGTAAGCACCATTTAGGGAGGCCTCGGACGGAGCGGAGCTGTGCAAGGCTCCCATCTCCCACTCTCCAGAGCCCCCCAGAGAGGGATGGAAAGGAGCGTGACAGCGTACCGGGAGAACACAAAGTGTCCAGGCTCTAGGCCCTCCGGTACCTCCACCAGCGTGTGCCACTAAGGGTGAGCGGGGAGGCTGTCACAGGTCCCGATAGGACCATATTACCTTGTCTTCAGACGCCATCACGTAAGTAGTGAGAATGCAGTGAAGTGCAAGCAAAGCGTGATCCTCCGAGCACACTAAGTTTAAAACTGAGGATGTTCCCTGCGGTAGGGGTTTATAAGTGGAGGAGGCGGTGTCTACAAACTTGTAGTACCTAGTGTGACCTCGGGAGGGCAGTGCCCTAAACCCCATTGTCTGGGTCTCCCATTATGATGACCAGAAAATAAGTCTCAAAATGGACGGTCCCTTTAAAAACGTATACAAACATAAAGCCAAGAGAAGAAAAAACAAAAGCTTAAGCACACAAGAGCACAGCTGGAATGTGGGCACAGTGTTTACATGGACAAAAATGTAATTATTCTCTATTTGTTGTACAGTAAGGGCACAAGTGTACGTGTTGGTTTTACTACAGACTAGAGTCAAATGTAATATGGTCTGCAAAAAATAAAGCTAAATTTGAGCACACCGCACTTAATTTACCTTTCTGAGTACTATTCGTAAAGGGAACATTTGCATTTTGAAAGCATTACGGCTGTTGATTTCCTCTTGTGTGCAGCTGTGAAGGTGGCAGAGGCGAAACCATTTCCACTCAAATTGAATGTAGGCAACAAATGAGCTGCAGAAAACTGTTTGTAGGCTTTTGTTCACACCATTTATTCCAGGCATTGCCTCTCCCTATCCCACTGGGCAGTACTTACACTCACAATGAAGCAAGCAGCCAGGCTCAGCTTTAGTCAATAATAGACACTGGCAGGCCATTGTTTACTGACTTAAATGCACTGTTCTAAATATGGGAAATAAATGGCTGACTTGGAAATGCTGTTTTTATGTGATTGTGAATTCTATTTCAGATACCGGAGTTATTTGTTCAAATTCTCAACATCACAAAAACAGAACTATGGTATGGGGCAGAATAGTTGTCCTTAATTTATAAGTGTTCAGCAACAAAAGGTTACCGAACTGTGTGCATTGATTTAGTAGGAATACACGGCAAAAAAACAAAAACATGGATTTTTTTTCTATTATTGGGAGAAAAAGCTAAGTTATTGATACATTCACATGATCTCTCCATGGCTTATCCTATAATGTTCTTCTAGTACAGTAGCCATACTGGAAGAGAGAAAAAAAAGCAGCCATTGAAGGGATTGCCCCATACTATAAAAACAAACTCCAGCCATTAAATGAGTCATCACTAACGTATTGCAAACAAAAATAAAAGCGTATACTTACGTCCCATGACGCCAATCCTTCACTGAGCCTTGTGCTCCCCTTGACAAATAACGATATGTGACTGCTGCAGCCAATTCCTTCACAATTATATTCTTCAATGTGGAAGGCTGAGACCAGTAGGGAACACAGGAATCCGAGGGGAAGAGTGGTGCTGGTGCAAATACATAGAGTTGTGCTCAAAAGTTTACATACCCTGGCAGATTATTTGCTTTCTTGGCCTTTTTTTCAGAGAATATGAATGAGAACACAAACACTTTTTTTCCACTCATGGTTAGTGGTTGGGTGAATCCATTTATTGTCAAACTACTGCGTTTCCCCTTTTTAAATCATAGTGACAACCAAAAATATCCAAATGACCCTGATCAAAAGTTCACATATCCCAGTTCTTAATACCGTGTATTGACCCCTCTAACTTCAATGACAGCTTGAAGTCTTTTGTGGTAGTTGTGGATGAGGCTCTTTATTTTCTCAGATGGTGAAGCTGCCCATTCTTCTTGGCAAAAGGCCTCCATTTCCTGTAAATTCCTGGGCTTTCTTGCATGAACGGCGTGCTTGAGTTCTCAAATTGGCTCAATATGAGGTCAGGATACTGAGATGGCGACTCCAGACCCTTCACTTTGTTCTTCTGTACCCAATGACAGGTTGACTTCGCCTTGTGTTTTGGATCGTTGTCATGTTGGAACGCCCACGTATGTCCCATGCACAGATTCTGAGTTGAAGAGTGCAAATTTGCCTCCAGCATTTGCTGATAACATGTTGCATTTATCTTTCCTTTAACTTTGAACAAGTTTCCTGTGCATTTGTAGCTAATACATCATCAGTGTTTCACCTCTGTGCTTTACAGTAGGAATGGTGATCCTTCATCATAGGCCTTATTGACACATCTCCAAATGTAACGTTTATGGTTGTGGCCAAAAAGTTCAATTTTGGTTTCATCACTCCAAATTACCTTGTTCCAGAAGTATGGAGGCTTGTCTTTGTGCTGTTTGGTGTACTGTAAGCGAGATACTTTGTGGCATTTGCGCAGGAATGGCTTTCTTCTGGCAACTCGACCATGCAGCCTATTATTCTTCAAGTGCCTCCTCATTGTGCATCTAGAAACAGCCACAGCGCTAGTTTTCAGTGAGTCTTGTATTTCAGCTGACAATATTTGTGGGTTTTTCTTTGCACCCCGAACAATTTTCTTGGCAGTTTTGGCCAAAATTTTCATTGGTCTACCTTATCATGGTTTGGTTTTTACAGAGCCCCTGATTTTCCATTTGCTGATCACAGTTTGAACACTGCTGACTAGCATTCTCATTTACTTAGATATCTTTTCCCATAGATCCGTTGACAATTCTTTTACGTTCCCAATGACTCACAATCCAGAAACGTTAGTGGCTGGATGACAGATGCAAGAGTCTGTCTGGATCCCAGAAACTCAATCAGCTTTTATGCACTTACTTACAAGCAAACAAGTCACAGGGGAGGATGTTCCTCAACTCCAGTACTCAAGGCTCACCAACCGTGCAGGTTTTCAGGATTTCCTTGAAGTTGGAATTATCACATGGTCAATGCTAAGGAGATACTAAAATCATGCACGGTTGGTGGCTCCTGAGGACTGGTGTTGGGGAACACTGGTCTAGATGACAGATGACATCAAAACAGATTGGAGTCCATGGTACTAAATAAAATTGCAAGACATAAATCATTCAATAGTACATATAATCTATTTCACAAAATAGAAACAAATCTATGAAGATAACAAGAAAATCATTTGCAAACTGTGTGAAAAGTTGGTAGAAGTCTACTGCAACAGATCAGAAGTGCACACAGATACCGTAGCATTACTTTTAATGGCTTCATGGTTCAGAAACTCTGAAGTGGTTAAAAGAAGTAACATGGTCACTCTTTGGGTGGAGAATATATGCAACAGTATAGCAATGAAAACCGCTGGCTGCAAGAATGTCTGAAAAGCCACCGAAAAAGCCACTTTGGTAAAACAAGCACCTGAGGTTTCTTGAAGCGGTTTTGCCTAAGTAAAGTCTGTGGAATTTATGGTATTGGCACTGTGTGCACAAACACTGACGTAACAATAATTTGCCTGAAACCATTCCTATTAATCAGTTGTAATCTTTATTACGGTACCTTGTTTGACAACCAATACATTTACAAAATAGTGATTTTTTTAAAAACAGTAAGACAAAACGCAGAATATGATAAATCGGACAATTGTCGGCACCTATTTTTTTATAAAAATGAATACAGAAAGCTAAAATTCTAATTCCTCAAAAATCTAATTTGCCGACAGATGGAGGGCCCAGATACAAAGCACTAGGAATATTTTTGTCTTTCTGGTGCTTTGGCTTTGTACTACTCTTCACAGAGGTATATTTATTCATGCATTGTGTACAGATCTAAATAACTGCTGTCTGTGTTGATTTTCTGTTGCTTTGCATTGGCAAAAGTTCATTTAAAAAAAAAACCAACAACATCCCCCCACAAAATAGTCATTCCAAATTATTCTCTGATCTACAAGGTTGCATACTGCAGTTTGCCAATTTGTAGGACAAAGAAACAAAAGGGACCTCATTATTCTTCATTTTAAAATCAAGGAAACCAGAATTAAACATGATTTCCTACATAAACATGCAGCAGACTAGGACGTAGTACTGGGAATATATGGTTAGCTGCGACACTCTTGTCCACTTGGTCTCGAAGAATTATCATATTTTTCTTAGCACTCTGATGACTTGTCCACTTGGGGTGGAGGTTTCATGCCTAAATATTCTCAAGGTTCTTTTTTTTTTTTTTTTTTACAATGACTTTGCACCTTTGCATCTGAAATTCTTTAGCATATGTAGAATGCCTGCAATTGAGGCATAAAATCTGATTTAGACAACACCACCTTTTCAAAAAGGTCCCTTGACAATGACAATCATAAAGTGTCCACTTGTAATCAATGGAAAAATCAAAGTCCCTGCAGCGCCACAACAGGATAAATAAAGCATTACGTTTTCTAATTGTCATTGTACTATCCTATACAAGTTGGGACAGGACCTCTAAAATGCCAGATACTCCATAAAACCACTCCAGACAACGATCATCCTAAACATGGGAACACCTCTTATTACTAAACCTTTCCTAAAAGGGGATTAACCAATGTGTTACCTTAGTAGATCAACACTTATTAAAGTCTACTATCCAAGGGCGTAGCCTAGCACTCCATGTGAGCGGACGGCTTTCAGGACTCCTCCGCAGTAATCCTGCTTTTATTCTATTAAAAGTACCTCCAGAGTGCAGTTAACGTTCTGTACAGGTGGCAGAAGGTAGCGGGAACTGGTCCCAACGTGTGGGAGCGCTGAAGTATGCGAGAATGGTGAGAAAAAGGAATCGGGATGGAGGAGCTGGAGCGGGGAGCTAAGCCCATGATGGCGCCAACAGCCTGGAAGCTGCATAGAAGACCAAAGCTGCTAATGTCACATATGCAAAGCAGCTGGAAATTGTTGACAAGCTTGAGAGGTTTGCGTGAGTGGATGGAGCAGTACAGGAGATGGCTGAGGGGGAAAAGGAGGATATTGGGGAGAAAGGAGGATGGAGAAGACCTGGAGGAGGATATTACACCAGAGGGGATACAGGGAGAGAAAGAAAGGCTGGAGCAAGAGAAAATGGAGCAGGAGGCCACGGAAGAGCCTGTAGTAGGGAAGCCCACAATGAGGGACATATATGACCTGGTCAGATTTTGCAAGACTGCTTTAACAACCCTTACAAGGAGGGTGGATGGCATAAAGGAGGAGATGATCAGCATGAAGGCAGCCATGACTAAAGCAGATACTAGAGTGGGGGCAGTGGAGTAGAGAGTGAGCACACTGGAAAACCAACTTTCTAAGCTGCAGAGGTCTCATACTCAATACCTACAATGGTGTGCTATTCTGGCTGATAAAAATCATGATCTAGAAAACAGCTCCAGGTGGTACAATGGGAGGCTAGTGGGCATCCCTGAAAAGGCAGAAGGGACTGATGCTACAGCGTTTGTAGAGGACTGGCTCCGCACTAAGATTGGTGCTGAGAATCTGACCAAGTTGTTTGCGGTGGAGAGGGTGCACCGTGTTTCCCATGAGACTCCTCCTGCCGGGATCCTCCCCCCGCACCATCCTAGCCAGAATTCTTAATTACAGTGACAGAGACATATTGCGGAAAGCAAGAACGGCTAAAGACATGAGCAATAATGGCCAAAAAACATCCATCTACCCTGATTACTTGGCTGAGGTTCAGAGGCAGAGAATGCGATATGGAGCAGTAAAGAGAAGGCTGAGAGATTTAGATCTGGCGTACTCTACTTTGTACCCTGCTAAGCTCACTGTCGTGGCCCTGGGAAGAGTTCATTTTTTCCCTACATCGGACGAAGCCATGAAGTGGCTGGACCTGAATGAAAAGATGATTAGAGCAGACAAAGGAAAAGAGAAGTGAGCAGATTAGCTTGGAGGACTACCAAGTCAAATTTTTGTAAAGGAGAAAGTGTAGATGGTGCTGCTTTACAGAGATTTTTTCTTTTTTGTTTGTTCCTGCATATTAGTTGATACGGACTATGGAGGAACTGCTGATGATCAAGCATATATGCAGAGGAGAAGAGGAGGTGTTATAGATAAATAGATAACTGTTGAGAGGCAACGTTTGTAGGTTTGCTAGGTATAAGATTACACCCACTCTCCGGTTAATGGGAGTATTGATTGATGGCTTGTCATGTTATTCAACGGTGGGGAGGGCTCAAAGTTTATGGATCGGTCTCATCGGGTTTGGGGAACGGAATTGCACCTTAAGGGATAAAGAATTTGTATGAATAGGAATTTTTGATGGGGGATAAGATTAAAATCCTTAGCTGAAATGTGAGAGGATTGTCTGAGAGAACACGGAGAGCAGTGGTTATGGAATATGTTAGAAAAGGGGGACTGGATGTGATATGCCTTCAAGAGACACATTTAATTAAGGAGAAGGTGGAGGTGATAAGAAGTTGGATCGGGAGGGTATACCACTCCTCATATGCTAAGGGGGTGACCTTGCGGGACACTGTAATGTTTGGGTAATGTATTCTTGTTTGAAATTGTTAATAAAAAAATTATCTGATTTAAAAAAAAAAGAAAAAAAAAAAAGAAAAAGTGTACTATTTAATTATGAGGAATGTTTGCTATGTTTAACACCGTTTTTGCTGATGGTAAAAACATGCACTAAAATTGTGACAATAGCTTATTTAACTCCTTCCCACAGCAGAAAATGGTTTGTTCGGATTTGTCATTTTCCACCCCTTCTTTGAAGAGCCACATTGTTATAAAATTTCCGTAGACAAAGCCATGTGTTTTTGTGGGATGAGTTATACTATTAAACTAGAAAGAGAGGAAAAAAAATTCGGAGTGTGGAAAGATGGCAAAGGAAAAAAAAAGACAAAATGCAATTACCGTATATACTCGCGTATAAGCCGAGTTTTTCAGCCCGAAAATTGGGCTGAAAAGTCCCCCCTCGGCTTATACGCCCCAGTGGTAGTATACAGCCGCCCACCCGCCACCCCCATCAGTATACAGGCCCCTCCATCAGGATCCAGGGCCCCCCCCCCTTGCTCCGCAAAACCTGCAAAGGAAAATCATTATACTTATCACTGTCCTGTCGCCGCCCGACCGCCGCTGCCATCACGATCCCTGTCTTCTTCCGGCTTCCTGTGTTCGCAGGCAATGACGTCATTGCCTGCACCGACTACAAGAAACCGGAAGACGATGGAAGAAGACGGGGATCGCGATGGCATCGGCGGTCGGGCGGCGACAGGTCAGTGATAAGTATAATGATTTTCCTTTGCAGGTTTTGCGGAGCAAGGAGGGGGGGCCCTGGATCCTGATGGGGGGCGGCGGGCGGGTGGCTGTATATACCTCTGGGTCTGCTGCTGTATACTGCCACTGGGGCTGCTGCTGTATACTTCCACTGGGGCTGCTGCTGTATACTGCCACTGGGGCTGCTGCTGTATACTGCCACTGGGGCTGCTGCTGTATACTACCACTGGGGCTGCTGCTGTATACTACCACTGGGGCTGCTGCTGTATACTACCACTGGGGCTGCTGTATACCACACTGCTGGGGGCTGTATAACTGTGCTGGGGTCCACCCTCGGCTTATACACGAGTCAATAGGTTTTCCCAGATTTTGGGGGCCAACGTAGGGGGGGTCGGCTTATACACGAGTATATACGGTAAGCCTGTGTTTTTTGGCCTCTGTGTTTGTAACACATGACCATTGCTTTTATGATATACTTGGTGTGGTAAAACGGACCTGTAGTCGTGATTTTCCATGTCAGTACAATGGTGGCAACATCAAACTTTTTTTATTTTTTTAATTTTAGCGTTCAAAAGAAATTCTGAAATTTGTAACAATAAAATATGTCTATTTTATATTATATTATTATGTCTTTATTATCTATAAATAAGTATAACAAAAAAAAAAATTCCTTCTTACCCCTATAGAGTGATTATTTGTCCTTCCTCAAGCTTGTGTCCTCTACCAGAGGCATGCTGGGACTTTGAGGGTTCTGCGCAGAATCTTAGTTGTTTCCAGCATTGTGCTTTGCTCCTGGAATCTGTTGCAGCGATTTTTACACCTTACGGGTCACTGCTCCTGTGCTCCCATCACCACTCGAATCACTGTTGCCTTCTTCACCTTCCACATCTTCCCCAGTTCTTCTTTGAGCCCCTGGTATTTCTCCAGCTTCTCATATTTCTGTTGCTGTCATTTTGGCACTGCCACATCTATTATTATTGGGGTCTTCTGATCCTTGTCTACTATCATGATATCTGGTTGGTTAGCGAACACCTGCTTATCCGTCTGGATCTTGAAGTCCCAAAGGATTTTTAGCCCTTTAATTTTCCACCACTTTTTCTGGGGTCTCTCACCTGGACTTAGGGGAGTTAGCCCATACGCTGTGCAGATGTTCCTGTATACAATTCCCGCTACTTGGTTGTGACATTCGGTGTATGCTGTTACTGCTTGCATTTGGCATCCTGTCATTATTTATTGGACGGTTTCCGAGGTTTCTTTACATAGTCTGCACCTTGGGCGTTATCTAGGATGATAAATCCCTGCTTCTATGGATCTGGTACTTAGCACCTGATCTTGTGCAGCCATGATTAATGGGTCTGTGCTTTTCTGGAGACCAGATTTCTCCAGCCTTTGGTAGGATTTCTCCATGTCCGCCACTTTCATTAGCTGTCAATGGTACATCTCATACAGCGGCTTGTCTTGCCATGGCACCCCTCATGTTCCTGCTCTTCCTTCCAGGGTTCTTGTTGCTGCCTTAGGCTTTGCCTCAGCATCTTATCTTTAGGTGCGATTTTACTGATGCATTCCTGGATATTTCTTGTTTCATCTATGATGGTGGCTTGGGCGCCTTTCAACCACCCTCTTTTCTATTGGTAAAATCTTTGGGTGTTAGACATGGGTGGATACCTCCATACATTGTAAGGAACTTCCGGATCTTCACATCTGCAGCTTCCATTTCTTCTTTTGGCCAGCACACTATGCTAGCAGGTTATCTGCTAACTGGAAGGGAGTAAGTGTTGATGGCACAAATCTTATTCTTCCCATTCAGGTGGCTCTTCAGGACCTGTTTTACCCTTTGATTGTATTTGGATACTGCTGCTTTCCTTGCCTCCTTATCATGGTTACCATATCCCTGTGGGATGTCGAGGTAGGTGTAGCAGGTCTTTACATCTTTTATGTTCCCTGCCAGTAGTTTACTCCATCAGTCCTTACTACCTTGCCTCTCTTTATTACCAACCAGAAATAAAGTAGAACCTTGCCAGGTGGATCAGTGAACTGATGTCTCGTTCATTTTTCGCATACAGCTTGATGTCATTCATGTAGAGCAGGTGGCTGACGGTGCTTCCACTCTTGAACTTGTATCCATAGCCCGACTATGTAATTATCTCACTGAGGGGGTTCAAACCCATGCAGAACAGCAATGGTGACAGTGCATCACCTTGGTATATGCCTCATTTGATGGACACTTGTCTTGAGTTGACTCCAGTGTTGTCCTCTATAGACCTATTGAGTTGCTGAGGAAGGTTCTTAATTTTCTATTGATGTTGTAGAGTGCTAAGCATTCATAGGCTTTCCTGTAGTCAATCCAGGCTTTGCTGAGATTGGTCTGTCAGGATCTTGAGTCTTGAGTGACTGCTCTATATACTAGGAGCTGGTGTTTAGAGCTTTTGGTGTTGTTCCCAATACCTTTCTGAGCTTGAGTCATGTTAAGATTTATATAGTTCTGTAGCTTGGTGGCTATGCCGCCTGACAGAAGTTTCCACATGGTTGTGAGGCAGGTTATTGGGCGGTAGTTAGATGGAATTGTTTCTTTGAGGGGATTCCTTCCGTTAGCCAAGCAGGGTGGTGGCCTACTTCTAGCATTTGGTTCATCTGTTTTGCCAGGCGTTCATGTACCGCTGTTAATTTTGTCAGTCAGTAGGTGTGGATCATGTCTGTGCCAGATGCTGTCCAGCTCTTCGTGTTCTTGACACGCTCTTGGATGTCTGCTTCAGTAATGGTCAATGGTTCTTGTTCTTGGTGGTCAATGTGTTTGATTCTCAGATCTTGCAGCCACTTTGACTGGTGGTGTGCGTTTTTTCCTTCTCCCATATATTCCTCCAGTATTGTTCAGTCTCTGCTATTGGTGGAATTGCTGCCTCTGTGCTGTTACACTGAAGTTGGGAGTACACCTTGGATTGTTCAATCAACTTCAACATTTTGGGACAATATCTGATAGTGCTATATTAGCAGAGAGCATATATCATAAGGTGATTTACAAGATGAATACAAATTTTCTTCATGAGTTAATAATAATACAACAGTTTTGGAAATGATCAAATATTTAAACTTTTGGACAAAATCTGCATTCCTCATCATTTCACAACACAATATTTAAATATATTAAGTTATTTGTAATGTATGTAACCGCTTCAAAAGCAGTTACCCAGTTGGAGTCCTGCTGAAGTTTCCTTAATTTTGATGGGAATAATAGTGCCTTATGTTATTTTTCCATGCAAAATTGATTTTAACATTTACTCTCGGAGCCACATTCAGGTTTTCTGCCATTTTTTATAGTAAGAATAGTTGCTGGATTATGTACTAACATACGCCATTAATTTCACTTTTTATTAGCCCAAAAGCTGCTGTTCAACTGAATTACTATCTAGAGGAGAGCAGTGTAATACTGTTTTTCTCTTGGGCAGAGATAGGATGGGCACAGATACACATCGCTGCTCTCATAAGTGCTCCGGCATCTGCTGCAGAGAAGAGGACTCTCAAAGGAAGATGTCAGACATGCTCTGCTATTCCTCCACCCTTCTACATATACTGTCACATTTCTACTTTTTAATGTTTGATATCAATGAAAATTAACGTCACCATTATTTACCATGTTAAAAAAAAAGTGCAAAAAAGAAAAAAGGAAAAAAAAAAAAGACAGCCCCTTGGGCGATCTCTCTTTCTTGTCTAAATCACGAGAGTGTACACGTCAACTGTCTCTCAAACTAAATCTATCTAGAACTGAGCTCCTTCATTTCTATTTATCATCTTTGTCTTCACCTATTTCTGCAACACAACTATTTTGAAAAGAAATTCGATTTGGCCCTATGTCTTGGAGTGATATTGGACACAGCTCTATCCTTTCTGTCATTTGATCCATTACTAAATCTAGAATCTTTCACCGATAAACCATTTTCCCCTCATATGTGTTCTTAGCAATGACACTGCCAAAATCTCAATCCAGGCACATATCATTTTCTACGTTTTATCATCTGACAATCCAGAGTAATATTTATAACACGCTGACTAGCCTACAAAACTCTCCACAACGCCGCACCGTGAACCATCTCTGCTCATTTCTGTCTTACCAACACATTTTTATTCTACATTCAGCCAGTGACCTATACCTTTCGCCCTCTCTTATTATAGCCTTTCTACCCCTACAAATCTGGCCAGATCACTAAATCCAGCTAGCCCCAAAACCACCTCTGCTGTCAATATTGTATAGTACACAGTTAGGAATAGCAGTGCAATTATGCCTCAAGCTGGAATTGTCAATCATTAGAAATGGACCGCCCCCAGCAAGCAGTCAGCTTGGATCTGGGGAGTGGTGTTCTCTTGTAGAACTAGTTTATACAACTGCTTTATAAGTAACTTTTTCCTGAAGGTCTGTTTCACATAACCATATACAGACAGTCGTAGAGTCATGAACTAGATGCACTTTGTACATAACGAGGATATATATATGTATGTTGGAACTGAGCTGCAGAAAAAACAGAAAACTCCCCCGCAGACTGATCCGGATGCCCATTTTATGGTCCTGTTCCTGTCCTGTTCTTTCAATTGTCGGGTGAGCCACATATCCTGACTCCTCCACTATAGGTCAGGACTTACTACAGCATCCTCAGGGGTTTCCGTGTATCACAAGGTCAAGGCCATTAGTCTTGGAGATTCGGTACACCATGGCAGAAGAAAGAGAACCAAATGGCAAGAAGTGGGGCTGCCGGAGAGGTGAGTATTTTTTGTCCTAATTTTCTGTTGCAAGATCTCCAGTCTCTTCATTATAGGCTAGGACCACCAGCTGCATCTATGCCGGAGCTTACTACGCGTTGTAAGAATGCAATGACAATGCAACCTTATGACGGGCAGTGAGCTCCGGCCTGGATGTTGCTTGGAGTCTTCCCTATATTTGAAGAGACCAGAGTTGCGACACCAATGGTGAAAAGAAGAGAACCAGATATTGAACAGAGAGGTCAGTATGTGTTTGTTTTTTTAGAATCCAACTTTTTTTTTTTAACATCCGACATTTATAACGAAGGGTCATATAAAAGTCAAATATTCGCAAGTCGAGAACTTCCTGTACAATGACCAATACACAGCCAGATCTAGTCACACATCTCCAATAACATACCTTGGTCATTGCACTTTATATCTATCGGAGTTAACACAATTAAATACAGTTTTCTTTATTATCGGAATACCAACAAAAGTCAGTGGCTCCATGGCCTGCATTAGCACCAGGTACCACCTACAGTACAGACCAAAAGTTTGGACACACCTTCTCATTCAAAGAGTTTTCTTTATTTTCAGGACTATGAAAATTGTAGAATCACACTGAAGGCATCAAAACTATGAATCAACACATGTGGAATTATATACTTAACAAAAAAAAGTGAAACAACTGAAAATATGTCTAAGGGCCGCTTTACACACACCAACTTCTGTGTCCAACTTCTGAACAGATCTCTGGTTGCAGTGAAATCATAGACACATTGCTCCATTTTGTACACAGCTACAAAATGGAACAATGTGTCCATGATTTCACTGCAACCAGAGATCTGTTCAGAAGTTGGACACAGAAGTTGGTGTGTGTAAAGCAGCCGTTATATTCTAGGTTCTTCAAAGTAGCCACCTTTTGCTTTGATTACTGCTTTGCAGACTCTTGGCATTCTCTTGATGAACTTCAAGAGGTAGTCACCGGAAATGGTTTTCACTTCACAGGTGTGCCCTGTCAGGTTTAATAAGACAAGGGATTTCTTGCATTATAAATGGGGTTGTGACCATCAGTTGTGTTGTGCAGAAGTCTGGTGGATACACAGCTGATAGACCTACTGATCAGACTATTAGAATTTGTATTATGGCAAGAAAAAAGCAGCTAAGTAAAGAAAAATGAGTGGCCTTCATTATTTTAAGAAATGAAGGTCAGTCAGTCCGAAAAATTGGGAAAACTTTGAAAGTGTCCCCAAGTGCAGTTGCAAAAACCATGAAGCGCTACAAAGAAACTGGCTCACATGAGGACCGCCCCAGGAAAGGAAGACCAAGAGCCACCTCTGCTGTGGAGGATAAGTTCATCCGTCACCAGCCTCAGAAACGCAGGTTAACAGCAGCTCAGATTAGAGACCAGGTCAATGCCACACAGAGTTCAAGCAGCAGACACATCTCTACAACAATTGGTAAGAGGAGACTTTGTGCAGCAGGCCTTCATGGTAAAATACCTGCTAGGTAACCACTGCTAAGGACAGGCAACAAGCAGAAGAGACTTGTTTGGGCTAAAGAACACAAGAAATGGACATTAGACCAGTGGAAATCTGTGCTTTGGTCTGATGAGTCCAAATTTGAGATCTTTGGTTCCAACCACCATGTCTTTGTGCGACACAGAAAAGGTGAACGGATGGACTCTACATGACTGGTTCCCACCGTGAAGCATGGAGGAGGAGGTGTGGGGGTGCTTTGCTGGTGGCACTGTTGTGGATTTATTCAAAATTGAAGGCATACTGAACAAGCATGGCTACCACAGCATCTTGCAGCAGCATGCTATTCCATCCGGTCTGCGTTTAGCTGGACCATCATTTATTTTTCAACAGGACAATGACCCCAAACACACCTCCAGGCTGTGTAAGGGCTATATGACCAAGAAGGACAGTGATGGGGTGATATGCCAGATGTCCTGGCCTCCAAAGTCACCAGACCTGAACCCAATTGAGATGGTTTGGGTTGAGCTGGACCGCAGAGTGAAGGCAAAAGGGCCAACAAGTGCTAAGCATCTCTGGGAACTCCTTCAAGACTGTTGGAAGACCATTTCCAGTGACTACCTCTTGAAGCTCATCAAGAGAATTCCAAGAGAGTGTGCAAAGCAGTAAGCAAAGCAAAAGGTGGCTACTTTGAAGAACCTAGAATATAAGACATTTTCAGTTGTTTCACACTTTTTTGTTAAGTATATAATTCCACATCACAGTTTTGATGCCCTCAGTGTGAGTCTACAATTTTCATAGTCTTCAAAATAAAGAAAACTCTTTGAATGAGAAAATGTGTCCAAACATTTGGTCTGTACTGTATGTCACTTCCAAAATTTTTTCTTAGATTGTAAACTTTAAAGGACAGGAATCTCTCTCCTTAGGTCTCATTGTCTTTTGGTTACTAATATAAAAGAAATATCTTGCATACTACGGTAATTTTTTTTAACAAAGGATTATTATTATAGGAGAACAGAATGGAGACAGATTGAATATTACTCATAGTCACAAGCTTTTAATTTGCTTATACAAGTCAGACGGTCATGTTTCATACTTAGCCATAACTGTAAATGATGCCTTTGCGTATTTTTTCCCTCATCGACCACAAAATGTGCTAAGAAGTTTATCAATAGAAATTACCTTGAATAGTAACTCACTGCTGTTCTTGGCACAATAATAGAGTCTTACACTCCCCATTTGGAAGCCTTTCCCAGTTGTCTCTAGGGTCTTGTGAAGGTCAGCAACATGTAAGAGTATTGAAAACAAGGGATTGATTCCTACTCCACCAGCTATTAAGACCAGATCCACAGGAGAGTCAGATGCTTGAGGATCAAAGAAGAACTCTCCCCCCACTCGGAGAGCCACTTCTGAGCCGAGAGAACACTGTGATACAGAAGAAAAGCCATAATAATGAATACAAATTAAGCAACACAAAAAATAAAAACAAAACAAAAAGGAAAACAGCTTAAATATACAGAATAACAATTTTAAGTGAACATGTTATGTATTTTATGGATTGACACATCAGTAAGGGGAGGGGTGTTCTCCATGCGTTCGCTCACCCGATTACACCGATCAATAATAGCCTTTAGGATAAAAGAAATGCCCAGTTCTGTATTAGATGAATGCACCCTGAATAAATATGTATACAGGCGCAGGAAGATGAAAGTGCTATATGTAGTTGACAGAATTCATTTTTATACAAATTTCTTGTTTTCTTATTCCCACCACTGATCACTGCTTCAGATATTAAATGCAAGATAAATTCCAGAGACAAACAATCTGTACCCTGTAATAAGAAAAATTGGCATGGCAGCAGTAAACACTTGGCAAAGCAGTTCATTGGCATGGCCATGCTGGTTCCATGCTATTCTGAGTTTTGCTAATGTGCAGTGTGCCTGATCCACCACACAAAACAAGCCTGTTTATTAATATGCATTGCTGAATATCTTGTAGAAGGAGCCAAAAATGACACACAAAAAAGACTGATCTAATGAAAAATAGTGAAAAAAAATAATATCTTTGCACAAGGCTCCATGGTTACAATTTTAGGATTAATTAAATACATATAGTATTACTGTCACATAGATTATATTCAGTGCAATACAATACCTCCTGTTTAAATGTTCTAGTCAATTTATCTTAAAGAGGTATTATCAAGTTATTTAATTGCTTTAGTTAGACAAAATGAAAAGAAGCAAGTTTGCAATCGACTTGGTTTTCATATCTGCTATGAGAGCTTTTGCCTTAAATAGTATACAGCTCATTGTAAAGGAGACCGACAACTAGAGCCAAGCCAAGTATGCTTAGTACCTACATTCCAGACTAAGGAGCATTTATTTATGTTATTTACTGCACTCTGCTTCAATTTTAAACATGGCAACTCCCAGAAAATGTAGTAAGATGGCTTGTGTGAAGCAGGAGACAGACGCACTGGAACGGTCAGGCTGACTGAGATGGATATTCATTCTCACTGACCTAAAGAAATGTGTGCATCTTCTCCATTTCTCAGAGAATTCCTTTAAGGAGTGTTTTCATGACCATAACTCATACCCATGTGTTTTATAAGTCTGCAAAATGTTTCACTACTGCTACGCTACACTAATAAGTAAGGTTTCCTAGAAAATACACATAATTTCAATTCTCCCAACAAAATAAAGTGTTCCACTACCAGAGCCAACGTCCTGCAGCTCTCCTGTTATCAAACACAGGACCCTTCTGCCTTCTAGGTCACAGAATGAATACAGGCTGCCGCGTCTCTTATTTTACTGCTGGATTCACAGTGTAACTGCATGTCATGCCATGAAGAAATCTTATTATCGGGTAAGGAAAGATATTACAAAAATTGACATAAGAAATAATTTATGCAGTTATATAACATACATTAGTTGAAGTAACTGATTTATAAAACTCTAATTTTTTATCAGGATCTAAAACTCTACTCATAGTGCAATTCCACCTTCCATAAGTTAGTCACAAGGACCTAGAGATGCTAGAAACTATTGTCTATAGCATATTTTAAAGATAGACTTTTTTGTATTTTAAATGTAAGAACTTAGAAACACTCTTACTATTCTTTAGTGTTCTTTTTTTGTCATGGCTTCATTTGAGTTTACTGAACCAATCGTAGCCTAAGGCCCCTTTCACACTAGCATTTTTGTCAAATTGCGGCAGATTTACCGCATCTGCCACCTAACGGCCGCACTTGTGACACACTTGCGTCAAGCACCATGCATTGTCTATGGGCTTGCGGCGAGTGCGGTATAGCCATGGTTCCGACGCTTGCAGCCGCGAAAAAAATTAGGTCAGCAGCGTTTTTTTTCGCGGCCGCAACTGCCAGAACCACGGCTATACCGCACTTGCCGCAAGCCCCATAGACAATGCATGGTGCTTGACACAAGTGTGTCACAAGTGCGGCAGTTAGGTGGCAGATGCGGTAAATCTGCCGCAAGCAGCAAAAAACGTTTATGTGAAAGGGGCCTAAGCTTGTTTTACCTTCAGTGCCACATTGCAGCCTTTTCTCTCCAAAGGAATTATGTGGTTTGGATATTCTCTACCTATGATGTTTAACATCTAGTGGTATTGACAAGGTTCTCAGTGTCCCCCCTCCCTGCTGCAGCTCTGACCACCTAGTCTGCCAGTTCATCAGTGTGCACAAATCAGTACTTTGGACTATTGAGCCCTCACGCAACATTAATTTTTTTGTAAGGAGTTTGTGATCTATCAGTAAAAATTGTGTATAGCACAAGTACAAATAAAATAATGCGAGAAAGCAAGAGTTATGTTTACAGCTGGACTTTACTGATTCGATCATGTGAAGAAAGGTTAGCACACAAATGTAGAGGTCGTTCTTTACGAAAATATTTCCTGTGTTTGCACAGAATAAGATATATAGAGAATATGTTCCCCAACTACTTCTACTGTTTTTCCCTTCCCCAACAGACGATTTTTCGTTTCTGCACTTTTGTTTTTTCCATTTCATAATCCAACTTCTTTACGTTTTCCCTGATATAGCCGTGTGAGGGCATGTTTTTTGCGGGACGAGTTGTACTTTTGAATGAGGCCATCTCTTTTCATCTTCTCTTTTCAAAATAACAAGTGCAGCGAAATATCAAAAAGAAGCGCAATTCTGCAACAGTTTTAGGTTACAGAGTTCATTTTATAGTAATAATGACCTGGTGATAGGAGTCATCAGGTCTGTACGATTACTTAGACATCAAACATGCTTCGTTTTGTTTTTATTTAACAGGAACCTGACAGATCCCCTGTGCACCCAGAACCACAAGATACCTAGAACCCCTCCCTAACAGTCCCAGCATATAGCAGCACCCATAAACAGATCTTTAGAATAAGTATTTGTAAAGATCATTGATGAGGGCTTTGACTAGTTGAGGGAGCGTTCGTTCCTCCAACAGATCGGCACACTTAGCACCCCCGTGGGCGTGATAACACTTTACACAACCAAATTCCCTTCAATGTTAATTTAAAAAGCCCTGCTCCCAGCATTACATTGTGGCTATTTTCCCTTCCCAAAAGATTGGATACTTGTGGCCACAAGGGGTTTCGGGCTGGCTACAATAGCAGAGGTTACAAGCCCATCTAAAATGAGAAGAGTGTAAGCAGCCATTTTCTGCATATTATTTATTTATATAGAGTATATCCTTATATCCAGCTGTGCGTATACTTCACCACACTTTACCTGGGTATGAATCCAGTGAGCAGGAGGATGTAGGTTGTATTTCACAGCAAGCTCCAGAACCCCTTCTCTTTCCAGAAGCCCAGGGTTTGAACAAATGGAAAAGCCTCCAACTTTAGGAACTCCGGGAATAAAGAAATCAACCCTAAAAAAAAATGTAAAAAATTATAGAAATCACATGTGGAAACTAATAGGTTTCAGATGCTTATTTTTCATTTATACATATTGATAAAGCACAATGGCTTCTACTGTCAACTGACAAGAAATATGTTATTCTTTAAACAAATATCTCACAAAGTACATTTTTATATCAATGAATCTTCAAATATTAATAAGTTCCACAATTGGTTATGCAAAAAAAATAAATAAAATTCTGAAGCAATCTTATAAAAGTGCTCCTGCTATGTACAGTGTTATTTGCGGTGTCCAGCCACATAGATCTGCTGCAGTTAATAGATTTATGATGAGGATACAGGACTGGTGACATGGCAGACACAATCGACCCTGTGATAAAACAGGAAGGGAAACAGGGAAATGTGTTCCTAAAAACGACCACCTGAGGGTCCCCCAGCCATGTTGTCAGTATGTTCACTTGTGGGACATAATAATCCAAGATCTATTGATTAAAATGTACCTTGTTCGTTTAAACAACCCCTTTAAGGCAAAGTAAAGACGATGAGGATGAATGCATATTGGTAAGGCTGGGGTCACACACACAGATATCTGGGCAGATATTGTTCACAGATCTCTGGTTGCAGTGAAATCATGGACAGATTGCTCCATTTGTACATAGCCACTAAATGGAACTATGTGTCCATGATTTCACTGCAACCAGAGATCTGTGAACAATATCTGCCCAGATATCTGTGTGTGTGACCCCAGCCTAATACAGATCATCTCTACTCTATGTCTGGTGATGAAAAACAACCGGATATTAAAGGGAATCTGTCACCTGCATATAAGGCCCTACACTAGCACTACCTGTCCCTACACCTTCCTAGCTGCTCCCTATCTATCCCTTTCTCATCTAAAGTGGCCCTTTTAAACATCACACAAATAAGTTTTAACTTACAGAAGTCCCTGAGGCTTGGGGACTGGAAAGGCGGCCCCACGCTCCAGTGTTCCCTCCTCGATGCCGCAGTGCATGCCCCGCTGGGCGGCACTATTCTTTATTCCTCGCCGCCCCCACCATTTGGAATCTACCGCCCTCTGTGACATAGTATGCACCGGCCGCAACGTCACATCCGGCGCGGTGCATTATGGGGCCAGCCACGTGATCGGACCTAGTGCATTATGGGGCCGATCACGTGATCGGCCCCAGTGGCATTAAGGGCTTGATCATGTGATCGGCCCAGCTCCGCACATGCGCAATACGCTTATTGAAGCCAGGCCGATCACGTGATCGGCCCCATAATGCCCTAGGGCAGATCACGTGACCGGCCCCATAATGCACCGCGCCGGATGTGACGTTGCGGCTGGTGCATACTAGGTCACAGAGGGCGGGAGATTCCAAATGGGGCGCCGAGGAATAAAGAATAATGCCGCCCAGCGGGGCGTGCACTACACAATCGAGGAGTGCTCAATGGTGCGTGGGCCCGCCTTTCCAGTCCACCAGCCTCAGGGACTTCTCTAAGTTAAAACATATTTTTCTGATGTTTAACAGGGCCACTTTAGATGAAAAAGGGATAGATAGGAAGATGTAGGGACAGCTAGTAATAGTGTAGGGCCTTAGATTCAGGTGACAGGTTCCCTTTAACATAAGACATCATAGGCACATATCAAATAAACAAGTACTCAGGCAATAGTAGTTAAACAGGTTGTCCCTTTTCCTGACCCAGTACTGGTTTTGCCATAAATGCTTAAAGTGAACCCGTCAGCAGTTTTTTTTCACATAAGCTGCGACCACATCAGTAAACCCTTATATACAGCATTCCAGAGTGTTGTATACAAGTCCCCAGGGTGATCTGTATAATGCAAACACCCACCCCTCCAAAAAAAAGGCTTTAATCATACTTACCTATGTGGCGATTTGGTCAGATAGGTGTCACTGCTCTTGGTCAGGTGTTTCCTTTCTTCCTCTGAATGCTGTCCTCTTCTGTGCTTCACCAGATGATGTGTCCTACGTCACCAGCACAAAGAATGCCTGTGCATGCGTGTATTATCTGGGTGTTCTTTGACCTGTCCCCAAGCCTGCGTAGTACAATAATTTGCCCTGCCCTTGGCAAGGCAGAATGAAGTACACATGTGCAGGAGCACAATGGAGGCGAGGTGTGCAGGTGACCTCACTCGCTGAAGCAGAGAAGAGGACGGTATTCAGAAAAAGAAAGGTGGTGCCAGACAGAGACCTGTGACATCCACCGAACCAAGATGGACCTTGAGGAATGCACATCGTGCCAAAATGGATTATTTGTTATAATAGCCTGTCATGGGAACATAGTGTCAACTAGATTTTTCACAAGATGAAAATAAAGATACATTTTAAAAAAAAATACCAGACCTCCGTTTGATTGCCTGTACTTCTTATCCTTCTCCTATTTTGCAAGCAGTTAGCCCTGACTCTTTCTCCATGTAATCACTTCGGAGGAACAGCATATACACCTAGGACGACTTGGCAGTGGCGGTTCATATTTTTCTTATAATACATACATATTTTTATATTATATTATATATACACACATACATATAAAATAGTTACTTATTAGTCCATTCAAAGGATGTGAACCTGAGATTGTACGATCACCTATACTATATTACCATCTACTGCAGTATCCAATAAATAGCGTGACTCGCAGTCTCCTTTGAAGCCCAGCGTGTGGCTGAACTTCACAGGAGGACAAAGAGGTCAGTGAATATCAGCTGTATCTAAACATGGCTGTCAGATTGACATTGGTATTTTAATAGTTAACAGGAATGATTGGAGCATCCTCTTGTTTGCAGTCCATATGCAGCCTACATACTATGATGTTGCAGTCTGTAGCTCAATCAACAAATTATACTTAAAAAAAAGTGGGTAATTGAGGGCACTGTTGAGGAGGGTACTGCATAACTGGTATATTAGCACTTTTTTAAAGTAGAAACTATGGATGTCACCAATATTACAAATCTCCCTTTGCTGGAATACTCCCAGTCACTGGTCTTGTTTACACTGCTCTTTGGCACATTTCTGGCCGGCCCTTAAGAAATGAAAAAACAAAATAAACACCCATTTTTACAGGCTGTCTGTCAATTTACGGATAGTTGGTAACCTAGTGGGGCGGCATTTAGCTGTCCCGAGAAACATCTCCGACAGTCGCAGAGGCGAGATGCTAACCTATCAGATCTGGCCCTGTCTGCATACTTGCCACACACTTTTCAGCATGTGATGTGGGGTGTGCCTGCAATGGTCAATCTATCTCCTCTCACTCAACCCAGCATTAATCCTCTGATATAGGCTATAAAACAAGCACAAATCACACCCTGACAAGGTCCACACACCTATTACACAACACGCTGCCATCACACATCAAACACCTGGTGTGAAGAGTCCCTGAAATATACTAATGACTGACATTTAATAGGGTCACACACTCTCTGTAGGGCTATGGATTCTTCAGAGCATATATGTATCAAACGTATTTAAGTTTTAAGCTTTAATATAAAAAAAGCAGTGCTTACAATGAAAATTTATAAAAGATAAAGAAAATAAGAACATGAATATGAAAACAGTTAAAAAATAAAAGGGGGAAATAATTACCAAAACCTTCTAGTCTAATGTTGCCTTCGGTTTCCTTGGACGAAGGAGAAAATTAAATATGGATCACAAAGGCAGGCCCCCACATGTGAACAGCTTTCTACGTGTTTGACCCAGGGCTCATGTTTTCAGGACAGCCTAGATTTTAATATTCCAATTTCAGGTCTGTGACAGGAGCATGGGCTAATTGAAGGGTGAGAGTACCTTCCATATTAAATGCCCTGTTTTTCAAAACACTCACCTTTTCTACAGTGAAAAGATAATGTCAAGCCTGGCCACAAGGAACTATCTATTCAGGCTTTGAAACTCACCTCTAGAGATCAGGGTGGCACACATAATATCCTCTGTATTCTCATGGAAACTTCCCATGGTTCTGAATTCCTGTCTAAATGTTATGCCCCTTGTGTAGAGATGGCAGACTTTAACCACTGCTGCTGTCATACATTTACCGTACAGTTATATATTTTTGTCCCAGTACTATATATGAAACATTCTAGCAGTAATGACCCATTAGCTGTGAGACTATTGAGGAAAAAGGGATAGAGGCTGAAGAAGGGAGAACTGATAAAAAAAAAATGCTGGACACAAGTCATATACTGGCCAGAAATAGTGTTAGACCTCATGAACACATACATGACAGCTGATACTTCGGTATCTTCTAAAAGGACAGGTATGCATTCATTTCCAATAGTGGTGCTGATGGGAAACTGAAAACTTGAGATGTTCACATGTGTATATACTGCAGCCAGTTTCCAAAAAAGTTTTGTGTTAGATGCACATTGCTGTGCTTTGCATTGTACTGTACTGTATACTTCTTACAATCTCATGCACAATGCTGGTACTGCAAAATTCTGAAAGAAAATCCCCTGCTTTCAAGCATATGAGAACATATACTTACTACACGAAGGTTCCCTACAGATTACAGTTCAGAAGGGGGACATGTTTTGAGTTGTTTATTGTCATGGGACGTTTCTAAGAAGTAGGGACCTTCTAAAGTAGAGAACCTTTTTAATTATTGAACAGGTAGTGATCATTAAGTCAAGCCGCTGTTGTATTGCTTACAACTAAAAACAATTATAATTTACAGACAGAGGTGTACAAACATTGGATTTATTTTAGATTAATCTTCACTGTCATCTTCATTCAGTGATGTATTTAAAGAAGACTTTCCATTTTTTTTACTCTCCAAATCTATGAAAATCTTAGTAGAGTGTGCTGTCACTGAGTTAATATACCCACCCATCACGGTCCTCTCCGGTATTCAGAGATGTTTCGCTTCTCTTCTGAGTCCTGTGATGACAATTCAAACTGTCCTAATCAAAGTGCATTCTATGTGAGAACAGGAAGTGGTGTGTATAGTGTAAGTCTATGGAGCGTCAGATCAAGGCACCATAGACTCATATTGTAATAGAGACTTTCATCTCACACAGAGCGCAACGAGAGCTAAATAATCTGAATAACATCACATCACTCAGAAGAGGAGCAAAATAGCAGAGGACAGTGTTCGGTGGGTATATTAACAGAGTGAGTGTACACTACACTAAAAATGTACACACAGGTTTATGGAAATAAACAAATAATGGGAAGGCTCCTTTAATGTTGCTATTGATACTTTCCATACATATCCAATGGCAGACCAATGTCAGAAGATTTTAATGTTTTACAACCCATACATACTGAATCTGAAAGGGGTTGCCTTGTTTAAATAAAAATGTTTTAGAATACCGAATATCTGGTGATGCTAAACTAAAGGAGCTATCATCCATCCTTGGGATAGATTCAACTTCTGCACTTTTTTTTTTGGCAGCCCCATATAGAAAGGAATGGCGATCAGGCAGCTGATTTTCTGCTCTATTTCGTAATCGGGAGGGGGGGTGTAAAAGTGGTAAAAACTCCCCATTCTGGGGTCCCAGATTTCACACTGCTTCAAACAGTAAATTATCCCCTGGAAATAAGGACCCCGTTGTGGAACCTCATCCACTATCCAAAGCAGATGACAACGACAAAAAGCATCCTTCATTCAAGGATGTGACAAGTTCTTGCATTGGCATATATTGCAAACGTGCTGCTCGATTCCCCTATGTATAAAGCTGGTCATGCCATGTTATCAGTATACAGATGATTCTACTAAAATAATTTGTGCGAGTATCCCCACAAATTGACCCAAATATAAATGGTCACTTAGTCAGCATGTGTGTGTGAATATAGAAACTGTGCAGGCGTGTGGCGCAACTAACATTGTAGATGCAATATGGTCAATCTCAGGGGATCTGATGAGTCTATACTTGAAGTATGATTTACATTGTTTTATACAGCGTTAAACGAAATAGGAGGATGAAGAACTCCTTTAAATTCCAAACATTCCAGATAGATAAAGGCAGGAGTATATCATACTGGAACATAACCCAGAAAGGCTTGGTCCCAATTAAACCTTGTTATTTATGGAAAGAACGCTAAAGAATTTTTCATTTCTGACATGCAATAAACCAAACCCTACATATGACTGAAAAATGAATAATTAACAATAATGTGATACAAGTAACTAATTTCTAAGGAGGCAGGTACAGGTGTAGTTTCTACTAAGGATGAATGGCAATGCAGAGGGTATAATGAGCGGCTAAATTCTGCATGTGAAAACGATAAATTCTGAAAATGTTGTTTTATTGAATGTACAGTACTTATATAGGCTTTATTTGAGCTCTGACATACAGTTAGGTCATTATATATTTAGTTTTTCTAATTTTTGTTCTGTACGTTACCACAATGGATTTTGAACAAAATTCAGATACAGTTTAAATTCAGACTTTCAGTGGATTAAACAAAATGATTGCAGAAAAATGTGAGGAACTAAAGCAAAATCGCTTCATTTCAGGGGCTCAAAGTAATTAGACAAATTAAATAATTGTAAATGAAACATTAATTTCTAATACTTGGTTGAAAACCCTTTGTTGGCAATGACTGTCTGAAGTGTTGAACACGTGGACAGCACCAGATGTAGCGTTTCCTCCTTTTTAATGCTCTGTCGGCTGCTTTTTTAAGATGTTTTTATTAGGCAAGTCCAATCTAGACTTCTCATTCTTGAAACTTATGAGTGTCTTGCACCATGCAGTGAACCCTCTGTATTTACTTTCATGCAGTCTTCTCTTTATAGTAGATCTTTATATTAATACACCTGCATCCTGGAGAGTGTTGTTCACTTGGTTGGCTTTTGTGAAGGGGTTTCTGTTCACCATGGTACCGTAATTATTCTGTGATTATCCACTACTGTTGTCTTCTGTGGGTGTTCAAGTCTTTTTGCATTGTTGAGCTCATTAGTGCTTTCTTTCTTTCTTTCTCTCTCTCTTTCTTTCTTTCTTTCTCTCAGTATGTACCACAATGTAGCTTTTGCCACTCCTAATATTGTAGAAATTTCTCAAATTGATTTTTTCCATTTTCGCAGATGAAAAATGCTTTGTTTCACCTGCATGGAGAACTTTGACTGCATGGTTCCTTTTCAGCAAAATCTTCAACATGCAAGCACCACACCTCAAATCAACTCCAGACCTTTTATGTGCTTGGGAATGAAATAATGAAGGAATTGCCCACACCTGGACAAGAAACAGCCTTTGAGTCAATTGTCCAATTACTTTTGGTCCCTTTAAAAACAGAGTGGCATATGAAAACTGAAACTCCTAAGCCCTAAAACCAATTTTAATGTTGATACCTTGAAATGAAAGCTAGAATTCTGGACTTTATGTCCATTATATAACTATACCTTGAAAGTGTTTCAGTAAACACGTAAATAAACAAAATTTGTGTCAGTGTCCAATTATATGGACCTAACCATATATAGGATAATGCATTACCAAATCGGGCCCAATGTATAACCATTATCCAAACTGTGCCTTTAATATGCACAGGGCAATAAAGCAAGTCTGTGAAAGGAAGAAAAGACAACAATGCAGCAGATGTGCAGGAGGCATCATTACACTGCAAATCTAAATACCAAATAATTGGGCATTTTCTCGATGACAATGATATAATTGAGACTGGAGCAAATTAAAGGCTGAAATGCAATCCTATATAAAACATATGGCAGGTCCTCTTAAACAAGCGCTCAACAGGTCAAACATGAAGAATCTTTTGTTTTTATGTCACTTTTTGTGTCTGATGATTTTTTTTTCCCATTTTTAGGGCGTTGTGTTTAGGCTGCTTTGTAAAGACGTTGAAAATAAGCACTATATAATTTATTGTGCGTTTTAGGATAGATATCTTGCACTGTAAATATTAAAGGGAACCAGTCGGGTCCCCTGGGCACACAGAACCACCAGCAGTTCTGACAACATGCCTAGAATCCCTGCCCAACAGTCCCAGCATATAGTAGCATACATAGACCGATCTGTAGAAAAAGTACAGTATTTCTAAAGATCATTTATGAGATGCTAATAGGGTTTTCACTAGTCTAGGGGGGCTCAGTTCCCCCAACTAGTCACCCAACTCAGCATTTTATTTCACACCTCTGGTTGTGATAACGTGGCTAACCACCACAGCGCCATTGGCATTACATATGTGCACAGAACTGCTAGTGGTTTTTTGTGCATACTGTATCTGACAGGTTCCCTTTAAAACATACCACCTATGATAAAAGGGCGTATTAGCGATTATGTATATACACCGCAACATGCAGATGGACGGTAAGGAGTCACAGCACATGAATCATTTTATTATTTATATATTTGTGTAGGACAGGCTTTTAGAAAAGAAAAAGAAAAACTTTGTATTGCACAGGGCTGTAGAGTTGGTGTCCTTTTTGGTGGAGTCGGAATAAAATGGACCGACTCAAGAAATATATAATAAATTAGGTACAGTATGCAGTATATGTTGAACATTATTATTATGAACTATTATGTTCCATCTAAATATCTTGATTATTGTATCATAATAATGATTAAAAGCCTGATTCACATTGTACCACATAATATTATCACTTAAACATGAGCCATGTATGAGGGAGTCAGAGTTAGTGGTTTGGCCTACTGACTCCACAGCCCTGTTATTAAGGAGATCATATTATATGCCTATTTTATTCTTTGTATGTGTATATATTTACACAACACACGCTGACTCTGGTGCCATTATATTGAACGATTCAACTATGATGTTAACATAGCACTGGGCACATGCCGGCCGTTGTGATAATGGCGGTAGCCGCTTTGCAAAATAAAATAAAGAGGAGGAATGCATCTAGGGGAGGAATAGATAAGAAGGCGTCCTTCTGCATGAAGCCAGGACGTCCGGCGCGTGCGCAGTGCTATGTTCACGTTGTAGTTGAATCCTGCAATAAAATGGCACCAGAGTCAGCACATACCGTAAACTCCGACACCATTTTATTTTAAACACCAGCCCTGCGAATGTCACCAGTGAACCATTTTGTTTCAGTTGACATTTGCAGAGACTATGTCTTGAAAAAATTGGCGCCGGAGTCAAGACATGCGCTGACTCTGGTGCCAATTTACTGAAGGATTCAGCAACAACGTGAACATAGCACTGCACATGCACCAGCCATTGGACAGTGGGGGAGGCCACAGCGCAAAATTTAAATAAAAAGGAGGAAAGCAGCAAGGGGAGGAATAGATAAAGAGGACCCAATCCACAAAGACTCGCACCAACAAGGCAAGTTAAAGAAAGAGAGAAGTGTTAAATATAGACACATACAGTTGAAACCAGAAGTTTACATGCACTATATTAAAAGACATATATGCTTGTTTTTCTCACTATCTGACATGAAATCAGAATAAACATTTCTCGTTTTAGGTCAATTAGGATAACAAAAATTATTAAGATTTGCTTAATGCCAGAATAATGAGAGAGAGAATGTTTTTTATTTTTACTACTTTATACAAAGTCACAAGTTTACAAACCCTAAGATTACTATGCTTTTAAACAATTTGGGACAGCCCATATGATGACATCACGTTTGTCAGCTTCCGATAGGTTTACTGGCAACATCTGAGTTAATTAGAGACTCGCTTGTAGATTTTAATGCACACCTGAAACACACTGCTTGTTTGTGTAGAATCACGGAAAAGTCTAAAGAAATCAGCCAAGGTATCAGGAAGAGAATTGTGGACTTACACAAGTCAGGTTCATCCTTGGAGCTAATTTCCAGATACAAAGAAAAAATTATACGAAAGTACAAACAATACAGAAATGCCCAGCCATTATACCGCTCAGAAAGGAGACGGGTTCTGTGCCCCAGAGATGAATGTGTTTTGGTCAGACATGTGCATATCAACCAAAACAAAAGCAAAAGGAAGATGATGGTGGAAGCTGGTAAGACTGTGTCATTATCCACAGTGAAATGAGTACTATATCAACATGGACTGAAAGGCCACTCTGCCAGGAAGAAGCCATTACTCCAAAAGAAACATAAAAAAGCCAGATTAAATTTTGCAAATACACACGGGAACAAAGACCTATATTTTTGGCGACATCCTGAGATCAGACAAAATTAAAATTGAACTGTTTGGCTATAATGATTATCGTTATGTTTGGAGGAAAAGGAAGAAGAAGCTTAGAAGACTAAGAACACTATCCTAGCTGTGAAACACGGGGGTATCAGCTTCATGTTGTGGGGTTGTTTTGCTGCATGAGGGACTGGTGCACTTCACAAAATAGATGGCATCATGAGGAAAGAAGATTATATGGCAATACTGAAGCAACACCTCAAGACATCAGCCAGGAAGTTAAAGTTTGGGCAGAAATGGGTCTTCGAAATGACAATGACCCGAAGCATACTGCCAAACTGGTTACAAAGAGGCGTAAGTATAACGAAAGACAATGTTTTGGAGTGACCATCACAAAGCCGTCAATTCTATTGAAAATTTAAGGTTAAAGCTGAAGAGGCAGGTGCGAGTAAGATGACCTGCAAACATGGCTCAGTTACACCAGTTCTGTCTGGAGGAATGCGCCCAAATTCCTACCAACTATTGTGAGAAGATTGTGGAGGGATAGCCAAAACATTTGACCCAAGTCATACAGTTTAAGGGCAATGGTTCCAAATACTAATGATATATATGTAAACTTGTGACTTTACAGAAAGTAATAAAAATGCCTCTTTTTCATTATTCTGGCAAATATTAATAATTATGGTAATCTTAATTGACCTAAAATGGGAAAGGTTTATTCAGATTTCATGTCAGATAGCGAAAAAAGCATGCATATGTGTCCTTTTATATAGTGTATGCAAACATCTGGTTTCAACTAATATATATATATAGTAGCTGTAGTACCCGGCTACGCCTGGGTTAATAAATAACTCATGTTAGTTATAACAAAATAGAATTTGAATAGGTCATATTAATGACCTGTAAGAAAATAGAAGCTGAGCTGTGATTGATTGCTATAGGCAGCCTAATAAATCTCCAGCCAACAGTAAGCCCTCCCCCTGGCCAGGCAGTATATGTTACCTCACACATACACATAATAGACAGCTCATGTGACTGACATCTGCCTTAATTCCCTATATGGCACATGTGTTGCACATTGGCTGTTTTTAATCAGATGTTTATGTTTGGAAATTAAAGATAGCACATGTATGAGGTGAGTTGTGTGAGGTGATCTGTGCACATCTGTGTCTGTCTGTGTGGTGTGTGTATGTGTGTGTCCCTGTGGGGTGAGTGCATGTGTCCCTATAGGGCGCGTATGTGTGTGTGTCCCTGTGGGGGGGGGGGGGGTCTGTGTGGTGTGTGTCCCTGTGGGGTGAGTGCATGTGTCGCTATAGGGTGTGTGTGTCCCCGTGGGGGTGTGTGTGTCTCATTGTGGTGTGTGTTTGTTCGGGTGTGTGGTGAGTATCCAATGTTGGGGCTGCACCTTAGCGACTATACACTTGCTGTTACTCTTTGTGTGCGTGTGGTGTGTATACATGTCCCCATGCATGTTGAATATCTCATGTTGGGGCCCCACCTTAGTGACTATATGCTGGTATGTGCTGTTAGTCTTTGGCGCTATCATTAAGCCCCTCTCATTGACATCTGTCAACTGGTAACTGTCACTTTTCCCCCATTATGTAGATAGGGGCAAAATTGTTTGGTGAATTGGAATGCGCGGGGTTAAAATTTCGCCTCACAACATGGCCTATGACTCTCCCGGGGTCCAGACGTGTGACTGTGCAAAATTTTGTGGCTATAGCTGACAGCTGTCGATTTTCCTCCAACACTTTTCCATTCACTTTTTGCCCATTATGTAGATAGGGGCAAAATTGTTTGGTGAACTGGACCGCGCAGGGTTAAAATTTCGCCTCACAACATAGCCTATGACGCTCTCGGGGTCCAGACGTGTGACTGTGCAAAATTTTGTGGCTGTAGTTGCGACAGTGTAGATACCAATCCCGGATATACATACATACATACACACACACACACACACACACACATTCAGCTTTATATATTAGATATGGCCGTTGGCTGTCCTAACTATATATATATGTATGTATGAAAATAAAACAAAGTTGGTTAGAAACTGGCGTACCATGTGGTTTTTATGTTTTTAAAGCATCTAAGTAAACTCGGAGACAACTCTTCCAGTTGTGCTGATGTATATCCTGTTATGTCTGATTGGGGGGGGGATCGTTAGTAGAATTACTGCACATAGCAACTCAAGAGCATATTCTCGTCGGATATAGACTAGACTGATACAGACAGTGGGCTCATGAAGGAGGTTTATCTAACTAAAAAATTAGAAATGCAATAAAGTGGTACTTTACACCCAAGCTTAAAAGCGGAACTCCAGGGAGATAAAAAAAAATAATTGTATGGTCCCTGCACTCCTACACTATAATGCTGAGATGCCTGTTATACTTGTAAAATGTTAAATATATAGGAATTGCTTTTGACCTACAGCTGCTGCAGAATCCCAGCTGCTGAGCCACAAGAAGATCACAGGGTGCGTGTCTGCTAATCACATAGGTTGGTCTGCTGAACTTGGGTTCACACACTGCTGTGCCCAAGCAATGATAAGCTACAGGTGCTGAAACAGACATTCTAGGTAAACAAAATGGTGAGATACGAGATGACCCATGGCTGAAATCTCTGTGTTAACCCTTACAGAATGATGTCTTCAGATTACATACCAAAAACCTGCTGATAGATTTTCTTTAATGGCTTTGTGAATTTGAACCAAATCATAGGCCCAATGACCACAGTATGTGGGCAGAGTTTCGGCCATGTGACAAGCTGCATCTAACCCTTATATGTAAAGTTTCATTTAACAAGTCTACACATTTTACAACAGAAATTACATTTATTTCACATTAGAATAAAATTGCAGCAAATTTTATGTTCTCTCTCTTAAAATATAAACCATGTGGTTCGTATATGGATTAACCAGCTAAGTTCACTGACGTAAGAGACTTCTAGCTCCTAATACAGCACGACTCCAAGATATACTATTAAAAAAAGAAATTCGCAAAGTTGTTTTTATAACGAGAACAATGATTTTTTCTTCTGTTAGCCAGTCACAGAAGGTAACCATACATTACAGGGTAACTAAGCTCTAGAAAGACTTCTACATGAAGTCATTGCTTTTTCTTAATTAAATCTACAGACGCTTATTATATTATTACATACTCTGGTCGACTCTAGGATTCAATTGTTCCTGAAATGACCTTGAAAAAACCCGCAAAGTATACAATATTTCTTTCCAGAAGTGCATAAATACTTTTAGAAAGATAGATGTTCCAATTTTTTTTAGGATAATATACCCCATAAAAACGATTACTGATCGTACAGAAAGTACAGACACCACTCACTGTCCACAAATCATAAGAGAACTCAATACGGCAAGTTCACCAACTCAAGAGCTCCCCCTTGTGGAAAAAACTAGTCTTGCACCCAAAGTTTGGTGCATTCTTTTTAGGACCCACTTTGCTTTCCATCCTAGATTAATTTGCTATATTCCTATCATGCAAACAAACATCCAAAGTAGGAGGCTATAAACATTTTTGAGAAAGCCTTCCTTACCTGTCTCTGATCAGCTGATAGGCATGGTCTTGCTCCTTATAGTCACAATGATCACCTGGGTTCTAGTATCACTCCCTGCTTGCAAAAATCTTGTAAGCATAATTCTGGATCACTTTGCTCTACGTGTGAGCCGGAAGCCTCTTTTATAAGTCTATAGTGCCTCATTCTGACATATAATGACTTACACCATAAAAGCCACTTCTAGATCCCGAGATGGTGGCAGTAGGGGAGTATATTGCTACACTCACACATGTACACAGATTTAGTTAACCTCACAGTGGATACATGCTGCCCAATCCTTGGGCTGTATGTATCAGACACCGGCTGAATAGTCACGGTCATATATGCCAGACTCCGAAAAGCTACAGCGTTTCAGACAAAAACATACTTTAAAAGGAAGGGCTTGTCCACTACTATATTTTAGTTTTTCTTTTTAATAGATTTGCACAAATATCTACATTTGGTGTTTTTTTCAGTGAAAATGGGGGTGCAAAGTGTACAATAATGAGACAAAAATGAACTTTTATTAATTTATCAAATGGCTGCAATGAAACAAAGAGTGAAAAATGTAAAGGAGTCTGAATACATCCTGCACCCACTGTAAAACTCCATGTACTCGCAACACAAATTGACATGTTGTGAACTCCAACTACACACTACAGGACAATTTACGCAGAGTGAAAAAGCAGCACAATGGGCAGGAGATTCCCATAAATCCCATCCACTTTGCTGTGAAAATATGCAGCATCAAAACCTCATTGTGGGAACGTAACCTAAGGACCTATTCAGTTGTCATTTTTTATTGTACAAGTCTGATCCATGAAAAACACAGATAGAATTTATACCAATTATAGTATATAGTTGTACATGTTTTGCTATTTTTGGGGACTGAGTGGTCTGCTCCAAAATTATGGAGATGTCAGATTTTGACCCAAATCATGGATCAGACTCACCAAGTCTATGGGTCTGTGATTAGAATGGAATATAATATGCTCCTTGCCCGGATGGCTTCTCCTTGTTCTGCTATAGATGGTTCTTAGAACCCCACTCCCCTGACTTGCTGTTTAATATTAAGTCAATTTCCAAGTGCTCCTCCTTTCCAGAGACTTCTTATGAGCCCATATATCAGTCATCCATAAGGAAGGGAAAGATCTGTCCCAATATGCAAGCTGTAGACCTATCCCACTCTTTAATGTGGATATGAAATAGTTTGGGAAGTGTTTGCAGACAGGCTATCCCTCTATACATGAGAGGGCGGAAAGCTAGAGACAATGCTACCAAGGCATTAAACCTTATACACAGATCCAGAATAAAGATTCAGCCCCTTAGTCTTCCATTCACTGCCAAAACTGATGGCAGAAGTTCGCTTATTCCACCTTAGCGTCTTTGAAAGCAGATTTCAGCTTCAAATCACCTAAGTCAGCTCTAAAACATTTGGGGACCTATTACCAAGAGACGTAAACTTGACTTCCTCACTTCATTTTCCTAAACTTCTCCAATCGGTACAGGAGAACTGCTCAAAATGGACAAGGATGTCACATTGTTTGGTAAAAGCATAATATTTAAAATGAACAGGATAAAGTTCAAATTGCTTGTTCTCACCCACAAAGCTCTTCACAGTACAGCACCTCCCTACATCTCCTCCCTCATCTCTGTCTATCACCCCACCCGTTCTCTACGTTTTACAAATGACCTTCGACTAACATCTGCACTAATCGATCCTTCCACTCCCTGCTCCAAGACTTCTTCCGAGCTGCACCAATTCTCTGGAATGCTCTACCCCAAGAAATCAGGACCATCCACAACTTGCATGGCTTCAGACGCTCACTAAAAACACATCTTTTCAAGGCGGCCTATCATGCTCCATTACAAAATTCCTTTATACTGTGCATAGCCCATTCAGTATCTCTCTCGACATAACCCTTCTTCAAACTCCACCAAACCCAAAAGGTCTACACAGATTGTCTGGTGACCATTCATGTAACTTTATTAATATCCCCCATTTCCTCAAGATGCCTGGACCATTAGTGTAATATGCCCCTGTACCTTGTATTGTTGCAGAGACAGAAAAAAGGTAGTTTTGGCATTTTGATTTTTTTTCTTGTTACATCGTTTACCGATCAGATTAATTTATTTTTTAAATAACAGGCAATCAAAACAGCGTGTCCACCTAACATTACGTCAGTAAATACATCAGGTCAGCGCGTAATAAACAAGATTTTTTTCTTGTTATGGCATTTACTGATCGAGTTATGAATACATTTTGATAGACTGGATCTTTTTGGAACGTGGTGTTGCCACATTTATTTTTAATTACCTTATTTTCAAAGGGGGAGAAAAGGGTGATTCGAACATTCACATATTTTAATATTCTTTTCATAAATACATTTTTGAATATTTTACTTTAATTAGTCTCTGTAAGAGACTTGAACCTCCAATGGTCTGATCCCTTATACTATATACAGCAATGCCGCAGTATAGCAATATATAGTGCATTGATAAGGGCCTTCAACAGGCCCTTGGATGACATAGTAACTAGTGATAAGTGAGTAAATCAGTATTCAGGTCCAGATAAATCTAATCGAATACTTTTTATTAATCAGATATTCGTTAACAAATAGTGTCTGTGTAAAAGATTCCCAAGACAAATATTCGAGTTCCCTATTGACTTGCATTATGTTCACTATTCAGGACGAATGGTAAAAAGTATTCGCTTACACTTATCTGGACCTGAATACCAAACTACTCACTCATCACTAATAGTGACCTATCAGCGCCCCTAGATCACATCACAGGACTCTAATGGAAGACCGTAAGTGGGTGCAACGGTGTGCATTGCATCTAAAGCCCACTCTCAGAGATTGACATTGGCATTTTAATAGTTAACATCGCCAGCCAGATCTCATATCCAGCTGTGACTGTTATATTACATACACGCTGAGTATTTGGTGGAGTTTTTGTATTTATAGCCAAAACCAGGAGTGGAACAATCAGAGGAAAAGTATAATGGAAACACGTCACCACTTCTGTATTTATCACCCACTCCTGGTTTTGTCTTAGGGCCACATCACATGCATCAATTTACTGAACGATATCGTTTGTGCGTCGCTGCGTGTAATCAAGCGATATTTCTTTGAAAAATCGTTTGATTGCAGATTTGTGAACATGTTCACAAATCTATCTTTGGTCGGACGGTGGACACACAGCATTGCTGCGTGTGACACCAGCAGAGCAACGATGAACGAGCTCCCAGCGCCTCGCAGCCCATGCTGGGAGCTCGTATCCATGGTAAACATCGGGTTACTAAGCGCCGAGCGCTGCCTAGTAAACCGATGTGTACCATGGTTACCAGCGATCTCGCTGGTCCACATCGTTGGTGAGTCTGCCTGTGTGACAGCTCACTAGCGATGTGAACGATATTGTTAGCGATCACGCGTGCATGTGATCGCTAACAATACCGTTCAGTAAACTGAACCGTGTGATGTGGCCCTTACTAATACTGAGGTAAAAATCTCACCAAATACTGAAAATATACATGTGGCCCAATAAGTCCTCATCTGACCCCTTTGGCCACCTGCCCACAGTGAGTATTTGGTGAGTTTTTACCTTAGTAATTGTAAGATGAAACCAAGAGTGAAACAATCAGAGGAAAAGTATAATAGAAACACATCACCACTTCTGTATTTATCACCCACTCCTGGTTTTAGCTACAAAAACTGAGGTAAAAACTCACCAAATACTCAATGTGTGCACGTGGCCTAAAGCTGTGTGCAGACAATGAGTTTCTGAAGTTGTATATTTTCGCTGCGTCATAACCTCTGTGCCTTTCAGTTCCACCACAGTACTTTATGGCTCTGAGTAAATTGAGACATGCGGTGTGTTGCAAATGTGCAACATGTCACCTTTACTTGCTGGTACGCCGAGTTTTATGTGCTGATTTTACCCGTAGACTTGCATTAGGATAATTGCCAACGATGTGTAGACTCTGCGTCCAGGCACAGTGTTCTGCCTCCTGCGGGAAGCCAGTGATCTCTGCAGGTGAATGCAGCCACCCTGTGCCCACGACTTCTGTTCTGGGCATGGTGGGCTTCCACAGCATTCTCCCGCTGACATCGCAACAGTCTATGCAGGAATAAATTGACATGCTGCGGTGCTCTGGAAGCCACACCGCCGGGCAGTTTACGCTGAGGAGAAAACAGGTATAGTGGCAGGGGATTTCAGTAAATCCCATCCCCTGAGCTTGTACTGTACAACACACCTGTTTCGATAGAATGATAACACACTGCATCCAAACCGTTGCAAGCACTGATAGAGAGCACAGGGCCTTAGATACAGAAAATCTGCAGGCATAAAAATACACTTGTGTTTAGTGGCTTCCTGAGGTGGAAACGCATCAAAAACCCATGTTAACTGCCTTGATCAATAAAGTTTTGTCAAAGCCCAATACCAGGAAACATCAAAAACAAAGACAAAGAATGTAGCGTCAAAAGCACATGTAAAATGAAACGCACGTAACCTCATTTACTTCACAGCTGCAACTAATGTGCAGGGAAAGAAAAGATCCAAAAGTCGATTAGGAACACAGCCTTATAGAAAGAGGTCAGCGTTTAATAGATATCCCGTATCTCTCACTTCTGGAAAGAAGTCAGCTCCTGAATCCTTTTCCATATGCCATCACCCCTGTAATTACATATGTGTCAATTATACTGAAGGATAAAGAGGTCCTTTTATCAAATATTTCATGGTGAACAAGACATATAATGTAATAGTGGCTGCAAAGCAGAATAAAACACTGAAAAAAATTGCCTCTTTTTTGCAGAGATACTAATAATCTATGGAATTAACTTTTTTTTCCTTTTAAGTCCAAGTGAGTGTTATCAAATATCTTTTATTAGGATCCTGTATTTTTTGTCTTTCTGCGTGACACTGACCAATCATAAATATGCAGCAAGACAGCAGAAAAATACCGTAGCTCAGATAAGGTTTCTTGAAGATGCAATTATACAGCCCTGATCTCCTGGTCTAACCTCCTACATAATTAGAAAGGGCTGGGAGATCAGAGCACAGATGACTCGCACCTTTTAGATAATGACCCAAAAGTGTTTAGCCATGTCATAGGACAAACCCTTCTATCAGCTCCTCCTTTCATAGCACTGTCAGCTCTACTGTACTGCCCCTCTGCCGCATGGCCTGTCTGCGGATAAGTCAAACTTATGTCTGTTGTGCTCATAACATCTTATACTTCTTCAGCAATGAAAGCAGAGCTGGGCATCATTATACCTCACACTTGAGTAGCTTCTTCTGTTCTTAGTGTAGAGCGAGTACAAGCTGCTCTAAGCAAAACAGACCTATGTCTGTCAAACATACAGTATTGTGGAAGGGCGAGTACAGCAGAGCGGACGGTGTTAAGAGAGGAGGAGAGATGATAAAAGGGTTGGCAATTTGACACAGCTAAACTCTGCTGTGCTGCTTCTCCTTCCACAAGGACCTTGTCTGAAAGGTATAAGTCATCAGTGCTCTAATCATGTAGGACATTACATCTCACACACTGAGAAACCTGCTCTGAGCCATTGTCGTGACATCTTCTTCTGCTATGTTGCTACCTGCTTATAATTTGTCAACATCATACATGGAGAAGAAGTGTACAGCCACAAAGAAAGCGGTCTAGTAGCATCCACCTCAACTTTAACGTTAACTCATTAGGCGCCAAATAATCTGATTACTAATCTCTCCACAATGAAGAGGTGAAATAAAAACAACCAAAAAATTGTTTAATTCCACTCTGCAGCCACTATTACATAGTGTGTCTAGTTCATCATGAAAAATTTGGTGAAAGGTCGTCTCTAAAAGCATTAGAATCCTGCTCGGCTGCCATCCTGAAAGTGCAGCTACTGGGAAAAAATAAACCTATTTCCTCCCAGGAGCCACCAGCTTCAAGTCATGGGGGGCACAAACTGAGTGGTTACAGTCACTGCTCAATATACTGGGAGCAACACCTGTAAGCACTATCTGACACAGTGACAGCTGGCTTAGTAAAGATGCGCTGCAATGCAAGCTGCTATCACAGACCAGGGCGTGCATACAGTGACAGCATCTGTTCTGTGCATGCTTTTATGACTGACAGCTAGAAGCTCCTGGAATGAATAGAGTTAATTTTCTCCCGCCATTCCAGTGGTGACAGCACTTGATCTCTCGGGGGTCTCATGAGGTTGTGAGGTCACATGACCCTGGCGCCCAATCACCGCTGGCTTTTCTCTCCACCTGCAGACAATTGATTAAACAGGAAGGGAGCGGCAGCAGGAGCTCTCTATCTTCCTGTTTATTATCTCTGCTTTAGGACAAATGATTTTTTGGGACTGGGTGCGGGGCTCACCTGATAGATCTACCTCACATGAGTTCGGGGAATGTGAGCTCAGACATCGCTGGAATGGTGTCAGCATGGAAGGAGAGTATCATTTTTTTTTTTAATAGTGGCAAACATGGGGATTGAGAAGTGGAGGATGGAGTAATGGACAACCCCTTGGGAATGTAAACTTTAAGGGAAGTGCATCTTTGAAGCCCCACCCCAGCAGGGAAGAGGGGGGGTGTCAGCGATGTAGTAGTGCTTTCAGCTTTAGGTTCCTGCCCCTTGTCTTATACGCCCTATGGCATCTTCCCCTTTTTTTCGATGGTGGCATCTTGTGACTGGGACTTCTGACTGGACTGACTGGCAAGTCAACTGTTACGTTAAAAATGTACAATAAGAAAGACACCGGGCGCTGACCTGCGGTGCGGTGGTGTGTAGCACAGATCCAGAAAGTGGCGTCCTCCTCCAGCGGTGCACAGCTAAGATTGAAGATCCATGAAAGTAGCAGAAAGAGCGGCACTCAGGTAGATGAAGTGCAGCTGCAGCTTTATTAATTATAGATCCATGAGGTGAACAAGCAGAGAGGGAAGGGGGTGCAGGGCGACTGACAGTTTCACGCCAACTGGTGCTTCTACAGATGCTCAGTGCATCTCTATGAGAGCCAGACCGAGGCTCTCAAGCTTGTTTAGAGTTGTGACCTCCGATGTGCTCCCTTAACACTGGAGCTGCCAGCAGTCACAAACTGCAGTAGACGGACGCTGATAATAATGAAGACGCTGTAGGGTAAATATAAGATACAGATGGGGGACACAGGTGTTAGATCTAAAGCACCACTCAAGCGGTGAGCTTAAAAACAAACAGACGCCGGAGTGGTGCTTTAACACAAACTATACTATTCTAGGAGTTATATTTTCATCTGATTTTTTAAATAGAAGTATGCCATCTAGTGGTTGCTTTGTATATCACAGACACAGTCTAGCAATACAGCATGAGCTAAATTGCTATATTAAGATTATTGTACAAAAACAAACCACAAAAATGAAAGAAGGTTCTTACTAAATTATATGCATCCTGCTAAATATAGATGACATTTATAAAGCTAGTTAAAGCTTTTGTGGTAAGCCATGTACACTTAACATCACTGGGGTGTCAAGGTTAGGAATAAGAGATTGACGAGGGTCCGACTCCCATTTGCTCCTATACAGGGGCGGACTGGCCCGGCGGGAGATCGGGAGATCCCCCGGGGGGCCCCGACACTTTTTCGCCCCGCCCACTTAGCCCCGCCCCCATACCCCCCCCTGGGCCCTGCAGGAAGATGTGTGAGGCCCCCTCCCTGTACTATCACTAATCATATCGGCGCACTGCCGATATGATTAGTGATTATTTCTTGTGTTGCAGCAGCAAAGCACGGAGAGAGCTCTCCGTGCTTTGCCTGCTGTTGCGGTGCCGCCCAGCCTCCTCTGCGCAGCGCGACACTGCCGGCGCGTGCGCAGATGGAGACAGTCACAGCCTGCGATCACTGCCTCCATCCAGGCTGTGTGCACACTCACTGTGCAGGTGCCGGCAGCGTCGCTGCAGAGGAGAGGGACCCGCCCCAGCAGCCCAGCAGCCAGGCAGGCCAGTCCAGGCCAGGGTGACTATGAAGGCGGGGGGCAGGGGAAGGAGGCTTGGGTGAGAGGGGGGTCGTCCTGGTAACTGAGGAGCCCATTCTGCCATAATAGATGGGCTCCTCAGCCATCAGCCTGGGGCCTGGGGATCCCAGACTGTGCTGCAGCTTCCACCATCCAGCCTCACCTGCTGGGGGCCTGTAGTGCTGTGCAGCATTTAGTGTGAGGAGATGCTGCTGCTGCTTCTACTACTGCCCCCAGCATGGTGCCCTCTGGGAGGTCCCACAGGGCATCACAGGCCTTAGTATGAAGCAAACACTGTGGGAGCTCCCTGATGGCACCATACTGGGGTGCAGTGAGAGCCTAACCTCACGGAGCCCCATGATCTCTATCTACAATCCCTGACTGGGCCCCATGAACTCTATGTACTCCCCTGAGTGGGCCCTGTAATCTCTGTGTATGCCTTTGACCTTTGAGTGGCCCCCATGATGATCTCTATGCATGCCCCTGAGTGGGCCCCGTAATCTGTATGTACGCCTCTGAGTGTGCCCCATGATGATCTCTATGTGCGCCTATGTATGGGCCCCATGATGATCTCTATGTACGCATCTGAGTGGGCCCCATGATCTCTATGTGCGCTTATGTGTGGGCCCCATGATCTCTATGTGCGCTTATGTGTGTGCCCCATGATCTCTATGTGCGCTTATGTGTGGGCCCCATGATCTCTATGTACGCCTATGTGTGGGCCCCATGATCTCTATGTACGCCTATGTGTGGGCCCCATGATGATCTCTATGTACGCCTCTGAGTGGGCCCCATGATCTCTATCGGCGCCTATGTGTGGGCCCCATGATCTATATGTGGGCTTATGTGTGGGCCCCATGATCTCTATGTACGCCTATGTGTGGGCCCCATGATCTCTATGTGCGCCTATGTGTGGGCCCCATGATCTCTATGTGCGCTTATGTGTGGGCCCCATGATGATCTCTATGTACGCATCTGAGTGGGCCCCATGATCTCTATGTGCACCTCTGTGTGGGCCCCATAATCTCTATGTACGCCTCTGAGTGGGCCCCATGATGATCTCTATGTACGCCTCTGAGTGGGCCCCATGATGATCTCTATATACGCATCTGAGTGGGCCCCATGATCTCTATGTACGCCTATGTGTGGGCCCCATGATCTGTATGTGCGCCTATGTGTGGGCCCCATGATCTGTATGTACGCCTATGTGTGGGCCCCATGATCTCTATGTACGCCTATGTGTGGGCCCCATGATCTCTATGTACGCCTATGTGTGGGCCCCATGATCTCTATGTCCGCCCCTAATGGGGCCCCTGTAATCTCTGTGGCCCTCACCTCCACTTGGCAGTAGTAGAAGCAGCATATCCATAGTGTGGCATTCACACTACATGCTGCACTGTACAGGACTCCGAGCCAGCAGCAGGACGGATGAAGAGGTAACTTTCTGGGACCCCTGACTGAGGCTGGCAGGACATACTACTGGACAATGGGCATGATTATCATGCCCATTGGCCAGCATATGTCATGCCAGCCTCGGGTGGTACTATCATGCATGCCCATTGCTTAGTATGTTCTGCCAGCGTCTGCGGTACTATCATGCCCACCCAGCATGTCCTAACAGCCATTGGTGGTAGTACTAGCATGATAGTACCACAGAGGCTAGCAGTACATACTGGGCAATGGGCGTAATAGTACCACAAAGGCTGGGAGGACACTCTGGGGAATGGGCATAATAGTACCACCAGTAGACTGACTAGGCTGTCTCCAGGGCTCCGTGTCCCCTCCTCGCTGCTGTTAGGCTGGGTTAACATTGCACTTATGCTGTGTGTTACAACGGATCCGTTGTAAATCAGCACACATGCAATGTACCGTAGACTTGCATTGCAAAAATGCATACTAACGCTTGCAAAAATAGGCATGCGTTTGAAAGTATGCATTATTTGCAATGCACAAGAAAACATGGTCGCCGGGTGGAGGCCAGCTAAGCACTTCTCTAACAGCTGTGTTCTAGTGTAAAGGCACCGTTATACACAACGATATCGCTAACGATATCCTTGCAACGTCACCGGTTTTGTGACGCTGCAGCGACCTCGCAGTGATATCGCTGTGTGTGGCATGCTGCGACGACTGGCGATCAGCTAGCTGATCGTTGCGGAATGGCCGGGACCATTTTTCGGGCGTTGGTGTGCCGCTGTCACGCATGCATCGGCAGGTGTGACAGGGTCCAACGACCAGCGATGTTCATTCTGACAGGCTGGGTAAGTGGGAGCAGGCTGGTAACCAAGGTACACATCGGCTGTGCTTAGATACCCGATGTGCACCTTGTTTACCAGTATTATCGCTGATCGCTGGTGAGTCTGCCTGTTAGACAGCTCACCAGCGACCACTCAGCGATGTTCCAGCGATCCCGGCCAGGTTGGATCGCTGGAACATCGCAGCATGTAACGGGGCCTTTATTCTGTGCCTGCTTATCTCTGTCAGCAGACATATTTGTCTGATGGCAATGATGTAGCAGAGCTGAAGACAGAAGATCTGTGGATTACGTCGGAGCGAGGATTTTTTTTTTATTGAAGATTGAGTCTCTAAATGTGTTTTGTGTTTGATTTTTCTTAAAAAATGTTTTTCTCTGTGTTGTTTTTTTTCTGTTTACTAGAAATTCGGTGGCCATGTCTAGTTTGGCGTGACACCATGAATTTCAGGCTTAGTACAAGTTGATAATATAAAGCTGGTACTAACCCCATTATTGCCCAGCGTGCCACCCCGCACCAGGGCCGTTGGAAGAGTCGGATAAAACACCTGGAAATGGCGCTACGATGAATGCGCCAATTCCAGGGGTGGCTGCGGGCTGCCGTTTTCAGAGTGGGGGGCCAGAATGCTTGGACCTTACCATGCTGAGAATCCAAGCCCCCAGCTGCCTAGTTTTAACTGGCTGGCAATCAAAATATGGTGGGAGCCCATGCATTTTTTTTTTTTTTTAAATAATTTTTTAAAAAACATTGGGCTTTCCTGCCTTTTGATCCCCAGCCAAGGTAAAGCCAGGCAGCTGGAGGTGGCAGGCTGTAGCTGTCTGCTTTATCTGCGCTAATAATCAAAAATTCCGCGGAGCACTATGTCATTTTTTTTTTATTATTTTTTTTCCACACTTTTGTGTGTGTGACAGACCCAACAGCTAATCACAGACACTGACACAGAGAATGGGTGTCTGTGATTGGCTGCTTGAGTAACCTGAAAGCAGCCCAAACATAGTACCATACTAGAATGTATGGGCTGATTGTAGATTGCTCAAACAGCCAATCACAGATGCCCATCTTTTTTGACCGCATCTGTGATTGGCTGTTGGGTCTGTCACATATAGAAGTGTGAAAAATCATTTTTAAAAACATGATTTAGCGCTTCACAGACTTTTTGATTCTCACCGCAGATAAAGCAGACAGCTACGGCCTGCCACCCCCAGCTGCCTGGCTTTACCTTGGCTGGGGATCAAAAGACAGAGAAGCCTAATATTTGTTTTAAACTTGTGTAAAATATTTTTTTTTTTTTAAAATACGTGGGCTCCCTCCATATGTTGATGGCCAGCCAGCAAAAACAAGGCAGCTGGGGGCTGGGATTCTCAGCATGGTAGGGCTCAAGCGTTGTGGGCCCCCCACACTGATAATCGCAGCCTGCAGCCACCCCTGAAAATGGCGCATTCTTCATAGCACCATTTCCAGGCACTTTAGCCGACTCTTCCAGTGGCTCTGGTGGTGAGTGGCACCTTGGGTAATAAAATGGTTAGTACCAGGCCAGCTTTGTATTATCAGCTGGTACTTAGCCCAAATGTCATGGTGTCATGCCAAATTAGACATGTCCACCATGAATTTCAAGTAAACAGAAAAAAAAAACAAATTTTTTTTTATTAAAAATAAAACACAAAACACATTTAGGGACTACATCTTTAATTAAAAAAAAATCCTTGTTCTGACGAAATCCACGGGTCTTCTGTCTGCAGCTCTGCTACATCTTTGCCATCAGACAAATATGTCTGTCAACAAGGATGAGCAGGCACAGAATGGCACTGGAGCAATGTTACTGTGTAGTGCGGCACTATGTTTCTTTTTTGTAATTTCATTTAGTGTAGAAGTCTTGGGAAAAGTGTGGATTGTGCTCTGGAAGTGAGTCAGATATAGCTAACTATGTTATTTTCTGCAGAGAAGTCCTGCATAGAAGACGTGATATCATTCTTCACCTAGAGACATCACTGGTGAGTATGTGCATTACTTATACACACACTGACGCTATATACAGAGCTCCTGTTTATAATGTCAATTGTGATCATTGCATTACCTGTACACTGACACTATATACAGAGCTTTTTTACAATTTTATTATTTTAGTATTATTTGTCACTATGTGGTGGCATTATGTGCTTTGGTCATGACATGACGGTATTTGTCACTTGTATGTGGTATTATTCAGTCACTATGTGGTGGCAATATGTGGTCTCATGTTGTGGCAGTATTTATACCTTATATGTGGTAGCATTTGATCACTATGTAATAGTATTACGTGCTTTGGTCATGGTGTAGCGGTTATTTGTGTATTGTATGTGGCATTATTTGGGCACTATGTCATGGTAGTATGTGATCTGGTCACGGTGTGGTGGTATTTCTGCCTTCTATCTGGTATTATTGGTCTTGGTAGTGTGGATTGTGGTCAGACATTTGTTTTATCTGATATCAATAAGGGGAAACTTCTTTATTTCCAATAGATATTAAATACGTGGATCTTTAACCCCTCCCTGTCCTGTGACACAGCAGCAGAGATGCAGTTACAGAGATTCGCCAGAGAAAGCAAGTTGAGCATTTGGTGAGATTTTCACCTCAGTATTTATAAGACAAAACCAGGAGTGAGAAATGCAGAAAAAAATACCTCTGATTGCTCCACTCCTGGTTTTGTCTTACAAATACTGAGGGAAAAACCTCACATCAAATGCTCAAAGTGCCATATTCTTCTGATGGTGCGGATTCCACCAATAGATAAGTGATCACCTTCCTAACCTGTGCATCGCTGAGAACTTGTTTTCACCAAAAAAATCCCTTTAATGCAAACTACAGTAATTGTACATCACAGTGATGGTGAGCGCACAGTAATGGTGAGCGCACAGTAATGGTGAGCGCACAGTGGTGTGCAGGAGCCGCCTGTGCTTTACAGTCCACGCTTCACTATAATAGGTGTAACGGATAACAGGTACTTGTATTTAGCTGAAGAATGGGTGGGCCCGCGTGGGTGCAGGTGGGTGGGCCCCTGGAGTCAATTTTCCTGGTGGGCCCCTGACACCCCAGTCCGGCGCTGCTCCTATATTATTCAGAAGTAAACAATATAAAGGGAAAGCATAGCAGGTCTGTACATTGCTTAGTAGATGTGCAGAGGACACACAGTGAGATAAAGCAATGTATGGGGCTGCTGTATATTCTTTGGCATATTTCTTCTGGACACTGCCAGCCCAGAGTGTTTTCAGCTGACCATCAGTCATAGAAAATGTATCATTTAGGCTTTATTTATATCTGATTTGGAGCCTCTGTTGCCAATTCCATCATTTTTCCTGGAACATATACTGCAGCATGTCAGAAACCCAATGGACCCCATCATAATAAATGGGTCTCCCTAGTGCTATCATTTTCCATGAAGCAACAAAACAAGTAAAATGGAAAAAAAATAATAGTTTTCATTAAGAAGCTAGAAACCTCTGAAAAGCCAGTCCAGCTCCACCGCAGGGTATACCAGCTTCCATGCCGTCACATACATAGTTCTCTTCCAGGTCATGTTTTTAGCCTCTAAACGTAAACAATTTGGGTCAAATTCAACACTGTTTATTTTTTAAAGTCACTTCTTTTCTTTTGTCTTGTGGTATTTGCTGACATTTTTGCGTCCAGTTCATCAACATAGTGAACATGGGTCACAAATTTAGAACAAAATAATAAATGGCCTTTGGATGTGTCTTTAATCCTCTCTCCCATAAAAACAATAGTACAGCGGTCTCAGGGAGCGCCAAAGGAATACTGGACAAATTAGTGGATAAGAACCGACCTTTATTCTTCCTCCAATACCACTGCCACAACGCGTTTCGACGGTCTAAGCCGTCTTCATCAGGTGGGGTCCAGACGGTTCTTATCCACTAATTTGTCCAGTATTCCTTTGGCGCTCCCTGAGACCGCTGTACTATTGTTTTTATGTGAGTTCTCTCTCTACGGAGCCAAAGCGGCAGGAGCAGCCTGGCATATCTGGAGTGTTGAGGACCTGTGGTTACCTAATTACCGGGATAAACATACTGAGGACCTGCGGTGACGCGGCATCCGGTCCGGTAGGATTACGTGAAATTCGTGGAGCACGGAGTTGTGAACGCAAACACTGGCAGGACGGCAGCACTAATAGAAAGAGGCGACCCGGAGCCCCATCACCCACACGTTTAATCTCGGTTGTGTAGACGTACACAACCATTATAGGTGAGTGCACTGGCACTTTTTATTTATACAAATAGCCCTGTGTGTCTACACATGCGCCCTTTTCTTTTTCTTTCTGCATTTAATCCTCTCTCCGGCATACACGGCAGAGATGGGGGTGGGGAAGGAGCCCGGCTGTGACAAAACTGACAACTTTTTGAAAAGTCACAAAATAAGTAGACAAAACTATCTGGAAAACCCAAACTATCGCTACAGCAGAAAACTATTAAAAAAAAAAGAGAAAAAAAAAAAACAGGCACCCACATACAAGACAGCTAAATAAAAAATAACTGTAGAAAAAAAGGCAAAAAGACATGGATCGCACATCCAAAATCATAAGTTGATCTAGTGCCATTAGGCAATAATCTAAAAAAATTGAACATGAGGTTCTTAGTGTAATATTATGATCAGAGGGTATGAAGCCAACTGCCACATTACTGTCACAGCACTGCCACGTCACTTCACAGCACTGTCACATCACTGCCACGTCACGGCACTGCGACATCACTGTCACAGCACTGCCACGTCACTTCACAGCACTGTCACATCACTGCCACGTCACGGCACTGCCACATCACTGTCACAGCACTGCCACGTCACTTCACAGCACTGTCACATCACTGCCACGTCACGGCACTGCAACATCACTGTCACAGCACTGCCACGTCACTTCACAGCACTGTCACATCACTGCCACCTCACAGCACTGCCACATCATTGTCACAGCACTGCCACTTCACAGCAGTGTCACAGCACTGCCACGTCACGACACTGCCACATCACAGCACTGTCACAGCACTGCCACGTCACTTCACAGCAGTCACATCACTGCCATGTCACAGCACTGCCACATCATTGTCACAGCAATGCCACTTCACAGCAGTGTCACAGCACTGCCACGTCACGACACTGCCACATCACAGCACTGTCACAGCACTGCCACGTCACTTCACAGCACTGTCACATCACTGCCACATCACTTCACAGCACTGTCACATCACTGCCACATCACTGCCACAGCACTGCCACAGCACTGCCACAGCACTGTCACATCACTGCCACAGCACTGCCACGTCACTGCCACATCACTTCACAGCACTGTCACATCACTGCCATGTCACGGCACTGCCACATCACTGTCACAGCACTTCACAGCACTGTCACATCACTGCCACATCACTGTCACAGCACTGCCACGTCACTGCCACGTCACTTCACAGCACTGTCACATCACTGCCATCACTTCACAGCACTGTCACATCACTGCCATGTCACGGCACTGCCACATCACTGTCACAGCACTGCCACGTCACTTCACAGCACTGTCACAGCACTGCCACGTCACTTCACAGCACTGTCACAGCACTGCCACGTCACTTCACAGCACTGTCACATCACTGCCACGTCACTTCACAGCAGTGTCACATCACCGCCACATCACGGCACTGCCACATCACAGCACTGTCACGGCACTGCCACGTCATGGCTTTATACAATCTGATCAGAATGTTAAACTAAGAAGCTCACATTCAGTTTTCTCAATTTTTATCTAGCAGAATTATATCAACTTCTGATTTTGGATATGCGGTCCAGGTCTTTTTCTACAGCTATGAGATTTTACATGGTTTATCCCCTGTCTTACTTTCCTTAGACTTACTTTCCTTGCCACTCCTCCCATGTGTCTCAGATGTTCAGAATTAGCAGGAGACTGCAAGAGGGGTTCCCCTTTCTTTGCTCTCAGTTTACACTCTGAGGGCTGGTGGACGGTGAGTTTTTCATGCTTCATGAGTATTGGTGCTATGGTTTTGTGTGGTGTGGCCTGGAGTCATCTGCTTTACAGAATGGGTGCTGTGGAGTACCATGTTCATGCCCTGCTGGTTCATTATTGCGGCATCGGTGGTTGGTTGCACCTTTAAAGGGAACCAGTCAGGTCCGGTGTGCACACAGAACCACGAGCAGTTCTGGGTGCATATCTGAAATCCCTGCCTAACATTATCCAGCATGTTCTAGCATCCATAAACAGATATTTAGAAAAAGTATTCTTTAAGATCATTTATGTAACTAATTAGGGTTTTGACTAGTTGAGCGGTCGTTAGTTCCCTGACTAGCCGGCCCACATAGCATGCTGTTCTGCCCCTATAGGTGGTGTGATAACATGCTATACATAGCATCATCATTCCAATCACTCAGCTGTATATCCCGCACACTTGAGCATCTCTGTATACACCCCAGCTTCAGAGAGGCTCACTGTGCATGATAAGGAGTCATCCATACTTTCAGTCATGCGCACTACTCTAAAGCTGGGTGTAGGCATCCCAGCTCCAGAGAGGCATAGTGCGCATGATCAGTAACATGGTGACTTTCAATTATGCAGGGTGAGCCTCTCTGAAGCTGGGAGGGAATATACCCGGAGACAGAGACGCTCAAAGGTGACGGATATAAAGCCACGCAAATGGAATGACGATGTTATGTAAAGCATTTGTTTTCTAGATTGTTTACAGTGTCATAAAAGTAATAACACAGCTTTATTCTTGGGGTCAATATGATTACAGCGATACCACATTTATATAGCTTTATATTTTGCCACTTTTACAGCATAAAAACTATTTTGTAGAAAATAAGAATGTTTGTGTATTGCAGTATTCTGTTGGAGCTGAATTTTTTTTTTTTAAATGTTTTTACATTTTTTTTTTACTTCGTCCTCTTATAAGACATTACATTCTACTGCTCTGATTGCTGTTGTACTGTATTGCAATGCTTGATCATTGCAATACAGTGTAGCTGTCAGAGCTGCACTGTCACAGTCTTGCCGTGGTCAGGTGACCCGGATGTCGTCATGACCATCTCAGGTCACCATGGCGACGATCAGGTCCTGAAGATTACAATGTGGGAGCAGTGATCGGAGGAGAGAGGAAGCACAGTCCCCCTCTCCCAATCCGCTAAGTGCTTTGATGGATATTGATCGTGGCATTTAGGGGCTTAAACTGTCCAGAGCAGCGCGGGCACCGCTCCTGGCAGCGAGTGCCGGGTCTCAGCTGTAACATCAGGTGATTGCATGGGCACAGACAGCCGCAGTGCCCGCAAAATTGCCATGACGTACCTATACATCCTTGGTTGGGAATGACCTCCCTTCCAAGACATGTAGATGTGTTCATTGTCTGGAAGGGGTTAATTTACGCCTAGCAGCACTAGATCATCTTATGATGTTGGATGTGTGCTCCGTGCCTTTATCTACAGCAATGTAATTTATTAAAAAAAAAAGAAAAAAACCAGGTGCAAATGCAATAATGAATTGGCGTTTAAAGGAAACCTGGAGATTGAAAAAAAAAAAAAAAAATACTTAACCTGCAGTTATGGGGTTAATCTGTGGGTTAATAGCATTCTCAACTTGCCCAGCGCCTGCACTTACTGCTTCACTACAGGGAGGGTATTAACCTTATTCCTCCCCGCAGTGTTTGGCTTCCAGTAACAGGGGTGACGCTGGCAGAGGTTCAGACACTGCCCAGTGTACAGTAAGTGTCAGCTGTCACCCCGCCCCGACACTGACTGACAGCCGGCTCAGCAGAAAGTTCATTTCCTTTTGGCAGCGAAGCTCTAAGAGCAGGTGCCAGGCAGGTTCAGAACGCTATTAACCTACAGATTTACCCAATATCTGCTGGTTAGTAGCATTTGTATTTTTTTTCACACGACAGGTTCCCTTTAAGGATTCCATCCATGGACTTGGTTTCTATACACAAGGCAATCAGCAGCCCTGTGGTTACTAGTTCACCCACTAAGGCTACGTTCACACATTTGCGTATTTTGCTGCGCTTTTTGCCGCGTTTTTCGGCCGCGCAAAAAAGCGCAACAAAATACGCAGGGGCTTTCACACACTGCGCTTTCTTTACTCCAGAAAGCGCAGTGATGTCACAGAGGGGAGGAAGAATCCTGCTTCCTCCTCCCCTCTGTGACAGCCCCATTAGATTTCACAGAGTATTAATATACACTGTGAAATCTAAATTAAACAAAGGCAAATGTATGTAAAATAAAAAAGAATGAATACATCACCTCTCCGGTGCCTTCTCCCACTGTCCGGTGCCTTCTCCCGCTCTCCGGTTCTAAGTGAGAGGTGTACTGATAAGACCTGTGGTGACGTCAGAGGGGGGGCGTTCCCAGCGCTGATTGGCTGTTCGCGGTCATGTGATATGTATCACATGACCGCGAGTGCCCGGGAACGCCCCTCTGACATCACCACAGGTCCTGTCAGAAGAGATCTCACTTGGAACCGGGGATCGCACAGCGGCAGAAGGCGTCGGACAGGTGAAGTATTGATTCTTTTTTATTTTACATACATTTGCCTCTGTTTAATTTAGATTTCCCAGTGTATATTAATACACTGTGAAATCTAATGGGCGGCCACAGCTGTCACAAAGGGGAGGAGGAAGCAGGATTCTTCCTCCCCTCTGGGAGAATACGCAGAAGTAGCTGCGTAAACAATTGACATATCAATTGTTTACGGAGCTGCGTTTTCTCCCGGAAAACGCACTGCGTATTTTTACGCAATGTCTGCACTGCAAAGTGAATTTCCCATTCACTTTGCTGGCAGACAAAAGGCACATTGCGTATTTTGAAAAGCGCGCGTAAAAAAGCGCAGCAAAATACGCAATGTGTGAACGCAGCCTAAGGCTGATTTCACATCTGCGTTTACGTGTAATTCACGGTAGATCTGGCAGATGTCGCCAGATCTGCTGCACAATGGCTGACTTACGGCACCGATCCGGCAAGCCCCATTCATTCTCTATGGGGCGTGCGGTCAGGTGTGGCAAGTGCAGTTTTGCCGGATCTGGCACTTTCAGACGTGCAAAAAAATGCTGCTCGCAAGTGTCGGATCTGCTGGATACAGCAATACTGCACTTGCCACACCTGATCGCAAGCCCCATAGAGAACGAATGGGGCTTGCCGGATTGGTGCCGCAAGTTGGCCGTTGCACAGCAGATCCGGTGACATCTGCTGGATCTGCCGCGAATTACACAGATATGAAAGCAACCTTAGAGATAAATCGATCCTTATACTTCGGACTCTGGGATTTTACAAGCAATGAATACAATGGCTTCAGGCAAATTGCACATCTACTAATAACTCACCACTGCCCAGCTTTAAATGTAAAGTCACTATTTTCCACAGCAAGCCGGACTCTCTTCACAGACGAAGATTCATTCGCTATCCCACAAATTTGTGCAGGAGAAATAACCTGTCAAAAAAAACAAAAAATAACAATTATTACTTCACTGTGAAAACCACTTAACTGCTTCTTAATAGTAGAAGATTTCATACAAGATGAATATCTTGTATAATGCTATTATAAATATGGATTTGATATGTCCTAATGAGAATCTGTCACCAGGATTAGACATGTTACTGAAGGAAACAGAAGAGACATTCATTTCAGAGCAATCACCAGAATGCTCCTGGGTGGTTAGAAGTTGTTGTTGGAGGAGGTTTAGATCCCATTCTATACTGGTAGCTGCTGTTTTCAGACAAAATTTGGAGTGAGCCCCCTCTCCTGTATAAGAACAAACCCTACACATGGCTGGTGTCAGGATGCTTTATAGTTGGCACGGCACAATACTCATGGTAACGCTTATCTTTTCTTCTCCAAACAATCATTCTTCCGGATATCCCAAGCAGTCTGAAGGGGGCTTAATCCGAGAAGATACGGTCACCCCAGCCCTCTGCAGTCCAATCTCCGTACTTCCTACCAAATTAATGTCTCTGATGAAGCCCCTTTCAGGCTGTTTAAGACACCTGGAACAATGATTGTTCGAAGAAAAAGCGAGTACTGCCATGAGTGTTGTGATGCCAACAGTAATGTGTCCCCACCCCAGATCACTCATGTGTAGGGTTGATTTTCATTCAAGGGAGTTGTCTCCTTTACAATTCTAATATACAGCGAAGGTACAAACAAAACTCAAAGACAAATATCACCAAAAATATAAATCAAATAGGTAACAATTCGTAATAGTACCTCAATAAATTTTTTAACCCCTTCACCCCTGGGCGATTTTCTGCTTTCTAGTTACCCTCACCTTCTTCCAAGAGCCATAACCTTTTTCTTTCCATCAGTATAGACATATGAGGGCTTTGCTTTTTGCAGAACGAGTTGGACTTTTGATTGAAATAATTTATTTTATCGTACAGTGTACAGGAAACTGGGAAAAAATCAAAGTGCAGTAAAATTGCAAAAACAGTGCAATTATACGATTGTATTTTGGGTTTGTATTCACCATATTCACTATATGGTAAAACTGACATGAGTTTGTAGATACCAAACATGTATACTTTTACTGTTATCTAAGTGGTGAAAAAAAAATCAGACGTTTTTAAAGAAGAAGAATTGCACTTTTTTGGCACCATGTTCTGTGACCCGTACCATTCTCATTTTCGGAATCTGGGGCTGTGTGACGGCTTATCTTTTGTGACTTGAGCTGACGTTTCAATTGATGGCGTAGGGACTCTTCTACCGTTACTGATCTAAGTAATTGACTTTGCATTTTGATAGATCAGGCATTTCTGAAACAAGCGATACCAAACATGTGTTTGGTTTTTTTTTGTAATAGTTTAATTTTTAAAGGGGGTGAACATATGTTTAGTTTTTTTCTTTACTTTACGTCTAGAGGGCCTCAGTACTGCACACTCTGAACACATCAACTGTCTACAGATGAGCTGCGGCACATCTGTGCACAGGAGAAATTATCACTTTCTGTGGATATTGGCACTCGCCAGGCATCGACAGGAAGTGATTCATGACAGCATTTGGGTTCATCACAGAACCTCGGGCTGTGAAGATAACAGCGGAGGTCCTGTGATCGCATTACGGGACCTCCGATGCCGGCGGGGAACGGCGCAATCCCCGTCGTAATGCTTTGGATCACGCCGTCAGTGACTGAAAGCGCGATTCAAAGGTTAACAGCACCGACTGGATCGCTGATCCGATCAGTGCGGTTAACTTCACGTTAGCTGATTACATGAGCTGAGATGTGTGAGGGATGATGTGAGCTCAGCACGTGCGCTCACATTAGAGGGAGGGATACGGTCAAGGACGTATATATGTCAGCGTACAAACCATGAAACATAACCAGAAAAAAAGCGCATAAGACTAAAGAATAATATTAAAAATGTATTTAATTAGAGAAAAAAATATATTAAAAAACAAAAGACATGAAATATAAAATCAGTATAGACAAGAGATGGCACCAGAACACCACCCAGGTAATATGAACAAATATACTAATCATATATATGTGTATATAATATCTATCTATATATAATATATATCATATACTCATATATACTGATCAACAAGTCCTATAAATAGAAAGATAAATAGGTAGTAAGAAAGGCTGCAGCAGAGGATATAGCTGGAGCAAGTAAAATAGTATTAAGATGATTCAACAGATGGGTCATTCCATGTCAAAGTGAACCAATGATTTTTACCTCTATTTTTTAATTCTTTTGAGATTTTGTTATTTGATAATAGCATGTCAGACAATGTAAAATGTGAAAGAAAAAAAATTATAGAATTTTTTTTTCAATTGATTTTCAAAGTTCGGAAAAAGTGCGAATTTTGGCATTGCCTGCCTTTACATTTCTCCTCATAACTCAGGCTAGAAATAAGATAGAGAAAGAAAATAAACACCATTGTACTGAGTACTGTACAGGCTTTCATCAGATATGTCACAAGAGGATCTTTGTTAATATTTTACCCATCCGAACGCAAAATTTTAAAACTTTCCGAAATAAGGTTTAATTTAAAAATTTCAAAAAATGCACGTGTTTGCTATGTTCCTAGCCACATCTGTACCAAAATTAAAATTGGGGTCGCAATGGGATCATATTTAAAAATATTTAACTATTATAACGTCAATTTGAAAATCTTGAATTCAGATCTGTTCAGCCTGTGGTCTAAAAGTGTGGGGTCTATATTTACCAAATAATCCAAGATTTTTAGATATTGCTGTATTATTTTGTTATGTTACAGCTTAGAAGCAGGAGAGGACAGAGGAGATGACGGGCCAGCAGCTCAGTCAATCATGTTAAAGAGGACCTGTCACCAAACCAGGCATGGTGATCTAAATACAGCACTGGATGCAGCATGTCTGCAGCATGCAGACAAGGGGTCCCCCAGCACTTGAGCAGCCCTGTACCCCGAGATAATACACTTAGAAAACTTACATCGTGCAGCCATTAAGGAGGTGGCTAGGGGCTGCAGCCAAGGGCAGATTCACACTCCCTGCATGTGTAATCTGCCCACCGCTGCCAATCATTCTTTCCCTCTTCTGCATTATAACACAGAGTTTTTTTTTTTTCTCTACCAGAAATGTCCGTTTAGCCCTGCCCCCTGAGGGGCGGGGCCAAATGGCAAGTTCTGGAAAAAAAAACCTGTTTAAATGCTGCTGAAGAGGGAGAGAATGATTGGCAGCAGTGGGCAGATTACACATGCAGGGAGTGTGAATCTGCCCTTGGCTGCAGCCCCTAGCCACCTCCTTAATGGCTGGAGCATGTAAGTTTTCTAAGTGTATTATCTCGGGGTACAGGGCTGCTCAAGTGCTGGGGGACCCCTTGTCTGCATGCTGCAGACATGCTGTATCCAGTGCTGTAATTAGATCACTATGCCTGGTTTGGTGACAGGTCCTCTTTAAGTATCTGCCCAATGCCGAGTCAGGAAGTAAGACAGAGTTTCAGAGCTTTGATTTCGTGACATACCTGGACACGTTCACTCTTGAACAAACAATAGTCCGTAAAAAGTCATCAAGGCAGTCTGTGTACTACAATATTGGTGAGTGTGTTTAAAGATTGAGTAAATTTATATTAATAGTTACATGCTTTTCTTATTAAGGGCTAAAACACACAACTCTATTCTGAGTGATCATCGTTAAGAAAAACGCCCCCTATTGATTTCAATTACTATTTCAATTATAAATATTACAAATCTAATTATTATCATATAATTAATATAATTATAATGCAACACAGTATATTATCGACTATATAATTGCCGAATCATGTCCGGCTGGCGGCGACCAATCAGCGAAGAGGAGCACGGCTTGGTATATTGGCGCGCAATTTGAACTGCCGCTCATAGTGTGACGCACTTCTCTGCTGTTTACAAGGCTGTCAGTCGTAGTGTGATGCAGTTCACTCCTGTTTACAAAGTATTCTAGAATACCCGAGGCGTTAGAATCGGGCCGCCATCGAGTAATATATAATATAAATATAATTATAAATATTTCAATTACTAATTATGTATTTATCCTGGCACTTACAATATTTGTTTTTTAGGTTTCTTTCTTGTTACATATAAATGTTGAATTCAATAAGTTAAAATATAAAAAAGGTGGGGGACAAGAGGCGCAATAGTGACACTGCAAAATGTCAAGGTGGTGATGTGGAACCACTCACCTGATCCAGTTGTGATCCCCACAACTGGTTTGAAGGCGTATGATGGCATATGATACTCAAGCTGCTGCAGGACCTCCACCAACCACTGACCAATGGTGATATCCAGGATAATAATGGGGATAAAGGTGTATCACGGTCCGCGCTGCTCCAAGCTCAAAAAAACTCACCAATGAGTCAGAATTTCATCAAACAGATTTTCATCCTTTTAGAGGAAGGAGGATAAAAGGATGAAAATCTGTTTGATGAAATTCTGACTCATTGGTGAGTTTTTTGAGCATGGAGCTGCGCGGACCGTGATACACCTTTATTCCCATTATTATCCTGAATTCAATAAGTTGTAATTTGAAAATAAAAAAGGAAGAAACTCAAACATAAAATAAAAAAAATATATAAATTTGACAGGTCCCAAGTTGAATCCCTGCACAAATATAACCAAGAACACAAGTAACACAAAGGCATTTTTTCACAATTTTAAAAAAAACAATTTTGTTCACAATTGGGCATCAAAATTTTGAGTTTGATTTCTCCAAAACAAAATATAAAGAAACATAGTCTTGTGACATATCAAATGAAAGCCGTTACCGTTAGGGTATGTGCCCACAGGACGTTTTTTAAGCAGTCCTGAACGCAGCAAAACCTGAGGCTCCTGGAGTCCTTGACAGGAGATTAGCTATGATATTGTCTGCACTTTTTTCCGCGTTTTAGATGCTGCCTTTTTTCATGCGTTTTTTCCATTGACAGAAGCAAAAATGTAGGAAAATAATTAACATGTCAATTCTCTCCCATCCGCACCAAAAACGCAGGTATTTGACAGTTCTTGACACTTGCAAAACCAATGTGTGGGCACAGCGTTTCTGTGAAACACATTGGTTTTGCTGGGAATCAAAACCGCAGGAACAAATTAGCAAACATTACCATAAAACCAATAGTAAACTGCATGCAGAAACTGCAGGAAACAAACCTGTGGGCACGTACCCATATGAGAAAAATTATGCCTCTCAACTCTTTATCTTAATTCTAGCCTGAGATATGATAAAAAATGTAAAGCCATACCGGGCCAAAATTGGCACCTTTTCAAAACTTTAAAAGTCCGTAAAAAATTAACTGATGAAGAAAAAAATTTAAAACTTTTAATTTGTAATTGACTAAAGTTGACGTCAGGTAAAAAAAATATTCATATTTGGATCACGTGATATGGAATGACCCAGACATGAGTAATAAAGATAGTACAATAACCAAAATCATGAGATCTGGTGCTGTGGTGGTATCCCCCCCAAATATCAGCATATATGTGGGTGTCACGGTGGCTCAGTGGTTAGCACTGTAGTCTTGTAGCACTGGGGTTCTTGGTTCAATTCCCACCAAGGACAACATCTGCAAGGAGTTTATACGTTCTCCTGTGTTTGCATGGGATTCCTCTGGGTTCTCCGGTTCCTCCCACACTTGAAAGACATAAGGTAACTTTACACACACCAACTTATCTGTCCAACTTCTGACCAACTTACTGGCTGCAGTGAAATCATGGACACATTGTTCCATTTGTACACAGCCACAAAATGGAGCAATGTGTCCATGATTTCACTGCAGCCAGTAAGTTGGTCAGAAGTTGGACAGATAAGTTGGTGTGTGTAAAGTGGCCAATACTGATAGGATGTTTAGATTGTGAGCCCCAATGGAGACAGTGTTGCAAATGTATGTAAAGTGCTATGGAATTAATAGTGGTATATAAATGAACATCATTGGTATAGTTGTACTCATAACCTAAGTGGTGTTCTGGTGCCGTCTACTGGCCATTACAACATACTGCTCTTGGCTATATTGATTTTTTATTTCATGATTTTTTTCTCTAATAATATTTTTTAATCTTATTCTTTAGTCTTATGCACTTTTTTTCAGGTATATCCTTAAGGGGAACATGTTACTAGGTTTTTGCAACTTAATCTGAAAGTAGCAAAATATAGGACCCGAGATCCTGATTTAAATGAGGTGTGACTTACAGGGCTGCTCAGTGTAGTTTTCATAAAATCATTGTTTAATCATTTGGAGATTATCAGTAGTCTGGCATAGTCACAAACTGCTAAATCTGCACCAGAGAAAACACTAAGGGCCGCTTCACACTGCCGCATGATCCGGTACGGTTCTGTCCGGGAGGACCCTGATAGCCGCGGACCGGATCAGCACACAGGACTGGAGGGCTACTACGCCCTCCAGTCCGGTGTGCAGTGCACGCAGCTGCAGCCGCTGACAGGTCAGGACCGCGGCGCCCGCGGTCCTGACTTATCAGCAGCGGGGACTGCGTGCGCTGCACACCGGACCGGAGGGCGTAGTAGCCCTCCAGTCCTGTGTGCTGATCCGTTCCGCGGCTATCAGGGTCCTCCCGGACAGCCCCGGACCAGATCGTGCCGCAGTGTGAAGCCGGCCTTAGGCTGGTTTGACACTGCAGTTTTTTCCTGATCAGGGTTCATCTGGTTTGTGTGTCAGAACCAGGAGTGTCTCCAAAACTCAGAACAGGTGTCAATCTTTCAATTATAGTTTTTCTCTGCAAGCTTCACACCTGGTTTTGGCACACAAACCTGATAGAACTGGATCAGGGAAAAATCTGCAGTGTGAAACCAGCCTAATTTTATCAAAATGACAGCAAGCAGCTCAATAAGTGACACATCGCTGGAATCAGAGTCTCTATTTCTACATTATGCATCTCTCAGATGGGATGGAAAGATCTGGTGACAGGCTTTCTTCAACAATTTTGCCTAAGAACACTGAGAAAAATGCACTCAATTACTCCTTTATATGCCAGCATGGGCTTTAGAATAGCAATTTTGAACTTATGGTTTATTTCAGTTAGGTATTTAGTAGATTCGCAGCGCCCAGGCCAGCAGGCTGGTCAGTAACCTGAGGCCGCTGGGTGGAAGGCCGGAGAACAGTCTTCTAGCTCCCAGAGTCATGTGCTCCTCTTAATTGCGGCTAAACGTATGCGTGATGTAAGGTGAAATTATGATGTTGCAGCAAGCTGGCTAATCAAAAGAAGAATGGGTTGCAAATGTGAGGGGATAAAAGATGGCTCTCAGGGATCCTGTCCAGCAATCAGGCTGCAGGACTGGGTCTTATAAATAGTTTTCCACCTACTCTAGCGATTCTAGATACTAGATACTATGACCCCTCTTGCTTCAAGTCCGCTCTTCTGACTCGCACCTATTCTGTATATACCACCCAGGGATCCTCTGGCATTTTGTGCTGACAGTATCAGGCAGATGTACCGTTACACGGCACGACGTTGAACCGATGTCGGCAATGATTTGGGGGCGCGCGGTCGTTTTTGGCATAATTTCAACATCGCTGGTGAGATGTCACACGTCTAGAAATCATTGACGACGCACCAACGATGTTGTGAGCAGGGATCGTTCGCTAACCCCGTAACCGATCCCTGCTCATTGCTGTGAATGGGCGAAGTTGTCCACGACATCGTTATCGTGGTGTCACACAGAATGATGCAGCAGGGTGCTGGAGTTGAAATCGTCAGGTTTTCCAACATGTTGGTAAACCTGTCAACTCTGATCCAACTATTTATCGTTGCAGCTTACCAGAGTCAAACGCAACGAGGTCGCAACGACGTCGCTGGTATGCCTCCAAACCAGTGACGTATCAGCGATGTCGTTGACAATGTCGTGCCATGTAACAGGGCCTAAAGGCTGAAGGCACACTGTCATGCATGAAACACGAAGCGTGTTTGATGCACAACAGTGATGCGAGAGATATGCTTGTTTTTGAGTGTGTGTGGTGCGAGTTGTGAGTGTGCCTGCTTGTATTCATGTGACTGTGCTGCGAGTGTGAGGTGCGAGTGCGTGTGTGCTGCGTGTGAGTGTGATGCTGTTCATGGTCCTGAAGGACCGCGGACAGCATTTGTCAGGGAATTTAAACTTCGCAGCTGTCAAAGCCCCGGAGTTTGAATTTCCTGCTCTGTGCCTCTACAGAAGCCAAACATCTTGTACCGCTGTGACAGCAGCGGTACAAGATGATTAGTTCAGAAACAGATGATTAGTCAAATTTAATGATTTCTGGGCTTTCTGTGGCTATTAACCACATCAGCAGCCTCTGCTCGGCGTGTCTGCACAGAGGCTGCTGATGCAGCACATAACCCGGTGTTCGTAGGGTTAATAAAATGCTGGTGTGGAGGCAGCATGTGTCAAGACAGTGTCCTCACTCTCATTACACATGGTGTCATACACCATGGGTCTGCAGGGGTTAATACCTAAGTAAAATTTTAGCCACTAATTGTCAGGTGAATTTTCAGAACATTAGAAGTCGGCGGCGGGTCAGTATGTAATTTGCGTACTGTACATTGGTACAGGCTCCTGCATGGAGCTATCCGGGGTGCTGTACCCTATTTACTTACAGCACAGATCCGGCGTCTCCTCGCCTGAGCTGTCTGAGGTGCTGTAATGACATTCATTACAGTATCCTCCGCTCTGTTACTGTAAATGCGGAGCGGTCCATGCCGCCGTGGTGCTGAACACATAGTGGTGGACAGCTCTGCATTTACAGTAACAGAGCAGAGGATACTGTAATGAATGTCATTACAGCACCTCAGACAGCTCAGGCGAGGAGACGCCGGGTCTGTGCTGTACAAAAATAGCGTACAGCACCTCGGACAGCTCAATGCAGGAGCCTGTACCAATGTACAGTACGCTAATTGTGTACTGACCTGCCACCGGCTTCTAATGTTCTGAAAATTCATCTGACAATTAGTGGCTAAAATTCTACTTAGGTGTTAACCTGAGAGCACCGGATCAGATCAGTACACAGAACCGGAGGGCTAATATGCTCTCCAGTCCGGTGTGCTGCCGCTGCTGATGAATCAGGACCGCGGCTTGCACGGAGCTAGCCGCGGTGCTGAAACAACAGCGGTGTGCAGCCGCAGGTGTCCGGTTCCCTGATCCTCCCAGATCGGGGCAATCCGGCCCCATAGGCTCCCATGTTAGGGAGCATTGGATTGCACCGGATCTGGAAGGACCTGGGCGAATCCGGGAGTAGGCAATTAGAGGAGATATTCTCCTCTCAGACACAAAAACGCTGCAAGCAACATTTTTGTGTCCGTGAGAGAATTCTGAATTCTCCCGGATTGTCCCGGACAGATAGAAACTGGATGGCAGAGAGCTGCCATCCGGCTCCATAGGATACTATGGGGCCAAAATCTGGTCCGGATTTACACTGACAGCCACGGATCGGATCAAACCCGCTATGTGAAGCCGGCCTAACTTTGCTTGAACAGTAGTGTTGGTTAAGGATAATTTCAGTTAGTGTTGGGCGTTAATTGCCATATATATAAAAGCAATATGGCCCAGATATATGCAAAATGTGATAATGCCTTTTATTAAAGTGAAGTGCTAAATAAAAACATTTAGAAACCAAAGGAGAGACATCTAACAGCAGAAGGAGGAAACTCAAACCCACTAACCCACATAAATATAGGTAATGTAATGCAAACAATGAACATATACACTGGTCAAATACAATAACCATACAATCAAAAACAGGCTGGTTAAGGTATACACTGATTAAAAGGTAATAACCATAGTATATATAGCAACATATATAATGATATTGGTACTAGTAAAACAGATGACCAAGACCCAAGGTGTATATAGAAAATAATAGGGGTATTTGGGAGAGGTAGCCCAACCCATTACACCAACTAGTGGCTTCCTCGGTTTTTATGCTTTGCTGTACCCGATCCCAGTCATTCCCTAATTGACTACAGCCTCCTTCAATCCCTGTACTTGTCATTCCTGTTACTGACCCAGCTTTATTTGACTAGCTTTGCCTCAGACACTCTCTTCCAGCTAGTAGCTACTCCATGGAGATGACTCAGGGGTCACGGTTATAAGAACATATCAAATTCAAGGCCACGGTTACTGTGGCACCTGCAAGACGTTGTGACTTGTGCCTTTTCAAGGTTTTACTTAAAGATTTTATTTTCCATGAATTTAAAAATGAACACAATTTAACAATAAAATATAAATATACATTTTAAAAGATTTGACCACTACTTAAGGCTATCAATATCTGAATGGTGGAGTGCTACACCCGTCACTCAGCTGCTACTGGCGCTGGCAGGAAGTTCTTGATTGCTGACACAACACAGGAGCTGCGCCAAAATCACAGTTCTCGCTGTTGGGTACTGCAGATCCATATAAAAAAATCTAACCCCGACACACACCATGAACGTGAAGACAGAGCAGTTGCTTTTCAGGTTTTTTTATTGCGCAAAAAGTGTATAGTTTCCAAAAACAAACGTTTCAGCTCAAACATGAGCCTTCATCATAAGCCCTTTACCCCTGAGCACCTAACAGTGGTCGATGCCGATTCTATTCTATTCGCATTAGGGTACTGTGTCTCCTATTATTTTGCATAGGGGTGGATCTGCAGTACATGGCCACGGCCACTACAGATATGAAAGAACTGCTGTGTTGTGGCAGCATCCAAGATCTTAAAACACTGGTAACAGCGGATTACTGGGGTTCCAGGTGTTGCACCCCCATTAATCAGATATTGATGTAGCAGACAAACCCTTTAAGAGGCATGTTATTTTTCTTGGCCAAAAATGGCATTATTACAACAGACAATAAATCATTACATATAGGTACACTCAAAATTGTGAGACTAAAGTGAAAAATAAAATATAAATGTATGTATATAATGTATCATAATCAACATAAAGCTTCGAGGGCCTGTTCACATCACATCATGGCCCTCCCTTTGGCGCATATGCTTGTATCTGGATGACCGAATTGTCCACATTTATTGTTACTTGTATTGTTACTATGTTACTTGTCCTAGTCTGCCCCTTTTAGCATGTAAAGCGCCATGGAATATAATGGCGCTATATAAATAAATAATAATAATAATATGCTGGGAAAAACTCACAGAATACGTGCGGAGGGAATAAATACCCTAAAGTGTTTCTTTTAGGTCGGTTATACCGTATGATCTTTTTTTTGAGGTATAGAAAGTGTGGTACACAGGGCTATTTTCTATACAGAGCTAAAAAAAAGAATGAATGATTGTATCAAAATGTTTTGTTTCCTTTTTGATTGTGAGCTTTTCCCAGCGTATATGCAAGAGAGAAACTAAACGTGATGTGAACAGCTCCCAATCCTTATATAATACACGGCACACAGTTATGAATGATCAGACAACGTGTCTTTAATACGCGACTTACCTCTTGCCTGAAGGTGTTCGCGGTTCTCTCTAGGTGATCAGTTTTTCTTTGTGATGTCATTTTCCGTCTACGTCAAATAAATCCAAAATCTGGGGTTAGAATATTCATGGTGATGCCTAATCCACTAATAGATGCTCATGGCATGGCTCGCCAGGCTCCATAAAAGCACAATTTTCACTCCTGAGTTTCTAATCTGTGCATCTGACAGATCAGCAGCAGAATGGGCTGTGCTGAATAACCCGGGGTGAAGCCACTTACAACCCTCTGCTCTACAACAACAAAGATCTAGTGTTGGAGAGTTTGATGAGCAACTCTTTCCGAAAACAACAGAACTGCCCTCACATCACTTTTTAAACAATATTTAATAGAGCCTGCAGACACATCACCCACCTATTCAGGGTCCGAGCGCACAAAGCTGGGGCCCTCCACAGTAATGAGGCCGAATGACTAGTGAAAATTCCAGTCGTCCCTCGGAGCACTTGACAGGAAGCAGAAACACCAGCAAGAGCCATGGCCGAGGCCGGACACGCGGACACTTATACCTGTCAGACAAGAGAATTACACCGTCATCAGAAGTCACATCTCCATAACACAGATACACAAAGCTGCTCTGGTCTACAAAAATACAATCCACTGCTGCTCTAGACTTAAAGGGGATGTACTATCTGAAAAGGCTGGCTACATGAGTCAGCTTATTGTAATAAATATAGATATCTTTAAGTCTTTTATTCCACTACCCACAAACAAAAATAATAAAAATAAAACATGGAAGACACAGGTCACAATTATTAAACCCATCTGCCGCTCACAGCAATCAATCACAGCTTCTATCATGCAAAATAATGTTTTTCTGATTGATTGCTATGGGCATTAAGGGTACCATCACACTTGGCGATGCACCAGAGATCCCAACAGCGATACGACCTGGTAGGGATCGCTGGTGCGTCGCTGTTGGGATGTCAAATAGAGATCTCACCAGCGACGCAACAACGATCCGGAATGATACGGAGGTCTTTGGGATCCTGTTTCTCAGACCTGTAGTATTGAGGTCGTTGTCCCTGCCAAACACACCGATGCATGCTGCCCTGTGGGACCCCAACGATCAAAAAATGGTCCAGGTGACTCTGATATGACTAGCGATCTCACAGCAGGGGCCTGGTCGCTGCTGTGTCAAACATAGCGAGATCGCTATTGCATCACCAAACTTGTGACTTAGCAACAATCTCGCTTAGTGTGACGGTGGCTTAAGGTCAGTTTTTTCTGATAGACAATCAATGTACCCTAAGATACTTGTTCTACAAGGTCACTTCTCAGACACAGGGCAGAGAGAATCATCCCATTATGATTACAGGGGGATGAGTTAAAGGGGTTGTCTCAAGTTCTTAAAGGGAATCTGTCAGCAGGATTTCAACTCCCAAACTATTTATATGTGCATGCAGTTTTTTCATGGACAAGTTCAGCCATACCTTTACATGGCCATGGTCGTTCCTCTGTCACTGAGAAATATGGGTTTTGATATATATATGAGGTTGAAGAACTACTGTAGATTTGAAGCCTCAGTCACTCCAGCTCTATTGCCCAGTCTGTGCTGCCTCCTCCTGCTTGACTGGCAGCTCCTTTGCTGAAAGTCACACATAATAGAGGCGGTCAGTCAAGAAAAAGGAGGCAGCACTGCTTGGGAAATAGAGCTGGAGTGACAGTGGCTTCAGATCTACAGTGGATCTTCTGCCTCATTGACATATCAATTTACATGTTGATTTCTCACAAAAAGAAGAATGGATTGGTCATGTAAAGATATTGCTTGACTTGTCTTTGCAAGAGCTACACACGCATATAAATAGTGTTTTGTTTTCCTATTTTTAATTTGGGGGGAGAGTTACATTATGCTGACAGATTCCTTTTAGAGTTGCAAAAAGCTGTTAAAAACAAGCAACTGCTTGCACGGTTCTGGACCGCTTGATCTGGTCAACTTCAATCCATCTGACCTTCTCCCATGTCTCTGGTAACAGAATGATAGAGAATACAATTTGGACCAGTGGAACAACCATGCGAGTGTTAGCTTAAAACATGGCAAATAAACAATGCGCCATATTCATTATCAGGTGCATGCCACATATTGCACCAGCAGCACACTGTTCATCAAGATTGGCGTTCAAACTCCCAGTCCCGAGGAATCGGGACAATGTGGTTTTGCTTGTACTTTCCAATTACTTGTTGATGTAATTTTCATTTTATAGTGATTTATTAATATGGCACACAGATGCCTACAAATTTAGCTACCGTAATTGGTTTAAGTGCAATTTAATGCCACAAGTTAGGATGATTTCAGGACCAATATCATTAAGGTGTCTTTGTTTAAAGCAGATTTCAGACCTCAGTGTTTCATAGTCAGAGAATGGGATGTGATGCACACAGGCTCCTGGTCTCCTGACCCAAACTGGACATCCTTATAAGTATATGTAAGACCCGTGTTTGGCCAAGAAAACCTTCCTCCAGTGCGTGCATTGCAGTCTGTATTCAGACCAATACAAACAGAATTGTGAATGTAGCCTTAGACTTTCCTTACCCATTTTGAAATTCTAAAATCTGAAGTATAAAGCATGTTGTACAAGTGATTTTTTTTTTGCCATGGCAAAACAATAATATCTACCGCACTAAATAATGTGCGGCAAAACAATGGAGCACAAAAACACCAAAAACGAGAATCAAGCACAATTATCTTACTAATGTTATGTCTCAGTCTGAGCACCAGAGAACCTTCATCACAGTCTCAAATCACTGACAAACAGGTTTTGCTCATGAATATCCCTGTATTTTGCACTATCCATCTTCCCCTCGGCTGGGACAATTTTTCCTGTCACTGCTGATGAAAAACATCCCCACAGCATTATTCTGGCACCGTCATGTTTCTCTGTGGGGATGATGTTCAGGAGCTGTTGGTTTGGCACCAGACATAGCATTTACCTTTTGGACAAAAATTTTAATTTTTGTCTCATCTGACCACAGCATCTTCCTCTATATATTTGAGAAGTCTTCCACATGTCTTTTGACAAACTCCAAACAAACATTCCAATTTTGGGCTGTAAGTAAAGGCTTTTTTCTGGCAACTCTTCCATAATGTCTGGCTCTTGGGAGTATATGGCTGATTGTAGTTCTATGCACAAATACTCCAATCTCTGCATGGGAATTCTGAAGCTCTTTCAGGGCTACCTTTGGTCTCTCCGATTAATGCCCTCCTTGCCCGGGCTAAGAGTTTTGGACACTTGTCCACGCACTCATCATCTCCCACCTTGACTACTGCAACCTCCTGCTCACCAGCCTCCCAGCTACCTCCCTCGCACCTCTCAAAACCATTCTCAATTCCGCTGCCCGACTTATCCACCTGTCTACCTGCTACTCCCGTCACCCCCCTATGCCAAGCCCTTGACTGGCTCCCCACTTCCCAGAGATCCCAGTTCAAAGCCCTAACCATGACATACAAGGCCATACACAACCTGTCCCCTCCATACATCTCCGACCTGTTTCCCCGATACCTCCCCTCAAGCAATCTGCTCAAGAGCTCCTTCTCTTTTCCCCTCGCATTTCCTCCTCCCACAACCGCATACAAAATTTCTCTCGTGCATCCGTCATACTTTGCAACTCTCTCCCCCACCACATCAGACACTCCCCTACTCTGGGAACCTTCAAGAAAAACCTGAAAACTCACCATTTCCTTCAAGCCTACAACCCACATTGAGACATAATCCGCTGCACTATCTCACCCTCACCTCTCCCCCTCCTACTGTCTCCCCACCCATCCCCTATAAACTGTGAGCTACCCTGGCCAGGTTTTAGTCTAGGGCCCGTTGTTATTTTTTTATATTGCCAAATATATATGCGTCCATCATTATAGTCCTCCAAATTAGATCTTGTATTATCCTCCAGATTAGTTTTATACTTCATCAAGTTCTCATCAACTTTAGTATCAATATCCTGTAGATCCTCTTCAGAGGTATGATCAACCAATAGAGATGTAGTTGTCTCGAGTTTCTTCTTTAAAACATCTATTTCTTTCTTCAGAAACACAATATTGAGTAATATGATGGCCCCCACAAATGCTATCATCTATATGGCTGTCCTGGAGAGTGAATACGTGTAAAAAATCAACATTTTGGTGCCGTGTCAGGGGCTGGCGTAGTAACATTGATGACATCTTTATTATTTGGGATGGTAATAAGGAAGAATTGGATGCCTTCTTAATACATTGAAGACGGACCAGTTCGTGAAAAGCAACGATTGTAATTGCACTTTGCACTTTACCAGTGAGCATCCAAAAAGGATGGTGGAGTCCATACCATGGAGTCAAGTCCTAAAGGTACCGTCACACGTGGCAATATGGCTTACATATCGCCGTAAATGTGTGTATTTCGGCAATGTGGAAACCACATAGCCTGTGCGTAGTGGCGTTAGACAGGGAGATTTTACGTCGTGAAAGCATCGGTGGAGCGATGCCTGATCACCCTGCTCTGCTGAGAAATCAGGCGATTTCCACCAGGCGATGTCTGCGCATCATGGCGTGTGACAGGGCAATAGCGTTGTAGAAAGCGAGCTCAGACAATCGAAGAAATTCCAGAGGCGTGCCTGAGCGTTCTGTTAAGCGCGTCCCGTCTGCCGCGATTGGTGGTCGCTCCTGCGTTCCCATTGGCTGGCCATGGCTAAGGTGCCATATTTGAATTGTGATATAGTAGAAAGGACACGTGTCATGTAGTGGGCAGACTTCCTGACAAGGCTGACCAATGGTGACGCAGTTGTGTTGCCCAATCGGAGTGGCAGGGGCGCGGTATATAACACTCTGCCACACCTGTCTCCTCGGCACGCTCACACTCTACTCCCACATTGCTGATGCGGTGGAGGCGTGTGACGCGCAGATTTGGCGGTGATGTGGCTATGTGAAATTGCTTCCGGTCTGCGGCAGGGAATTTCCGGAATGCATGATCGCCGAACATCGCACGCGAGATGTCTATGTGTGACAGGGCGACGGTGATGTGTAAAAAAGTGCCCGAAACAACGCGCTCACGTCAAATTGCCAGCCATATGGCGGCGTTATTGCTAAGTGTGATGGTACCTTTAGAGTACGGAGAATTGTCTCTGATGAGGGTTAAGGTACCGTTACACGCTTCAATGTTCAAACAATATCACTAACGATCTCGGGGGCGCGCGGTCGTTAGGACATTGTTTAGAGATCGTTGGGTGAGATGTCACACGTGTAGATATCGCTCACGACACACCAACGATCCAGCGAGCAGGTATCGTTCGCATAACCCAGCGAACGATACTTGTTCACTGATGTGAATGGGCGAAGTCGTGAACGACATCGTTATCGCTGTGTCACACACAACGATGCAGCAGGTTGGCTGATCGTGGATCGTCCAATTTGAGAAAATGTTCGCAAATCTGCGATCAACGATCCGACGATTTATCGTAGGCGTATTGTGTTACACGCAACGACACACTAGCGATGTAGTTTGACCGACTCCAAACCCGTGACGTGTCACAATATTGTACCGTGTGACGGTACCTTAAGATTGATTTGAGATTATGGGAGATGTGCAATAAGTTTCTCCAGAGGAGATACCCAAAGGAGGATTTTGTTCGACAGAAATGTAGAGCACCTGAAGTTAAACGTGATGATTTACTTATCCCAAAGAGTAAAAATAATCAGTTGGAAGAGAATCCCTTTGGTAACTACATATAACGGTTTGAGCAGGAGGGTATTGTGAGACAACATTGGCCACTACTTGGTAAAGGCCATGTAGAGGTGGAGGAATTTAAAACGCCGCCACTATTCTCCTACAGGAGGGGACATAATTTAAAAGATGATTTGGTTAAGTCCGATGTGGGCAGCTCAAAACGGAATATACAATTAACTGTGAGTCAACCGAGTTTGGGTAATTTCCCTTGTTTAGGCTGTGCATGCTGTGGGAATATGATCAAGGGGCGTAGCTCCTGTCATCCACAGTCTGGGAAAAGATATACATTCACAAGTAGCTTTGTTGTTTATGCTATATGTTGCCCATGTGGCCTCCTCTATGTGGGGGAGACTACTATGGAGATTAAAGCTAGGATTAGTAAACACAAAAGCAGAATTAGAACAGGGATGTCGGAGCTACCAGTCCCTAGACATTTCTCAAGCATGGGCCACATGGTTAACCAACTTCGCTTTAGGGTCATTGATTATGTGCCCCCACCCAAACAGTGGGGGGGGGGGGGGGGGGAGATAGGTCGGCCCTACTGAAGAAAAAAGATCTTAGATGGATTTTTGAACTTGAGACTCTGTGCCCAAAGGGTATGAATATTGACTATGATCAACGTGGCTGTTTACTCAAAAGATGATAATTGGTGTCTGTGATGTTTCTCGCACTCTCCTTTCCGATTATTGTTGTGTTTTTAACATTGATTTTAATTCTATCTCAGATTTAACATCAACTGGCCTTCTGGATATGGAATGGGGTTGGGCGAGTCCTTCTCCATTGAAAACCAAGGAAGTGGTTGATGTAGTTGAATGGTGGGTTGTCCTCTGTCCATCCATGATCCACTACATCATATATGAGATATAAATTTAAGTAATGGATAATCCTCATATATGTAATTTTGTGGCTTAATGTGTTCCTCTGGGTGGGGGTCCATGGATAATGGGATAAAAAAGTACATGTTCTAATCTGCATATATGGTGGTTGGTGGTATAGTATAACCATGCTGTATAGTTTTACTACCCTGATGTGGTTGGAGCATTACATACTATAGTATATGTGGGGAGGTTATTAGGGGCATTACTAAATAAGAATGTTATACTATACAGGGTTGCATACCCTTATATGATGTATTCTATGGTTATAGTACCGCCTTTCCCCGATAGTAAGACCCCCCCCCCCGAAAGTAAGACAGGGTAGGGGGAACAGGGGGGTCTGCTAATATAAGGCCCCCCCCTGAAAGTAAGGCCGCCTAGGGGGGGGGGCGCTGGGGAATATAAGGCCGGTACCTGTCCCCCGGTGTGTCCAGGCTCCTCCAGTGTCCTGCAGCTGCAGCAGCACTGGAGCAGATGGGGTTAATCACAGCCTAACTTGCTGTGTGCCCCTGCTGAATTCTGCCCAGCCTGACATCACAACAGCCCGGCTCGAGCTCTGATTGGCTCCCAGGAACCAGTGGGCGCGGCCTGATGACGTTGTGAGCTCTGATTGGCTCTTCATCTGGCCGCGCCCACTGGTTCCTGGGAGCCAATCAGAGCTCGAGCCGGGCTGTTGTGATGTCAGACTGGGCAGAATTCAGCAGGGGCACACAGCAGTTAGGCTGTGATTAACCCCATCTGCTCCAGCGCGGCTGCGCCTGCAGGACACCGGAGGAGCCTGGACACACCAGGGGACAGCGAGGACAGCGGGGAGCCACACTGAAGGCCGGTGGAGTCGGTAAGAAGCAGTGTGTATGTGTGTGTATGTGAATGTGTGTGCTTGTAAGTGTATGTATGTGTGTGTGTGTGTGAGTGTGTGTGTTTGTAAGTGTATGTGTATATGTGTGTGTGTGTTTGTAAGTGTGTGTGTATGTGTGTGCATGTGTGTGTGTGAGAGAGTGTGTATGTGTTTGTAAGTGTATGTGTTTGTAAGTGTGTGTGTGTGGGTTTGTAAGTGTGAGTGTGCGTGTATGTGTGTGTTTGTAAGTGTGTGGGTGTGTGTGGATGGGAGCCTGCAGTGGCTGGGGCTGCCAATATAAGACCCCCCCCCCCCACCCGAAAATAAGACATGGTGCCACTTTTGGCGCCCAAAAAAATATAAGACACGGTCTTATTTTCAGGGAAACACGGTATTATATAAGTGAATACCTGTTTCCCTAAATACTGATTGACTAATTTGTGAAGCAAAGGGTTAATAGTACCTTGCTAAAAGAACTATACTCTACTAGAGCAGGACTGTATATGTATGCCTGCATCTTTTGTTTACTAACCGTGACTAATTTGCAGATATTTGTTCCATGTATGTAGTTTGTGTAGTGAACAGCGATGTAGCCGGTGGAGGAGGCAGTCTCCGCTATTGGCGCACGCCATTTGCGTAAATAGCGCTGTGCGACAAATCAGAATATATTTGGTGGCTGAGTGACGTCCGCTTCAGCCAATTATGAGAGGACGCCGGAGCTTGCGCACTGGGAACCGGAAAATGCGGGTATTCAACTATCACAAGGCGGTATTCCATTGGCTATAAGCCATCATGTGACGATGTGATGATTTTGGATCACATGATGACCAAGGAAGCTCTTCTTGGATTGGATGAGGAGTTTGTTTACATCCCTGGACTTGTGGACGTACAATTGTTTATTTGGGGCACTGCTCTATTGAGGAGTGATCCATAGACTGGTATAGTGTGCTTCTATAATAAGGGTCCAGGGGGGAACAGTGGGGAATATTTTTAAATTGTATGTATTGATTTTTGCCATTGTTTATATTGGTATTCACCATGATTGCTGTGCATAATGAAGGCGTGGTGGTTACACTATAAAGGGTTTTTCTGTATAAGGGCTGTATGCTTGATAAAGATCCCTGTGATCGAAACATCCCGCTACATTGTTGGGAGATGGAATAAAGAAGCTTGAAAAGGACCAACTGGAGAGGTGCTGGCTCTTTTTTGTTTAACCTCATTCATCAGGAACATCACCCTTTTCTATTTTATATAGTTTTTATCCATCACAAGATCAGGGCAGATTTATCAAAGGAAAGTAAGTGGAGAGCTTTAGAAAACATGAAGAGCTGATACTGAAGGTATATAGAATAAAACAGGCCGACCATACTTGTGTTCAGATTTTCACAACCCCATATAAATAATATCCTGGTGCACAGCAAAGTGAATGATAAACAGAAGTAAGTGTTGTGTAACCGTATAATGATGTTACTTATCCAGCATATCACAGCCAAGCAAACATACAAGAACAAACCTTTCACCCAAACCCCAGGATCACAGATTAATCATATCCACCAACACTGCAGGATCTCACTCTCTTTTCCAATACCTGAAATTGAAAGGAGCCGATCAATTAGATTTCACAAAAATATATTATTTGGAAATACAATAAAAATAAAATAGGTAAGACACTATTATACACACATGAAAGTAGGGCACGTTCACATGGGTTGGACACTATGAAGATTTTCAAGGGGGCGGAAGATGACGTGCGGAGCGCGGGGGCGGGAGATGGCACGCGGGAGAGGGCGCGCGGAACGCGGGGGCGGGAGATGGCGCGCGGAACGCGGGGGCGAGAGAGGGCGCGCGGAACGCGAGGGCGGGAGAGGGCGCGCGGAACGCGAGGGCGGGAGAGGGCGCGCGGAACGCGGGGGCGAGAGAAGGCGCGCGGAACGCGAGGGCGGGAGACGGCGCGCGGAACGCGAGGGCGGGAGAGGGCGCGCGGAACGCGAGGGCGGGAGAGGGCGCGCGGAACGCGAGGGCGGGAGAGGGCGCGCGGAACGCGAGGGCGGGAGAGGGCGCGCGGAATGCGGGGGCGGGAGATGGCGCGCAGAACGTGGGGGCGAGAGATGGCGCGCGGAACGCGGGGGTGGGAGATGGCACGCGGAACGATGGGGGATGGTGTGAGGAGCACGGGGGATGGCGCACGGGGGTGGTGCACAGGGGGATGACGGCGATGACACACGGGGGATGATGCGTGGAGGGGAGTGCGGGGCAGGGAGACGTGCAGCGCTCAGGGGGAGACACACAACGTGTCTGGCATATCCTTTGGTGGCCTCATAAAACATACACTGTAAATTCAGTGTGAAGCCATCTGTACAGGATCACATGACTCTGCTGGCGGCTGCACGGGGTTACCTGTGTATATGGAGGCTCCTCACTGCTCCCAGCACAGTCAGTCACACAGGGGAACATCAGCAGGACGCAGTATGGCTCAGGGGGACATCAGCAGGGCGCAGTATGGCTCAGGGGGACATCAGCAGGGCGCAGTATGGCTCCGCCCGGCTCACACGTCGCTCCGCCCTCTGTATCAGAGCTGCCCTCACCTGCAGGAGGCGCCCGGGCAGTTGCCGGCTCCTGGGATCACGTGGGTGGATGACATTGGTAACTTCCGGGTACATCACCAGTGTAGGAGAAAAGACCAGCGGTGATGTCAGCACACGTGATCGGTCACGTGTGTGGGAGGAGTCAGGCCCGGTGATTGTACCGTATGTAGAGCTGGTCACGTGTTCCACTGCTGTGTTCGTCTGCTCGGTACCGGGACCTGACACTGCAGAGTAGAGGATCCGGCACACTGTCACTGCAGTCTACATGTCACTCCATAGACTTATTCATAACAATAATGTCAGGCTTCCAGAATAAAAATGCGTGAATGGACGTGTTTTTGTGTGTGAAGTTTGTCGTTTTGCAGCCCTTTCACATCAGCGTTTATTTGAAATCGCGGCAGATGCGGTGAAAAAACCGCATCTGCCGCGATTGCCGCTGCACTTGCGGCGCGGTTGCGGTAATCCCCATAGAAAGTATAGGGGGACTTGCGGCAGGTACGCACCCCTATACTTTCTATGGGGATTACCGCAACCGCGCCGCAAGTGCAGCGGCAGATGCGGTTTTTTCACCGCATCTGCCGCGATTTCAAATAAACGCTGATGTGAAAGGGCCCAGATCCTCTGGCCACCGTGCACTGACTTATTAAAACATCTAAAGCAGAAAGTACCGTCCTAAACCTCAGGGACACACATCCATGTGAGGCAGAAGCTGGGATCGGCGGGTGGTGCAGGCCCCTGTATGTCTGGCCCCTGTCGCAACCGAGACTAGACAGCTGAGGAGTTCAAATTCATGTCAATGTGATGTGGGGCATCACTAGGAATGTAAATCAGGTGTTTGATCAGTGGCCCAAAGCCATTTAACCCCTTCAATACCATACCTCAGTGCCCACTTTGATGCCCATTTTTGTGCCAGTCTTCTAATTTTTGTATCCATTTTTACGTGTCTTCACAACAGGGCACATGACTGCATAGTATTATGTACTTATGTGGCGCCCCGCAACGAGTGAGTCACAGGAGGGTATTGCAGCCAAGACAGTAGCAGCAATATTCTCTGATCCAGCAGTCATGTGGTTAACTTAGAGATCCATACCCTGCATGCCTCACTTAGTATAGAGGGCCAATCAAGGTCCTGGTGGGCGGAGTGTAAGGGTAGTGTGTAGGAGAAGGTAACACAATTAGGAGTCGAGTCTAGTCCAAGACAGAGAGAAGACACAGACTTGAACTTGAGAGGGGAGTAACGTAGGAGCGGGGGCTCCGCACCGCTGTGCAGCCCCCGGGCCGTCACCGGTCGGGTGTCAGCACCTGAGGCCTGAACAACCGGGATCGGGCGTTAAACACGGGTTCCAAAAGACTCCCGTGCCCAACTTACAGCCGGTTCGCTGGTACCGAAGCTAGCAGCGGTTCAGCTCTGCTGTGCAAACCAGAAGAGTGGAGGATCGCTTTACAGGAGCACCCCACCACCCGCCAAATCCAGTCGTCTAACCAGCGGAGTACCCACCGAGGGACCCAAGGCTCCCCAAAACATCCATAACGTACATTTTGGATAGGGCATTGAAGCAGCCTCCCCGTACCTGATCTGGTATTCCTGGGCGACAATGGCAACACTTAGCTAGAATGGAGGAACACCGCGGATCTCTGAGGGACACCTATCACTGCTGAGTCCACCCGGTCCACTACCCGTTAACTGTATGCCATGTACTGCTTGCTGGTTACAGTAAATTACCCGTTACAGAGACTTACAGTGTCCGTGCTTCCTTATGATTGCATCTGTCCGCACACAAGGTAACCGCAGCTGCCGCAGAACATCTTAAGCAGCTCCAGCCTCCGGGGATCACCGCTCCGCCTGTGGGGAGCATTCCATCTTGCTGCTATCCATCCCCCGGAGGCCCCGCAGCGTCGGTAAGACTTACCGAACTACTCATAGGTGGCGTCATGACAAGGTTAACTAACCAACTACTGTTCAGCCAACAACCCCTTTGATCTGTACCACCGGGCCCCCGCTACCGGCAGGCGCGGTCCATCCATGACATGAAGGAGGAAGCGAATGCCTGTCTAAACCGGAGCTCATGGGCCGGCGGTGAGTCACTTAGAATGTTTTCTTTTTATTGAAAAACCTGTAAAAATCAGAAAATAAAAATAGCCAAATAAGAAACTGGCGAATAAGAAACCAACTTCAGGACAAATAAGAAACCTACTTCAGCATCGTCCCCACGCGAGGTAATACACAGCATGCAACACAATTCCTACTCCAGGCCAGAAGGGGGGGCTCTATAACCCAACTTGAGGGGAGCTGCTCTCTCTAGTCGGGAGGAGAAGGCAGTCAGTGTAAGGAGAGGGAAGAGAGAGGTGTGAGATAAGGGCTCTGGGGAATTGGAGCTGCGTCAGAGCTCATCCCTGAGCAAAGCACTGACAAAAAGGATGCCAGAGTCCTTGGCTGTACGGGTGCTGTACGCCCTGTCAGCTGAATATGGAGGGCAGGGGGTTGCAAGCCCCCTGGTCAGGCAGAACACATGGAGGCACCCTAATAAACCAAGAGCCTCGGGTTGCCAGTGAAAACGCAGTGCCCGTGATAGGCTCACATTGTCTGCCACATAGATTAGAACCAACATTCAGGAGAGGATCGCAGTATAGCTACAGACAGCAGGGACCCGAAAAAGGAGTGCAGTAGAAAGGCCTCCAACCCCACCTGGTTAGGTGGACCCCCGAATGCTTCCAGACTAGCCGGTCTCCTATCATCTGTAACTGGTGTGCCACCCTGTGCCAGGTCACCACAGACTCCCTTGGCACACTGAAGGATTTCTCACAGCGAGTAACCCACTTACACAGAACACCTTTCACCCCAGGCCTGTAGGGAGAGCCCAATTAGTTGCCTTAAGCCAGTTCCCCCTATAAATACAGGTTCTGGAGGGAAATCAGCAGAGTGTGCAGTCACTATAGAACTGTGAAGAGCTTAGTGAGCTGAGCTGGTACTGGAGCCTTGCTAGGCCCATACCAGTAACCACCTGAGACAGTGGTATACCCGCAGAGTGGGGGTCGAAGGCAAAGGAGAGAAACTTGCTACAAGAAGGGGGCAGAGGAGTCATACCGACTCACCCCACCAGAGTTCCGGTCACTGAGTACGAGCTGCAGGGACAGAGAGGAAAGGCCCAACAGAGAATCCAGCATAACAAGGAGGTTTAGCTTCCCGGACAGCCGCAGCACCAGGGACCGTGAGTCCGGATACATACGGGATCCCAATAGAGAGCCCTCAGTGCTGCAACCCGGGTGTGGAGAGAAACAGAGAGAGAAGCAACGGTCTGGTCGGGTTCCATGCCTGCCAGACTCCAAACAGAGGACTGAAACAAGGAGGCCTACAATCCTACTCGCTGTGGAGATCCTAAAGTGTTTCCCTCAACTCCTGACGAGCGTACCCGTACAGAACACCAGTAAAGGTACCAAAAGACTTTTATGTGTGCGTGTCCCTCCTTCCATCTGCACCACACTGACCGCGCTCCCCTACTCCCACCTTGCACAGAAACGACTGTGCTACCCTATTACTCCATCACAACTTGCAGCCCCAGGGACCCTGCTCGTCCTGTAGGGAGCAATACCATCTTGCTGCCGCCCATCACCCCGGAGGCCCAAGCAGCGCCGATGCCATCACCGGCACCTACAGGTGGCGTCACGACTCGACATTTTTATTATTTTTTGTTTACTCGTTTTTCATCTGAATCCCCCGGGCCCACGGCCTCAGGCACCGCTACCCATGACTTCCCCTCCAGACGGCGCCTGAGTGATCCGAGTACCCCAAGGGCTTGGGGCTGGACACTGGTAGCCCAGATTGCATTATCATTTGCCAAGAAAGAAAAGGGTAAAGAAAACTGCACTTTTCTGTGTCCCTTGCTTATTCTCTGTACCGCAATGGTTACCACCACCTGAACAGACTGTCCTACCTGCCCTGGGGCCTTGCTCCACCCGTGGAGAGCTGTACCATCTTTGCTGCATCACCAACTGCCCCTGCGGTCTTGAACCATAGCGTCGGCCATCCAAGTGCCAAATACCACAGGTGGCGTCACAACTTAATCCCATGTAATTATTCCCCATTTTTATGACACAGCCAGGGTCACGCCTTCGTGACATCCCTAAAGAATTGTACGGCTCGATTCCGAGTACCACACAGCCCTGGTGGGGCGTGTCACATAGAGGGCTGTGCGGCCCTCCCAAGAAATGCCTCCACACACCATTGCAGACCCACTGCCAAACCAGTTATACTGGAGGAAGTTACAGCAGAACGTTCTCCACAGTATCTCCAGACATCTGTCACATGTCTCAGTGTGAACCTGCTTGTCATCCGTGAAGAGCACATGTAGCAAGGGCTGGGGTACTTGGTAGCCAGGCAGACAGTCATATTGAGTATCACGGGGGTGATTGGCCAGCTCCGTGTACCTGACTGAGCATATAAAAGGGATTATATTTCCGGGGAATGATAAAGAGTTTGTGACACCATTTATGGATTCTGGTCAGGGATGACCAGCACTCCTTGTAACAATCCCAGGGGATTGATGGTAAGGCACTGTGGCACCCCTGCGTCTTGGTCACCACAGTGGTATTGTACCTAATCCACAGGTGTGGAGCCATTGCTCTCAGGTAAGACTGGGACACAAACCTGAGACACACCAAATCTTACACCCAACACCATTCCCAACTCCAGGCCAGAGGATGCAGGGCGGAAGAAAGCCCTCTAGAGGGCAGTCCCCATCTACTGGTTTGAGGAAGGTGTAGTGACTCGCCCAAGCGGGGACCATGGGGTACTCGGAACCGGGCCCTCTGGACTTCGTCCGGGCTGTGGGATGCTGTCACGGTGGCGTGACCCAGTCTATGGTCCCCTATCGGGCGGTCAGTAAAAAGGGGAATTGGAAAGGGGTAAAAATAAAAAGTTTGACGTGACACCACCCGTGGAAGGCGGCCGGTATCGGCCGCTGCTGCGGTTTGGGACCTCTGTGGATGGTGGATTGGCAGCTGTGATGGTATAGCACCCCACGGGAGGAGCGGGTCCCCAGGGCATCCAGAGTTAGGTAATTTGGCGGGATGGGGAGCCAGCGGGGCTAAGCTGGCTGCGGAGCTGGATCAGGCTCCTGCTGCCTGCGTGGCGTTTCAGTCTACCACTCCTCAGGCGCAAAATGAACAGTCTGACACAATGCTGAGTTTCAACTCGGTTTACTTGGCTTCTCTTTGCAGGTACCTCAGCTTACAGCATAAGTACAGTGGTGGCTTCAGTAGTCCTTGACAACAAGGATGGCTTGTCCAGTACACCCCATTTTGTGTTCCTTTCTCGGGCCTCCTTTCTCAGCACTGCCTATTCTCCTCCTTCCTGCATGCACCTCCGCACGCGGAGCCCTGATCTAGCAGCCACGGGCCTTCGAGGGCAAACGGCAGGGTCCCCTGGCCCCAGTACGGCTGCCTTCTCTGCGCTGCGTCGGGAGTTGGCCACGACTCATGGAGATCTCGGTTCTGGGGTTGGAGCTTGGAGCCTTCCCGCCACCTTCAGGGCCGGGTACCTGGTTCTCGCCCTGTCCTTCTGCTTCACAGCTGATTTGGGTGCACGGGTGGATCACACACTGCCTGCGCCGCTAGGACTCTCTCCGTCTCTCTGTGGTCTATAGCCCTGGGGTAGGCCTCATTTTTGCTCGGGCCTACTATTTACTATTTACTTAGGTATGGATGAAGTGGGCAGTATTCAGTAACATGGAGGATGCTGGGCATCTTAGTTTCCATGGACACACCACAAAGTGTATACAGGAAATGATCACCTTGCTTTTCTTCCTGTTCCTGGCGTGTACTGTCAATGTGTAATTGGGAGCACATTTGTTTGGCATCTCATTAATTTATTATTTTGTATATAACTAGGTGCATTGGACTTATACTTCAGATTCCCCTGAGGAAGCTGCTAAGTGCAGCGGAACGCGTGGGGTCCCAGACCACCTGGTTGCAGCCGATTATTTGGGTAACATGTGTGGATGTAGCATGTTGTGGTGTGGTTCCCCCCCCCCCTATCCCCACTATCTTAGTGCTATAGGCTTAAGTAACAGGAAATAATAACTGTTGATTTGTGCTTCAATATTGTAGATTATGGATGATATATATCTACAGTGATGTGTCATATTATGCCATGCTATAGGGGTGGTGCGAACTCACTCAATGTTTCATCCCCAAGGCTCTTGATATACAATTATATATGATCACACAGGAATTATGCAACCAGGGTCATGGGACCTATCTTGTTTTCAAATGGTTTTAAAATGTGCAATGCACCAGTTTCTTTGTTAATTATTTAATAAACTTTGTCACATATACTGTGGTGTGCACAGGTTCATGGGTATGTGCTTTTAAGAAAGTTTCAGGATTTGGTGACTAGACAGGAAGAGGTCGATCCTGCTGTATATGTTTTGTATCTGGGAATAATATGTAAAGTCTCTACCCTGAAGATTTAAAATCCTCCAAACGTCAAACAACTGAAGAGTTTGGAGGAACCTTTTCAGGGACTGAAGCCTCTTAGCTGGAATAGAACTCCTACCTGAAGTAGAAGCGGCTGCCGGGTCCAGAGTGAAATTAAAATCCCCTCCAATAATTGTCGTACCTTCCGCAAAATCTGCCAGATGAACCAATAATGATCTGCAGAACTTTGTTTGGAATCTGTTAGATAAATACCAATTAAGTATAGTTAGTAAGTAACTAGCAACACGTATTTTGAGGAACACATAGCGACCTAGAGTGTCTACACAAGTGTCCAGAATCGAGTGTGCTAAATTTTCATGTAGTGCCACTGAGACCCCTTTTGTTCTAGCATCGAGGTTCGTAATATGTATTCAGGTTGGAAAATATTTATTCTTAACATTTGGTATATGAGCTGTTTTAAAATGCGTCTCTTGCAATAATAAAATCTGGGACTGTTGAGTAAAGAATCTAAGATCTTTTTTGGGGGGTGTTAAAGAGCAAATCTTTAACGTTGACATATTAAGGAAGGAGGCTTATTCCTGGGTAGAAGGGAGGGAAATGGAGGGACAGACAAGAAAGGGCCAGAAAGAAAGGGAAGCGAGAAAAAGGAAAAAAAAAAAGAAAGAAAGAGAAAGCAGGAAGGAAATAAGGGAGTAAGAATAGGAAATTAGGGGTAGATTAAGATGGAAAACCCAGAAATCCGGGGTAGCGGTATATGGGGTAATCTATGCGACAGTTCCACACTTGCCAACAGAGTATGGAGCCCCGGTGGTGCCTGACCTTTCCATTTGGGTTCCCACTCCCCTCCACTCAAGCCTCAATAAAACATATAAATATTTGCAACACAGGGAGTATAGCAAAGAAGTAACAATATCAAACCAAACATAGGAAATATTTAAGTAGTAGGAGAATATAAAGATGGAATTATCCTAGAGCCCTGTGCTGGGTAATAATAAGCATTAACCAGCCGCCCTTATGTTAGATGATTTCAAGGGGTAACCCCCCTCCCTCTCATCAGGAGGGGCAATAACCGCCCCTTAGCAATTTGAAATATATTTTAAAGCATTGTAATGGGATCCATCATATGCGTCCCGGATAATCAGCCCTCCCCATGCAGTCCACCCCGGACCCTCCCATCCCCTCTTCATCTGGATGAATCTCTGCCTATCTTTTGCTAGCAAACCCTCTGCTCCAATGTTGCCCATGGAATAACCCCATGAATATGGGATGTCTCTGTTCCGTAACTCATCCAGTAAGGGGCACAGTGCTCTGCATTTTCGGAGGGTACGCCATGATAGGTCAGCCAAGAGCTGTAGGGAGCACTCCTAGAGCCTAATCTGACCCGCTCTGTGAGCTTTTAGAGAGGATGGAATCTTTCACTTGATATTTATGAAACCTGCAAATAACATCCCTGGGACTGGCTCCATTTGCAGGTGGGGGCCAAGAGATGTATGAGCACAGTCAAACTCCAAGACCGAGCCCTTAGGGACGTCTCGGATGGAGTTGAAAATGCCCCGTAGAATATTGTCCAAGTCTCTGGGATAACCGACTCAGGGAGGCCTCTGATCCTAATGTTCTTCCGCCACTATGAAAAACATACTTTAACTCCTTCCCGACCTTTGACGTTGTACAATGTCATAGAAGTCAGTGACTTCCTGACCTTTGACGTTGCACAACATTATGGCGGGATCGCTGCACCGTTGCCACGGTAATCACCATCAGGTCCCGGTGTTCTGTGATTCTTATCACAGAACACCGGGGCTTGATGTCAGTGGTGTGGATTCCTCACCCGCCCCCACATTTGCTCTGATTGGCTGTTCAATCTTTGAACAGTCAATCACAGCGATCCTCTCTCTCCAGCTATGGAAGGGGCTGTCATAGCCCCTTCCATTGGATGGAGCGCTGGAGGGGATGGGTATCGCCCCCTCCACACTGATGGGAGTGATCTGATGCCTCCCATCAGCTGAGTGCCCACAAGTGCTCGCCCATTGCCTGCTTGTGTCCCTGCTCCTCTGCAGCCTCATCTCCCAGCATGGAGATCAGGCTGCAGTGTAGCAATCTGACAGTCGGGCATAGCGATCCACTATGTGATCACTGTGCCCGGGCTTTGTCACCCCGCTAAGTACTGGGATCTTATGATCACAGCACTTAGGGTCTGGGGAGAGGGAGCGCTGTCACTTACCTCTGCCCGCGGTGATCGGCTCATCATAATGTAATTACGATGAGCCAACCCCCTTAGTAACCCGACGTTGCCATGGCAACATCCAGTCACCTGACCCAATCATGTGATTTCTGAGACTTGGGTTAGCCACAGTGATGTCGCACTGTATGGCAATGATCTGCCATACAGTGCATCATCACTATGACACCAGAGACTACAATGAGGGATCAAGTGTCCTCTTATTGTAGTCTCTGGAGTCATAGTGATGTTGAACTGTATGTCAGATCATTGCCATACAGTGCAACATCACTGTGATCCCAGAGACAACAAAAAGAGGACACTTTATCCCTTGTTCTAGTCTCTGGGGTCATAGTGATGGCGCACTGTATGGCAATGATCTGCCATACAGTGCACTATCACTGTGACCCCAGAGACTAGAGCAAGGGATCAAGTGTTCTCTTGTTGTAGTTTCTGTCATCATAGTGATGATGCACTGTATGGTAGATCATTGCCATACAGTGCACTATCACTGTGACCCAAGAGACTACAACAAGGCATCAAATGACCTCTTGTTGTAGTCTCTGTGGTCATAGTGATGGTGCACTGTATCGTAGATCATTGACATACTGTGCACAATGACCCTAACCCCGGAGACTACAACATGAGGACACTTGATCTCTTGTTGTAGTCTCTGGGGTCACACTGATTGTGCACTGTATTGCAGATCATTACCATAAATTGCACAATCACCGTGACCCCAGAGACTACAACAAGGGGACACTTGATCTCTTGCTGCAGTCTCTGGATGTAGCAAAGGCGATCAAGCGTCGAGGAACCATCGTTTTGGACTACGTCGGAGGTTAATAAAGATGGATTCTGAATTCGATTTGTCTTTTTCTTTCTAATAAAAAGATTTTCCTCTGTATGGTGTTTTTTTTACTATTTACTAGAGATTCCTAATGGCCGGGTCTAACATTTGCTCGACACTATGAATCTCAGGCTTAGTGCCAGCTGCCAATAAAAAAGCTGGCATTAACCCCTTTATTACCCAGTTTGCCACTGCCACCAGGGCAACTGAAGAGTCTTGGTACAGCGCAATTTGCAGTGCGGGGGCCCAGAATGTTTGGGCCTATCCATGCTTAGGATTCCAGCCCCCATGTGCCCAGTTGTACCTGGCTGGACCAAAAATACAGCAAAGCTCCATGTCATTTTTTTTCCTAATAATTTCTCTCTATATATATATATATAAAAAATGATATCAGGCTTGATTGTATTTTTAGTTGACACCCAGGTACAACTAGACAGCTGGGGGTGGGTGGCAGGCCGTAGCTACAAAGTTGTACCTGGCTGGCCACGAAAAATATGGCGAATCCCTACATCGTTTTTTTCAATTATTTCTACAACTAAAAAGAAACGACATGGAGCTTCACCATTTTTTTGGTTGCTATCAGGTACAACTTGGCAGCTGGGGCCTGGAATCCTCAGCCTTCACAGGCCCAAACATACTGGAACCCCACACTGTGAATTGCAGCCCACAGCCACCCTAGAAAATGGCACATTCATTAGAGGCACCATTTTCTGGTGCTGAACCCAGACTCTTCCAGTTGCCCTGTGCTGGTGGCAAACTGCATAATAATGGAGTTAATTCCAGCTTTATTATTGGCAGCTGATGCCAAGCCCGAGATTCATAATGATGGGCTAAGGCTAGACTCCGCCATTAGGAATCTCTAATAAATAGTGGATAATACACGACACTCAGAGAAAAATAATTTTATTAGAACAAAAAACAAACAGGGACTATCCAAACAGGACATGACACCCACAGACCATGCCATCAATATCTGTGTTCCATAATGTCACCCCCTCGCTTCAGAACCCTGCTGTGTGCCCAAACAGTGGTTTATGATCACCTATGAGTTATCGGTGTACTCGGGAGAAATTGGCCAACAAATTTTAGGATATTATCCTGTTACCCATGTAAAAATGAAAAAATTGTGGTTACAAGAACATTTTTGTGGAATAAAAGTACTTTTTATTTTCATGGATCAATGTATGAAGCACCTGGGGTTCAAAGTGCTCACTGTGCATTTAGATAAGTGCCTTGAGGGGTCTAATTTCCAAAATGGGGTCACTTGTGGGGGAGCTCCACTGTTTAGGCACAGGGAGGCTCTCAATACGCAACATGGTTTCCGCTAACGATTGCAGCTACAGTTCCACTGAAAACATGAAATGTTGCTCCTTCCCTTCTCAGCCCAAACAGTGGTTTTCCGCTACATATGAGGTAACTGTATATTTAGGAGAAGTTACCCAACAAATTTTAGGATCCATTTTATCCTGTTGTCCATGTGAAAATGAAAAAATTGAGGCTAAAAGAACATTTTTGTGGTAAAAAAAGTACTTTTTCATTTTCACGGATCAATGTATGAAGCACCTGAGGGTTCAAAGTGCTCACTACGCATCTAGATAAGTTGCTTAGGGGGTCTAATTTCCAAAATGGGGTCACTTGTAGGGAAGCTCCACTTTTTAGGCACACAGGGGCACACCAAACGCGAAATGGTTAACGATTGCAGCTAATTTTCCACTGGTAATATCAAATGTTGCTCCTTACCTTCTGAGACCTGCTGTGAGCCCAAATAGTGGTTTTCTGCCACATATGAGGTATCGGTGTACTCAGGAGAAATTACCCAACCAATTTTAGAATCCACTTTATCCTGTTGCCCATGTGAAAATGAAAAAATTAAGACTAAAAGAACATTTTTGTGGAAAAAAAAAGTACTTTTTAATATTCACGGCTCAATGTAGTAGCACCTGGGGTTCAAAGTGCTCACCATGCATCTAGGTAAGTTCCTTGGGGGGTCTAATTTCCAAAATGGGATCACTTGTGAGGGTTTTCCACTGTTTAGGCACATCAGGGGCTTTTCAAACACGACATGGTGTCCACTAATGCCTGCAGCTAATTTCCATTCAAAAAGTCAAATGGTGCTCCTTCCCTTCCGAGCCCTGCCGTACACCCAAACAGTGATTTTCCACCACATATGGGGTATCGGCGTATTCAGCAGAGATTGCACAACAAATTTTAGGGTCCTTTTTGTGCTTTTACCTTTGTGAAAATGCAATAATTGAGGCTAAAATAAATTTTTTGTTGGAAAAATGAAAATGTAAACTTTTTCCTTCCATGTTGCTTTAGTTCCTGTGAAGCACCTGAGTGGTTAATAATCTTCTTGAATGTGGTATTTAGTAGCTTGAGGGGTGCAGTTTTTAGAATAGTGTCACTTTTGGGTATTTTCTGTCACGTTGACCCCTCAAAGTCACTTCAAATGTGATGTAGTCACTAAAAAAATGGGTTTGTAAATTTTCAGGAAAAATGAGAAGTTGCTGATGAACTTTGAACCCTTGTAATTTGCTAACAAAAAAAAATGTTGTTTCCACAATTGTGCTGATATAATGTAAACATATGGTAAACGTTATTTATTCACTATCTTGTGTGACATAACTCTCTGGTTTCTATAAAAATGAGAATGCGCATAGGGTCTTATCCTCAATAGAAAACAAATTCCATACAGTGTGAAAACTGCTCACCTGATTTAGTTGTGATGCCCACAACTAGCTTGATCGCTCAAACACAGCAGCCGCAGCCGGGAAACTCTATCTGGGACCAAGTGTCTTTCGGTCCGCGCCGCTGCTCCAATAAGTATCAGAAACACTGGAGTGCTTTGAAACAAGGTATCTTCAGTAAAACTGAAGATACCTTGTTTCAAAGCACTCCAGTGTTTCTGATACTTATTTGAGCAGCTGCGCGGACCGAAAGACACTTGGTCCCGGATAGAATAACTCTCTGGTTTGACAGAATAAAAATAAAAAATTTGAAAATTGCTAAATTTTCTAATTTTTTTGCCAAATTTATCTTTTTTTCACAAATAAACCAAAAATTATCGACCTAAATTTACCATTAACATGAAGCCCAATATGTCACGAAAAAGCAATCTCAGAACTGGATCCGTTGAAGTGTTATTACCTCATAAAGTGACACTGGGCAGAATTGCAAAAAATGGCCAGGCCAGTAAGGTCAAATCAATAAAAGATCGGGGAATAGGATTTTGGGGATTATTGTCGTGACGCCACCTACGGTGCTCGGCCAGGGATAGCTGACGCTGCAGTTCAGACCTCCGGGGCAGATGACAGTGCAGCCAGATGTTGTCGCTCCCCGTAGGTGGAGTGGGACCCCAGGGCAGTAATTAAAGTCAATGTGTGGATGGTGGTGAAGTGATAGTGCAGAACCGGGGACACCAGAATGATTTGAGGACACAGCAGGTGCAGTTTCACTCATTTACTCACAGTTCTTTAGCAGTCACATCCAGCCGGGTGCTGTGTCCTAGGAACAAGGGGTTCAGCCACTCCCAAGGAAATTGGAAAACACTTAACCGGCACCCCGTTCTGTGTACCTTTTCTGGGTCCTCTCATTTGTGCTGGCACTCTCTCCCTCCGGCCTGCACCTCACACTCAGTGTCCTACCCAGTGGCCACGGATCCTCCTAGGCGACGTTCTCTCTGTCCCCTTTGGCCCTATATGGCCACCTTTGCAGTGACTGACGTGGCTTTGGCTGCTGCTCCTGGAGATACAGCAGCCTCCGGTTCGCTAGCTGAGTCCTTAGTCCACTCCACTAGTCTGGTCCTGGTGATCCTCTGCGGCCCTGTTCCCTCCACTGCCTGTGACCGGCAATGGATGTGAGCCCTGTGGCGCCCCGCAACGATTGCGTCACAGGAGGGTATTGCATCCCTGATTGAAGATGCAATATTCTCCGTCTCAGTAATGACATGGTTAACACTCAGAGCTCCATACTCTACATGCACCACTAGAATAGAGGGCCAATCAGGTCTTGGTGGGCGGAGTGTAGTAGTAGTGTGTAGGAGAGGAGAGAAGAGAGTGGTCGCAAGGAGGGGAACGTAGGAGAAGTGGGCTCTGCACAGTGCCGTGCAGCCCTGAAGACCACCTACCGGTTGGCGCCATTACTCGGTGCCATAAACCGGGACCTGGGCGACTACCTAAACGGGTCAAAATACACCCGCGCCCATCAACTACCGGATCACTGGTTCCGAGGCGAGCAAGTCGTTCACCGCAGCTCAGCAAGCCAGAAGTGAAGGAACTGCATCCTAGGAGCCCCTCACTGCAGCCGCAACTAGAGCCATCCTGCCAGCGGAGTACCCACCATAAGGACTCAGGCTCCCCTCACACCGGGTTGTATACACCGGCAGGGAAATTCAAGTAGCCCCTTGTACCCGAACTGCCGCACTAAGGCGACATCGGCAAATAGGAAAGGTTAAGAAAGGAGGAACACCGCGGAGCTCTGAAACAACACCGGTCATTGCTGCGACCACCCGGTCCGTTACCTGTTGACTGTACACCCTGTATCATCTTGCCGATTACAGTAAAAGTCCCGTTATAGAGAATACTGGTGTCTGTGCTTCTTCAGAACTGTTTGACTCTGCATGCTAAGAATCACAAAGCTGCCATACAACATCAAGTGCAGCTCCTGGCCCCCAGGACTCCCGCTCGTCCTGTGGGGAGCATCCCATCTTGTTGACGTACATCCCCCGGAGGCCCAAGCAGCGCCGGTGAAATCACCGGATTTCCCGCAGGTGGCGTCATGACAACTAAGAACTAACCCTTATCTGTTCAGCCATACCCCTTTTGATCTGGACCACCGGGCCCCACAGCAACGGGCGCAGAACCGTGGCAGGGAGAAGCAACGCCCGAGACGTGAAACCCGGCTATGGGGAGTCAGCCCCATGGGTGAATTGCTCTCTTCCCTTGCCTCTGGGACCCCTTCCTTCTCTGGAGCTCCTGCCTGCCCCCCTCTGTCTTCCTTGTCCTGGGATGAGCCACTCTGCTCCAATTCCCAGGATGCCTTTTCTCACATCTCTCCTGTGACTCTTTCTACTCCTCACTCCTCTATCTCTCTCCTCGTGGTTACTACTCCTCCCACTACTTCCTGGTGTGCTTCTCTTTCTCTTCCTACTGCCACTCTCTCTCAGTGGCTCCCCTTTCTACAGTTCCACCCACCAAACTCTCTTAGACCCATCTCCTGCCAGGGATGGGGTTTTGATCAGTCCCGCCCCCTTTCTGGTCTGGAGTGACTAGTGGTGCATGCAAGGTGTGGGTACGGGGTAGTGTCCTCCTCTTACCTGGGGCTGAGGGTACCACACCTCTGGCCAAGGTGCAGAACCTCTGTGGTGACTGGACCCTCAGGGGCGCCACACTTGTAAAGGCAGCAGTCAATCCAAGGCAGTGGGTGGGGATAAGCCACCAGGGACTGAGCCACACAGACAGATGGAAAATGGATAAAGATAAAAGCAACTGTATTATTTTCTCTTTCAACCATTGGTTTAAAAATGTGCTCTTCACTAGTGTCTGGGGCCACAAGGGACTGGGTACTCAGGTCTCGGGCGGTTGGGTGCAGGGGTGTCACGGGTGGTCCGTGCCCGAGCCTGTGCACTTGGATGACAATGAAAAGGGGTATATTTACAGGGATTAAAGTTATTGTCAGTCGTGACGCCACCTGTAGGTCTGGTGATGGAACCGGCGCTGCTGAGGCCTCTCGGGGATGGGCGTCAGCAAGGTGTTGTGGCTCTCTACAGGAAGAGCGGGGTCCCCGGGGCTGTATGGACGGATGGTGGAGTAGGGCAGCGCAGTTGTTGTGGTGTGGAACTGGAATGATGAACACACACAGAAAGCCTCTTGTTGTTACCCTTACTGATGGAAACCGGTACACGTTGTGGTGATGCGACCTCGATGTGTCCCCTGACCGGTATACAGCACATGGGGGATTGTATCTTTTGCTCTGTGGCAGCACTCACAGGGTTAATAACAGCAGTGAGATCTGAGCTGAGTGCTGATTGAAAGCACTGACACCCACCTGTGATGGAATTTGAGATTATATGAGCTGCCCTGGTCTGAGGAGTGGGTCAGAACAGGAGGAGCTGCTGTGTGAAGCTAACATAGCCTGGGAGCTCAGTCAGAGAGGACGTTCATGAGACCAATGAGCGGACGGTGAGAAGGGAAAGGTTGTGTGCGGACAACACAGCCTAGCTGAGAGGATTGGCTGTGGCCCCGATCAAGACAGAGCCCCGGCAGAGATACAGAGCATATCGGTCTGTGGGTTGGAGGTCTGTAAATACCTGAACTGGACTTCATGAGACCGATGTGTGGACAGTAAGAAGGGAAAGGTTGTGTGCGGACAACACAGCCTAGCTGAGAGGATTGGCTGTCGCCCCGATCAGGACAGAGCCCGGCAGAGGTACAGAGCATATCGGTCTGTGGGTTGGAGGTCTGTAAATACCTGAACCGTGCCAATAAACTGTATGTTGTGTGAACCGTTGCCTGGTCACTGCCTTCCGTCATGCTGATCCTAACCGCTGCCTTACAACGTCCAGGAATGAAGAATACACTTTGGAACTTCCACGTCGAGTGAGGTATAGACCTCCTTGTCCTGTTTCTTCCCTCTAGTCTGGCGTGTGTGAAACCAAGCCTGACCTTCTGCGTCTGTTACACCCGTGTTGCTGCACTGAGGGCTCTCTCTCCGGGCTACTGCTATCTCTCCTGTGGTTCCTGGCTCTCAAATGTGGGTGCTGGGGGTGTCCGGGAAGTTAAGCCTCCACGGTGTACTGAATTCTCTGCTGGGCTGATCTCTTTCCCTTTGTGCAGACTCGGTCTCCAGTGACCGGTGTTCTGATGGGGTGAGCTGGGATGGCTCCTCTGCCCTTGTCTGTAGTGTTCCTCGTCTCTGCCTGCAGTCCTCGCTCTCTGGACCCTCACACTGGCTCTTGTGGTGCACTGGTATTGGGCCTAACACGGCTCCAGTAACCAGTATTAGCTCACTAGACACTGAGCTGAACTTCACAGTTCTCCTAATGATTGCACACTCTGGCTAACTCCGCCCCAGCACCTGTATTTATAGGGGATCTGGCTTAACAGCAACCAGTGGGGCTCCCCCTACAGGCCTGGAGGGGAAGGTGTTGGGTGTATTTGAGTACCAGATGTGTAAATCCCTTAGTGTACTAGTTGGTTCTGTGGCTTACCTGATGCAGGGCGCCACAATTAGGAGGAACATAATATGCATTGTAAGGACTGATGTATATACTCTTCATACTCTTTTTGCCTTTATTTTTATATTTGATGTATTAAGTGACAATTAATCAGCTACTAATCTTTGTTTTCTTAGATCAGCCATATTTTCTATTTAATGTAAATAATTTATTATGAGCCAAAATATGCTAAGGACAGTATGTAACGTAATGCATCGCAGGGTTTTCAGCAGAAGCATACTCCATTCATAGCCAGCAGATGGCAAAAGAGACTTTATTTTTTGCTTCTTTTCTCTGTCCTATGAGTTTGAATATCTCCCACAAATTTAGCAAATTAATTCATTTAGTTTTAAAAAAATGACAAATCTAATGAGAATTTAATTAGCATTTTATCAAGTTTGTGCACCACTGCCAGCAGTGCAACTGTTCACAGGTGTGATCACCATCTACATCTTGTTGGTGGAGGTTGTCTAGTGCATTAAAGGACAGGATATATCAAACCTTTTGGGGAGTTCTGAAATAATAGAGAGTAATAGAGAGTCTGAAATAATAGAGAGTAATAGAGAGTCCTTTGTTTATGATCCTCTTTTGGTCAGTGTTGAAAATATTACAAAAAGCATTGCATTACACACAAAACCTATTGATTTCAATGGGCATGCTACTTTCCTGCAGCAAAATGTCAGGTTTCGCACATATGGAAGCTGATTCTGAGACCTCAATATGTGTACTTTGTGTTTAAGTACCGTACTTTACTTTAACAAGTAGGGATTGTCAACCCTGAATCTGTCACCAAGTCAAAAGTTGGTAGTTTTGCTTTTATTTAAAATGGTTAGCTTAGGCTACAAGAACGCAGTCACTCTACATGACTGCGTGCTCGTTACTTCCAGGAACCAGGAGCGGCGGGTGTGTGACCTCAACTATGCGATTTGCATACATAAGGTGACGTGCCGACTAGACATGCTTCATCTAATGCAAGTGTATTGAGTGTGTCTGGAGAGGTTTAATCAGAATGTGAAAAAAACTCACCAAAAATTTGCCCGGTAAATACCCATTGCACCTAGCAGCAGGCTGCCAGCTCCTCTGAGAGCAACACAGGCGTCTGTATACCAGTGCTCAATCACCTACTGTCACGGTGTAGTCAGAATGCTGATGAGGGAATGGCAGGTATTGGCAGCATGACCAGGGAAGACTAGTCTGACCGTAGTCTAGAACCCTGAATGGTCCTGATCCCGAAGGTATCTCTGATGGTGAGAAGGTTTGGGCCTCCAGCCTCTCCCTTAAACTCCTCCACCAGCCCTGCGCTATTCCCCCTCACCTCTTTCCACAGAACTGGGATACAGCAACTCCAAGGGAAAGGACTTTAGCAATACAAACACACAGGTCAGCACAGCACGGCTTCCAGGCATAGAGTGAAACTCTATCAGCCGCACCACCTGGTGGAAGGAGAGGCTACTTAAAGGCTAAGGGGAGGGGGGAGGGGAGTTCAGGTGAGTCACCCATTAACCCCTCAACCAGCAGTTGAACCTCATAGTGAATGCAGTTCTGGAGCACAACACAGGAGGCCAGGACCTTCACAACTATCAACCATGCAGCTCTTAAAGACAAACACATACACAGCAGCATCCAGCAATGTCAGCGCCAACTAAGCTCATGACACTGTAGGTGGGGGGCGGTTGTGGCACCAGCGTCCAGCCATGCTGTCAGGGAGGTGACTGGTGGCATTTAGGTGCCACTCAGGTGCATGTGAAGCATAGTGTCAGAGCAGCCTATTGGTCATGCCCTGCTATTAGATCAGGCGGGCTGCTCCGCACAAGGGCCTACAAAGGGCTTACGAATCAACCAAAATAGGGCATAAAATCAGAGAAATAAACTCAACAAAAATTTGCCCAGTAAATACCCATTGCACCTAGCAAAAAAAAGTACAACAAAACACTAAATCAGTGCGGAGCAGCCACCTCATCTATTAGCAGGGCGTGACCAATAGGCTGCTCTGACACTATGCTTCACATGCACCTGAGTTGCAGAGCCCTATGGTAACCTTGTGTCTATGAATGCCTCCAGTCACCTCCCTAACAGCATGGCCAGATGCTGGTGCCACAATCGCCCTCATCTGTGGGTTGTAGGTGATTGAGCGCCGGTATACAGACGCGTGTGTTGCCTCTCAGAGGAGCTGGTAGCCTGCTGCTAGGTGCAATGGGTATTTGCCGGGCAAATTTTTGGTGAGTTTTTTCTCTGATTTTATGTCCTATTTCGGTGAATCGATCTTGTCAGAATGTGGCCAGAAGTATCCAAATTGCATACGTGCGGTCACATAATGACACAGTGCTCAATGCACAAGTCTGCAGTCAATTAGACTGACTGCAAACTTGGAGCCCGAGGTGGGACAACCCTTTGCATTCTTTCTGCCCCCCCACTTCCATCTTGAGTATTTGAGTTTTAATTACCGTATATACTCGTGTATAAGCCGAGTTTTTCAGCACAAAAAATGTGCTGAAAAGTCCCCCTCGGCTTATACACGAGTCATATACTCGGTATACAGCCCCCCCATCAGTGGTGTATACAGGGCCCCCCCCATGCTGTCAGCCACCTGTAAAGGAATAGAACATTATACTTATCCCTGTCCTGTCGCCGCCGCCGCTCTCTGACACCGCGCGCTCCTCCGTCTTCATCCGGCTTCTTCCTGCTGTGGCCGGCGGGCGCAGGCAATGACGTCATTGTCTGTGCGCCGAGGAGGAAGCAGGAAGAAGCCGGATGAAGACGGAGGAGCGAGCGGTGTCAGAGAGCGGCGACAGGACAGGGATAAGTATAATGTTTTATTCCTTTACAGGTGGCTGACAGCAAGGGGGGGGGGGCGCCCTGTATACACCACTGGGGCCCTGTATTCACCACTGGGGCCCTGTATACACCACTGGGGCCCTGTATTCACCACTGGGGCCCTGTATACACCACTGGGGCCCTGTATGCACCACTGGGGCCCTGTATACACCACTGGGGCCCTGTATACACCACTGGGGCCCTGTATACACCACTGGGGCCCTGTATGCACCACTGGGGCCCTGTATACACCACTGGGGCCCTGTATACACCACTGGGGCCCTGTATTCACCACTGGGGCCCTGTATGCACCACTGGGGCCCTGTATGCACCACTGGGGCCCTGTATGCACCACTAGGGCCCTGTATACACCACTGGGGCCTGTATATACCACTGGGGCCTGTATATACTGCTGGGGCCTGTATATACCACTGGGGAGGCTGCTGTATACTACTAGGGCTGTTGTATATACTGCTGGGGCCTGTATATACCACTGGGGAGGCTGCTGTATACTACCACTGGGAGGCTGCTGTATACTACCACTGGGGAGGCTGCTGTATACTACCACTGGGGAGGCCTGTATACCACTGGGGGGCCTGTATACCACTCTGCTGGGGGCTGTATACCTGTGCTGGGGTCCACCCTCGGCTTATACACGAGTCAATAGGTTTTCCCAGGTTTTGGGGGCAAAAGTAGGGGGGTCGGCTTACACACGGGTCGGCTTATACACGAGTATATACGGGTAGTTGTAATTTTTATGGTTTTTACTAAGGATGCAGTGCTCATAGGGGAAAAAAACAGTCAGCCAAAGACATGCTGTGAGCATCGCTGTCTTGGTAGAGACCATAATAATTTAGCACCAAATAAAGAGGTCATAACCTCTGGAATCGTATGGCATGGCATATTTACTAAAAAATAATTTCTGGCTTACACAAAAAAGAGCAAGAACTGGACACATTAGACCTTGTGACAGGTCCTCTTTAAAGGGGTTGTATATTATATAGGGTAATGTAACCCTGGCACTTAAAGCCCCGTTACACGGCTCAACATTGTGCTCAACATCGTTCAAAAGTGATGTGTTCAACGATGTTGAAACGACATTGTTAGTGCGTCGCGTCGATGCGATTCAACTACATTAATTAGTCAAGTTGAAGTTGACAGGTTTATGAACATGTTCAAAAACCTGACGACTTCAACTCAACCAATCTGCTGCATCGTACTGTGTGACACCGCGATAACGATGTCACGGAGGACTGCGCCCATTCACAGTAATGAGCAGGGATTTGCGAACGAACCCTACTCACAACATCGTTGGTGAGTTGTCTACGATATCTAGACGTGTGACATCTCACCAGCGATGTTGAATGGATCTCAAAAACGACCGCGCGTCCTCGAGATCGCAGCCAACATCGTTACAACGTCGTCCCATGTAACGGGGCCTTTAGTTCTTCTCATGCTAAATTTGCAATGTGGTGTCATTACAGAACCAAAAAAGTAACCTGTCCATAGTCAAAAAGTGCTTCTCTTAAATGATTAAAGCACCACCTTAGTGTTTGTTTTTTCAGCGCTGGAGAAGTGCGTCTAAGTTCCTCCTCGCCCCTACTCCTTTACTCACCTTCCAATGTTTTCACTTTTCACCATCTTGTGATTGCAACTTTTGACTTGCTGTAAGTCAATAGATCCATCAACAAATTCTCAATGCAAGTCCATGAGAGCCAAAACCTAATAGACTTGTATTGAGTTATGACCTCCGACTCACTCCATGAAACATTGGAGCTGCCAGCAGGTCACAAACTGCAGAAGACTGATGGAAATGGCAGAAGACGGCGAAGATTGCGGAGGTGAGAATATAATTAAGTGCAGGGAACATAGATTAGAAGCAGCGGTGAAATAAAAAAATGCTGGAGTGGTGATTTATAGAGTTGGTTCACTACAATGCATAATGGCCACTGGTCACATCTAATTAAAGGGAACCTGTCACGTTGATTTTAGCTCCTAACCTATCACTACCTGTCCTTACACCTTCCTAGCACATCCCTAACCATCAATTTCTCTGATCTAAAACTGTCCTATATTGGCTGAGAAAAAATACTTTGTTACTTACATTTTCGTATGAAAATGAGGTATCCAGACTACGGTCCTTAGATCTGACTGGGCAGTCAACACACCCTTCTGGGTGTGAGAATTTGATGCACCCCAGGGCTGTGGGGTACTCGGAACCAGGCTTTGATGCTTCCAGGGGGGTCACAGGGTCCGAGACCTGGCTCCATGACCCTGGGTATCAACTTAAAAAGTTCAGGATTGGTTAACGTGATGCCACCCGTGGTATTCGGCTTCTGGGGCCGACACTGCGGTGCGTGACCTCTGGGGATGATGGGCATACAGCTAAGGTGTATCGCTCCCCACGGGTGCAGTGGTTCCCCAGGGCAACCGGTAAAGTCTATGGCGATGGTAGGCCGTTGGGGTGCAGGGCGGAGGGCGCGGAATAACTGACGGACACACACAGTTGTAGTATCTTTTACCTTTACTGATGATAAGCAAGTCCAGACTAGGGTACTGTCCACAGGAGATTTTAGGAATCCGGGTGGTCTGGAAGCAAGTTGGGGATCTCCTCACTCGGTGTGTTCTGAGGCCTCCCTGATGTGCATCTGTGTGCTGGTCCTGGCTGCCTGTAGCTAATCTTCGACCCTCTCTCTGCTGTTAAGTCTTTCACCTGTTATGGCAGGCAGCTGGAACTGTTCCTGGGCACCACTCCTCTGGCAACTGGCCCTGAGCTCTCTGGTGCTGCTTTGTTTCCAAGTGCTGCGGCCGGGAGACGTGGAATCTCCTGTCCTCTGGATTTGGCTGCTGGGGCTGGAGTCCCTCTCAGACTCGGACTCCGGTGTCTGCTGCTGATGCTCTGCACTGGGGTGAACCTTCAGCTGGCTCTACTCCCCAAGCCTTTTTCTCTCCTTCCTCAGACCCTCTCCTACGGGTCCCTCACACTTGCTAGTCTCTGTCCTGGGACAAGCCTTACGCTGCTCCAGTCCACAGGACGTCTTCACAGCCCTCCTAGGAAATGAAAAGACCAACCCCGCCTCCGGGCCAGAATTTATATAGGAGCTTCCCTGAAACCAGGTTTCAGAGCTCCCCTTCTGGTCTGGAGTCAGGAAAGGTGTTGCATGCTCTGAGCTTACCTGATGTGTATACCCCTTCTTGCTTCCAAGCATGACATCACCCTGCAAAGGAGGCAATGCCACTGTGGCAACCAGACTCTGGGGTGCCACAAATTAATCCTCCACCGCACTCCTGATTTAAAATTCCCGCCTCCTTCTTCTGGATATGACACACTGGACGGACGTCACTTCCGGTTCGGTGCATTGTGGGGGTATGGGCTGTACAGGCTAGCTCCAGAGCTTGCGCAGTGCGCATATCGAAGCTAGCCCACACACCCGATAATCACCCACAGCACATCATACCCGGAAGAAGGCAGCGGGAATTTCAAATCAGGTGCACAGTGGAGGATGAATTCTCACACCCAGCAGGGTGTGTTGACTGCCCAGTCAGACCTAAGGACCGTAGTCTGGATACCTCATTTGCATGCAAAAATGTAAGTCACAAAATCTTTTTTCACAGCCAATAAAGGACAGTGTTAGAGAGGGATAGTTATGCTGCGCCCTGTGCCAGGTAAGCCACAGAACCAACTAGTTCACTAGGGATTTCCACATCTGGTACCCACATACACCCAACACCTTCCACTCCAGGCCTGTAGGGGAGCCCCACTGGTTGCTGTTAAGCTAGATCCCCTATAAATGCAGGTGTTGGGGGCGGAGTTAGTTAGAGTGTGCAGTCACTAGGAGAACTGTGAGGTTCAGCTCAGTGCCTAATTAGCTAAACTGGTCACCTGAGCCGTGCTAGGCCCGAGATCAGGGCACCGCCAGAGCCAGTGTGAGGATCCAGAGAGTGAGGACCGAGGGCAGAGGCGAGGAACACTACAGAGGGGGCAGAGGAGTCATACCGACTCACCCCAGGAGAACATCGGTCACTGGAGTCCGAGTCTGCAAGGGAAAGTGGTTAGCCCAGCAGAGAATCCCAGTAAACTGTGGAGGCTTAGCTCCCTGGACACCCGCAGCAGCCACATTTGAGAGCCAGGAGCCGCAGGACGCATAGCGGTAGCCCAAGAGAGAGCCCTCAGTGCAGCAACACGGATGTGAAAGAGCAGGAAAGGTCAGGCCTGGTTTCATACACGCCAGACTCAAGACAAGGGAGCAGGACAAGGAGGCCTATAACTCACTCGGTGTGGAAGTCCCAAGGTGTTTCCCTCAGACCTCCATGTGTACCCTGAGAACCATCAGTAAAGGTACCGGAAAGACTTTCTTGTGTGAGTGTCCATTCTTTCGGCCTGTCCCTCACAGCAAAGACTGTGCAGCCCCATTCCAACCATGCTGCCCTTTTCCACCATTGTTACCCTACAGCCTCGGGAAACCCACTCTTCCTGTAGAGAGCTACAACACCTTGCTGCTGCCCATCACCCCGGAGGTCCCAGCAGTGCTGGAGCAATCACTGGACCTACAGGTGGCGTCACAACTTCTATAAACTCTTATCCCTGTTAATATTCCCACCTTTTTATTTTGTCACCAAGGGCACAGATTAGGGCACCGACCACCCGTGACAGCCCCGTACCAGTGTCGCCCGAGATCTGAGTACCCCAATCCCTTGGCGTGAGACAGTTATTGATGTGCTAGGAAGGTGCAGAGACAGGTAGTGATAGGTTAAGAGATAAAAACAGTACTATACTGTACACAGGTCCACACTACATACATATACCCGAAATGGGTACACTTTGTCGCAGTTAGATGGCTTCTTACCTTTTTGCAAAAACTTATGTACTGACTTCCATATTATTCATTAGCATTTGCTTTTTATTTATGGCAGGGTATGTTTGTAGTTTTGTATACAGTTTTTTCTTAGGTTTTGTCTGCTTGTTTAGGCTGCCTTCAGATTTGCAGATGCCTCCGCAGCGTTTTGCGGAGGCATCTGCAAGCATCTGCATGCAGACGGCAGACCCTATGTTTATAATGGAAACAAACAAGAAAAGCTGACAAGTAAAAGGAGGCGATCACCACATATCACAAAATCAAGTATCTTTATTGCACATTTCAGACACAAACAACACTAAGGTGACAAAGGGTATTAAAAACAATTAAAACGGCCACATACGGCCACAGAGTACATAAACACTACCCCAGCTGATTAATAATGTTCACACATGCTTTTGAGGTAAACCAGAACAACATAAGGAGTATATGCAGGCAGGGAAGCACCTTAAATAGCATCTAGCAACATCAAATAAAGCTGTGTGAAAGACAGTCCTTAAGTAAATAAAGTGCAACCAAAGTGCCACTAATACCAACAAAGAAACTGCTTAATACACCCAAATATACATGCTAATCTACTACCTGGTTATTCGGTCATAGCCTGTGGGAGTCCATCAGGTGCTAAACTGTCTGGCTCAGCTAAGGGGTAGGAAATGATCTCCCTACGCGTTACGTCATCCTCTGATGACTTCGTCAGGGGCACACCCCAGTGGTGTCAATGTCTTATGGTAAATACTAGCTGTAATCAAAATGTGCCCAACTTTGGATGTGAACCTGCTTATAGCGAAATACACAAGGAATTTATGATTCACTGGTTTGATCTTGGCGGAACCTTATTCAGCAATTTGAGTTACCCACTCCTTCTGATTCCGGAAAATCAACGGCTCACCATGGATACTGGACTTACCTCAATGACCTGTGTGATATTCCTGATAGACTTTTTTCTATATGTTGATGTGGGTTGATTTATCTTGGATATTGGATTGTCTCTCCTTGGCGTGAGAAATCCTCCATTGGAAAAGACCAAGGTGCAGAAGAAGATATCTCTGGTGTATTTATTGAGATATTACGGATTAAGTGATCAATATCTGGTGATATCAACTATCTGTGAAAAGGATGTTCTGTAAATATGAGCACTACGTACTTGGCTTCGCGTTTCTTTGTTTTCTTCTTACTGGTCCAGCAAGGGCTTCTTTGTGATATAATTTGAAACAATGTTTTTCCTATAATAAAAATTGTTGGCATATGTTTTGATGTTTTCCTGGTCCCTCCTGTGAATGTTTTCCTCCTAGATTGGTTCGCTAACTGGACCAAACTATATTATAATATTTTTTTTATTATTGTTTGTCCTACATTCTTTGTATCTTTGTTTCACTCTATTATTCTAATTCTTTTCCCTCTTTTCCCTCCCAGTTATGGGTTTATTGACTGGGGGTAGGATAACCATCCTGTTAGAATAATTCCTCTTTTTTCGTTAATCTATGTTTCCATGTATTTGGCTACTTGAGAGGCCTTTGCCAATACTCAATGGATTCCTTTATTAATAACCCTTTTATGGTTTAAAAATTTCTTTGTTACTGATTGTTTCAATAAGACTCTTGAGAGAAATGACTGTCTTTGACCTTCTTTCTCTCTGTTATAACCTGGTTGCATAATAATCTGGTTTCTATCTCACTCCTTTTCCTTCTTTCTATTTTCCTCCCCTTTTTTTTTTTTCCCAGATATATGTTAATCAAACACAAATTATGGTATTTTCTTTCAAATTAATTTTCATGATCATGAAAAACATCTCGTTTTTTGTTTTTTTTTAGATGTATGTACTCATTGGGCTATGTACAAGCCCAATATATGAATTATCTTGCGACCATTTCTGGTAGGATGATCAGGGTGAGATTAGGTGCGTGATTACAGGTTGCATATTAATTTGAGATATTTTGTTTGAAATTTTATAACGTTGTAATTAATTTGTATATAGGTTAAATCCTTAATGTGCATTGTTGGAGACCTTTGCTGGACCTTGTATTGTGAGTTTAATTACATCTGTTCATCTAAAACTACTACATTATTAGAACATGAAGAAATAAGTACGGTACTATGTATGCCAAACTACCCTCTCATTATAATATGTTGATTCACTTTTCCTGTTTTTATTGTCCTTATGGGAGGCTATAAACTGTAATCTTTTTAATCTTTTTACTCTTTTGACTGATGCTGGAATAACGAAATAACGATGAAAAATGCTCTCATTAGGTTATCTTTCCCTAAACCTCAGATTTTGTGCCCCCTTGTGCCCCTTGTGATGCAGTATTCGATGCACAGTATACCAGTATCTAACCTCTCACTCCTCTACCGATCAGCTTGAGACTAGCTGCTTTGGGTGGGCATGCGCTGTGGCCGCACTTAAGGTTTCACTAGTTGAAGCCGCTTTGCATCTGTGCGCGTGCGCAATAGCCGCGGCGGCCATACTGGGACACCCGAGACTGATGCCTCTTATACCCCCGCGCCTGCGCAGACTATGTGAGGAGGATCATAGGCTTATGACGACTTCCACCTATCTGAGTTACTTCCTTGTTACATTGATGGCGGCGTCTCAGCAACTAGTTCTACATGAATTGTGCTCCAGGTGAGAGCAGTATTATTTTGATTACAGATAGTATTTAACATAAGACATTGACACCACTGGGGTGTGCCCCTGACGAAGTCATCAGAGGATGACGTAACGCGTAGGGAGATCATTTCCTACCCCTTAGCTGAGCCAGACAGTTTAGCACCTGATGGACTCCCACATGCTATGACCGAATAACCAGGTAGTAGATCCTTATGTTGTTCTGGTTTACCTCAAAAGCATGTGTGAACATTATTAATCAGCTGGGGTAGTGTTTATGTACTCTGTGGCCGTATGTGGCCGATTTAATTGTTTTTAATACCCTTTGTCACCTTAGTGTTGTTTGTGTCTGAAATGTGCAATAAAGATACTTGATTTTGTGATATGTGGTGATCGCCTCCTTTTACTTGTCAGCTTTTCTTGTTTGTTACTATATATATTTGACAAGTTTGGCAGATCCCTTCAATTGAGTGGTGCCTTCGTTTTTTTTTTTTGGTAACTATGTTTATAATGGAGCGCACGGCGGTCTGCAGATGCTTGCAGACCGCTGTGCGCACCCATTCACTCCTATATGTGATCTGTGCGCAGGCGGATGCCTGCGCACAAATCACACACTCTCGCCCGCACCAGGGACGCAACATGTCGCGTCCCTGGTGCGGACGAGAGTGTGTGATCTGTACGCAGGCATCCGCCTGCGCACAGATCACATATAGGAGTGAATGGGTGCGCACGGCGGTCTGCAAGCATCTGCAGACCGCCGTGCGCTCCATTATAAACATAGGGGCTGCCTTCTGCATGCAGATGCTTGCAGATGCCTCCGCAAAACGCTGCGGAGGCATCTGCAAATCTGAAGGCAGCCTTAGTGTTAATATTCTTTTACTTGCATGTACACTAATGTTTGCTTCGGCTCAGTGTTTTGTGTTTTTTTTATATATATAGTGTATACAGACATACTGTAATACAGGATATAGTGGGGATGTCTATATTTAGTATGGTGCAGACACACACAAATGACATTCACCAGTCTCATTTGCCAACCACACTGAAGAGAGAAGGATCAAATCCTGGCAGGCTCGGCAGGAATTGGAGGATCCTTCTTCTTCTGAGGAGTTCATATTTGTACTGCTCATGGCAGCCTCTTTAGTGCCTGTGTGGCACCCCAGTGGTCCAGTTGCCACAGTGGCATTGCCTCCCTCACAGGGGGTGATGTCAGGCCTGGAAGCATGAGGAGGTCCCCATGCTAAGTAACACCCAGCATGCAACAATTTTCCTGACTCCGGGCCAGATGGGAGAGCTCTAGAACCCAAGTTCAGAGGAGCTGCCCTGTTTCTGACCAGGAGGAGGGGTTGGGGAGAACGTCTGAGGAGAGGGAAGAGAGAGGACGTGGAGAGGAGAGTCCTTGACTGTGCGGGCACTGTACATCCCGGCAGCTGAATCTGGAGGGCAGGAGGCTGCAAGTCTCCTGGCCACACCAAACACTCGGCAGCACAGTAGCACAGAGCTCGGCGGTGCCCTTGATAGGTTCGTACTGCCTGCCATATGGGTCAGAACCAACACGCAGGAAGAGGGCCGCAGCACAGCTACACGAAAAATGGACCCAAAAGGAGAGCGCAGCAGAAAGGCCTCCAATCCCACCTGGCGAGGTGGATACCAGAATGCTTCCAAGCTGGCTGGACTCCTTCTACAATCTGTAACCAGTATCCAGGACTGCATTATCATCTCCCAAGTAAAAGGTAAAGGAAACTACAATCCCTGTGTCCTCCGGTTATTTCCTGTACCCTCTGTTTAGCATCCCAATGACCATCACCACCTTAATAGACTGTTTCATCAGCCCTGGGGCCCCACTCCACCTGTGGGGAGCGATACCATCCCGGCTGCACTACGATCTGCCCCAGCAGTCCTAATCTGCAGCGTCAGCCATCCCTGGCCAAACACCGCAGGCGTCATGAATCTCCCCTGAAAATATATTCCCCTTTACTGCGTGCCCAGGGCCACGGAGCTGGACTGCTGTTCACTACTTCAGATTCTCAGCCCCAAAGTCTGTATTAAGCATAAGGCCAACCCAGGTAGGATCTGGTGCCTGCCCTTTACACAGGCGCAGTGTCCCGACATCATGTGACATCAGCTCTCAGGCAGAGGTCACAAAGCCACTTTTAGGGAACACAGGAGGCGGGTTCCGGACAGCAGAGGAAGAGGTGTAACATCAGCAAAAGGTTTAGGTCCTGGAAGGAGAGTATACCTCCCGGACCTAAATAATTTCTAATAAAGTGCTTATTTTGGTGTCCTGGAGGGGGTGGGGGGCGGTAGGGGGACAAGAGCCACCTTCACAAAATGCAGCGTAGGCCCTTGGGAGGGGGGGGTGACAGGTTCCCTTAAAAACTATATTCTTCTCATGATCATCAATGCATCCCATTACTTTATTTGCCTTTGCAGCAGCTGCCTGACATTGGCCGCTGAATGTGAGTTTGTCATCTACCCATACACCCAGGTCTTTTTCAGTCATAGTTTTGCCCAGTGTTTTACAATTAAGCCCATAATTATACATTTTATTTCCTCTGCCCAAGTGTATGACCTTACTTTTATCCACATTAATTGCCATTTCTCAGCCAAAGCTTCCATCTTACATATGTCCTCCTGTAAGATAAAATTGTCCTTCTCTGTATTGATTACCCTGCAGAGTTTACATTGAAATCAAGGATATGTCTTTGGCCTTCAGAGTTAGAAAGCCTCTCTCTAGTGTCCCTCTGTCAGATGCCTGAGAAATGCAAAGTTACTACATAGGAGCCTACATCAACCTCTGGCAACTCTAATATGGCTGACACTTTACAAAATTACTTTTTACTTCATGTTTCTTTTACTAGCCACATAAATACGCTATTAAAGTAGTATAACAACATAGAGAATTTTCTACAAAAATGTTCCAACATTTTCTCTGGTTTAACAAGTTTGAGTAATCTAAGTTTATTAGGCCAATATGAATGTCTAATATGTTGCAGTAAAGTGGGTGGTAAGAGTTGTTTCGGTGACATGCGCTGGTTTTATAACTTGGCAAAGCACATTTCATTGTAAAGTTGCCAAAGCATTACACTTGTGCTTTCGTATGTAGAGGAAGATCACCGGGTACCATGGTTTTGGCCAGCTGCACTGTAACCATTCCTTACACCGACCATTGACATTTACAGTGTGCAATTTATTTGTCCAAATGAAAAGAAAGATTACTTTTCCCGGAGCCGTTTGCTGATCTGTGAGCCGCTATTGTCAGGATATCATATTTCAAGGTGAGAGAGAAGCAAATCGAGAGCAACTGAAAACAATGGAGAAAATGTTGATACAGTGGATTGGAAGGAACATAATGTATTCTGTTTCTTGTTTGATGCCAAAGACTAGTAATGACTTCAGGTTGTTAAACCGGTGGATCAAAGAAAATAATAATAATAATAATACCCTATACTTCCCTATGTTTATATAGTTCCAACATATTTTCCAGTAATACATTTTAGCCAATTTTTATATTAATTAAGAAAAATAATGAAACACATCTAAATGTTATCATTATTAAAAAACATTATTATTAAATACGGTAGGTCTAAAAGTGCACAGAACTGTTTGCTCTATGCTCCTATGCTTGGTTTGAACAGTTATTTTTTTTTTAATATATTTTATTTTCATTTTCAATTTTTTTCCCACATAATTAACAACATGACAACAAACAATAGAAGCCAAATCACATGTAACAATAATAACAATAAAGGAAGAAAAGAAGAAGAAGAAAAAAAAAAAAAAAGAGAAAGGAGGATCATACATTCAATGTTGCACCAAACACTTCCGGGTAAAGTGCAAATTGTTATAAATAATTAGTATTATGATACAATAAATCAAAACTAGCTTATCTGCATCGTAATCAAATCAAATCAACCTCATCATGACATCATAGTATCCATACCCTTTTCCTAGGCTATATAATATTTACTAACCACCCAGGGCTGCCACATCATTGTTACCTTTCTTTTCCTTGAGTTAGATTGAACCAACATTAATTCATATTTACAGTGTAAATTTACTCTTTCTATTATCTCTTTTATATTTGGAGGAGGAACTTCTTTCCATTTCGTTGCCAGCAATATACGGGTTGCTATCAATATATGTGAAACTAACCCTCTTATTTGACTTGGAATATTTTCCAAACCAATATGAAGAATCGCCATACATGGATTAATTAATACCGCAACTCCCGTAATTTCCAAGATCACCTGCGCTATTACTGCCCAAAGAGGGGCAAGAGCCGGACACGCAAACCAAACATGTTTCTGAGAACCTACCTGTCCGCAACCTCGCCAGCATAAGCATGAGAGGTGCGGGCTGAACTTAGCAATTCTATTTGGGCACCAATACCATCTCAATTGCGTTTTCTTCAATTGTTCCATGTGATTTATACATGAGGACACTCTTTTAATCTCCTTTATACTATTCCCCCAGGCTTCTAAATCTATTGATTCTCCCAGCTCCTGTTCCCATTTCTCCATGTAAGGGGCTTTGATTCTTTCAACTGGGACTATTAAAGACTTATAAAACGCAGAAATTCCCCTTGTATTTAAATCCGAGGCCATAAAGCATTTGTTTATTCTCCCTCCTCAGATTCAGTACGTCCTAAAGATGAGTTATTTTGTCCTGACAGACTTTTTTAAAACTAAAAATTATTTTAAATTGAGACCACATTTCATTCATTTTTTTTTTACATTTTGTTGGTGTCACAAGCTATGACAAAAACCTAAAACACTAAATCAGATGTGTAGGTACGGGTTAGTCTTGGGGGTGGCAAAACTGAGTGGACCCCTAAGCTTGTTATGGAATGCTACATGACCAGAACAACTGTCAGTACATGAATGCAGCACCAGACCCACTGTTAGTACATGAATGCAGCACCAAAACTACTATCAGTACGAGAATATATCACTAGCACCATTGTCAGTACATTAATACATCACCAGAATCACCCTGAATACAGGAATATATTGTAAAGCTGAGTACAGTGATCAATTGCAGATTCAGATCAGCCTCATATACACTTGTATTACGTGAACCTGAAACTCCCAGTAGGTTTTTAACAATGGTAAGTAGATTCTGGGAGTTGTTGGTACCAGCTATCATCCGACTGTGGACCATACAGGAATCACAGTAATGATGAGCTAGTTAGTATCCTGTGGTACCCCAGGGGTTAAGTGCCACAGTAACATCACCATGGGTTAACTCCCCACACAACATCTGACATTGCACTAGCACCTCTAGGCCAGAAGGGGGAGCTAAATCAGCTCCCTTATATATTCTGGTCTGAGGAGGAAGTAGGTAGTTGAGAGTTGACAGTTGACAGTTCAGTTTAGTGCAGGGAGCACTAGGAGGAGGACCTGTAAATGGGAGCAGTGCTGAGCTCCTGACAGGGACCACTGACTACTTTCAGGCCTGAAGCCAGGGTCTGAAGAGAGGAGTACAAGAAACAGAGGAACATATCAGGGAAACGGAGTTTCCTCATAACTCGCCCCAGAGGAGCGCAGAAGCCGGATACCGGATCCGAATCTATGACTGAAACAAGCAGCACAGAAAACACCGGGATGGTGGAGGTTATATACCTACACCGTTCCTCAGCAAAGCAACACGGCGGGGTCAGAAGCACATGGAAAGACTCAAGTTGCCTAGCAAAGGGGGTATCTGTGAGGAGAGACAGGGCCAGCAGCTCAGTTAAAGCAGCAGCAGGGCCACACACAATGCGCAGGAGTAGGAAGCTGAGGACCCGGACAGGGTGGGAGCAACCCGGCCCCGGTACAGACTCCGTGGACAGTACTCTGTGAGCAACAACTCCAGTAAAGCCTTGGAAAACTAAAAAACCGTGAGTCTGTGTGATCCTTGTGCTCAGCCCTACGTTCCCTCAGAAGCAGCCATCACCTCCACTACTACCCTACTATCCTGCAACATCCATAGCATCAATCATAGACTTTAAATACCACTGCCCCGGGGAATCAAACTCTACCCTCGGAGAGCCGTTACATCACTGGCTGCCAAACATCATCCCCAGAGGTTGTGCAGCAGCGGTGGTCACCCTGACCACAACCCGTGGGTGGCGTCACGACAAACTCCCCTGTAAATATACCCCCCATTTATTGCGGAACCCAGGACACGGTCCGGACCAAGACCGCCGTGATATCACCAGCAGTACCCCGATCCAATACCGAGTACCCCGTCCCAGTGGGCTCCACAATCCCACATACATATTTATACCCAGGTATCTTACAGGTGATATCCTCTCTGATTGAAGTATTTCCCATCCATTTTGACTCAATGAAGAACAAGTCCATGATGGGATTCCACACCTACAGTTCATCTATCCAGACTTCCATCTTCTCCAGCCTTCAGCAGCACTTCCCAACATGGTGTCCAAAAAAATAAAAATATCATTATTCTGCCTCTCAAGTAAAACTATTTCCCATGGTGCACCCCTGAGTAAATAATTTCCTCTCACTGAGCTTCCTGCACAAAATATCTCCCCACACTGCCCCTCTCTATAATATTCCCCTCACAATATCCCTCTCCATAGTATTTCCTACACTGACCCTCTATATTTTCAAACTGCCCCTCTCCATAAAGTTACCCTCACACTCCCCCTTTCCATAATATTCCCTACAGTACCCCTCTCCATAATATTTCCCACACTGCCCCTCTTCATAATATTACCCATACTGCCCCCTCCATAATATCCTCCCACACTACCCCTCTTCATAATATGCCCCCTGCACTGCTCCTATCAAATGTTCCACACACTTCTCATCTTCATAATGTCCTCCCTCATTGCGCCTCTCTGTATTGTCTCCCTTGCACACACCAACCCTCTCCGTAATGTCCCCCACATGCTGCCCATGTCCAAAATATTCCCACAGATCGCTTCTATCCTTAATATACTCCCAAACTGCCCCTCTCCATAATATCAAACCCATAAAGCCTCTATCCATAATATCCTACCCACACTGCTCCTATCCATGATTCTCCACATTGACCCTCTCCATATTATTGCCTCCACACTGTCCCTGTCCATAATGTCCCCCCACACTGCAGCACTTCATAATACACCCTCCCACACTGTCTAATGTGTATAGAGGCTCTACGTGATTTGGGAATTGATCCTTTTGTTCTCTAGGAATAACCTCCCACTAGAAATGTCTGTCAGCGGCTTTCTCATGAGAATGTCATGCTGGTGGGTGTGGGTCCACTACTCCATGGAACCGGGCTCACCCTGGAGGGGCATAGCTAAACAACTACCTTGTCTTCACTAGAGCCATTGATGGTGTGGTTAGGCTTGTACTGGAAGGTACCTGCCAGGTAACACTTAAGGGAAACTCTCAGCTCCATAGCAGCTGATCCCAGGGTTGGGAATGCAAGCATGGACACAGGTAGGCAGGTCTGCTGTAACAGACAGGGAGACTGGTACTGACAAGTACGGCAAGTTCTGGCAGGTAAAGCAGGTACTGGCGAGTACGGCAGGTACTGATGGGTGTGGCAGGTACAGCAGGTACTGGTGGGCACTAGAACACAAGGACAGGTTAGCAGGCACAGGTAATGGATACAGGGAACAGGACCTGCAAACTAGCAAGTGTGTCTCTAGCAGCAAGACCATGTTTTTCAGGCACTCCTCAGAGGAAGAGGGTGCCTTAAGTACCTAGTATCCTCCTTCCATTGCCTGGGGATACATACAGTGTTCGCACTGCCACTTTTGGAGGCTGGGAGTGCACGTGCTGACACTCTAAGTGCATGTCTGCAAGAGCAGGGACCGAGACAAATTCTGCAGGGTGGCAAAAGGGATGAGTGCACCGGCGACACTGCTGTAGAGGCATCAGTGCTAGTGTGGCGCCCCTGCGTCCAGGAGGCCACAAAGGGAACTGCAGCCAGGCAGGTAGGACAATGTTAAACACTAACACCCTCACAGCCCACATAACCCACGTGTCAGAGAGGTTACATCCAGCCCTGAGGTTAGACACTATATGAGACCAGAGGGGTGGTGGATGAGGGTAGTGGGTTGGGCACACCAGAGGTCAGGTGACTGACAGTATATAGAGAGGGGGAGGAGAGAAGGAAGACAGTAGGCTGAAGTAGCTGAGATGTAAAGACAGAAAGACACACACTGCCTGGAAGAGCATAAGCCGAGGAGTGCAGACCCGTACTGAGCCAGTGCGAGCCAGATGGGGGGGAAAGCCCGTCCGACGCTGGAACCACTAGGAGTGTGAGAGAACAGAGAGGGACGGTGTACCCGTGCCCTAGACAGCAGCTGAAGCAACCTGTTGCAGGTGGAGAAGCCCTCCTAAAATATTGGAAGGAACACAGAGAAGGAGCCTGGCAGAGCCTCATGCTAGAGGACTGTTGGAGGCTGGGCTAAAGTAGAGTGTCGGCTCTAAAGGGGACCGTAGTTCACCCGGTATCCCCAGATAATACGACGGGGGGTCTGAGTTCCAGGCTGAGATCCCTAACCCTAAAGGACAGGCAGCTAAGTGACAGACTAGGACTCGCAGAAGCCCGAGTCACCGCCATACTGTCCAGTGACGCACAACAAAGAGAAAGAGAAGCAATAGCCCGGAAAGGAACATTTACAGATGGTGTGAGGGTCACAGGAGGAAGGAGCCTGGCTGCAGGAGAGAAGGGAACCCGGAAAGGGAGTAGAAAGCAACCGTGTATTGAGAACTGTGTAACAACTGCCAATAACTTGTAAACTGACTGAAACAACAAGTAAAGCTTTGGAAACCCTGCATTGCCTCTCTTGCCTGCTTCTATCTGCAGGACATTTCTCCCTACAGCTCCAGCCTGTCAGCTCCAGCCAGGAGGCGCGATCCCTGCAGTCTGCAAAGTAAGTGTGCTCAAACTACACACACAATAGACTTTAACCTTTACTGCCCCGGGGGATACAGTTCAGCCCACTGGAACTATACCATCTCCGCTGCCATTCCATCACCCCCGGAGGTTCTGCAGCAGCGGCGGCCCCATCGCTGGCCGCACCAAGTGGGTAGCGTCACCCGTGACAATCCCCTTGTAAATAATTCCCCCTTTTATTGTGAGGGCCCAGGGACACGGTCCGGACCAAGCCACCCGTGACATCCCCACTACTGACCGGTCCGGTACCGAGTACCCTAGTCCCGCCTGGGGCTCCACACTAGCATTACAGAGAACACAGAACTGCTTCTCTATATGGGAGAGTTAGGCAAGATAGCTGACTGCTGAAATGTGGCGACCCGCCAATGCAGGCGTCACAGAGGAGTACTTCACCTGTAAAAGAGGTGTAGATATTCCAGCTGCAGGTGGACCCTAGGATGGTGGGTGGGACCCATTCCCAGCACTCCCACATTAGTTTAGGGTGGGAGGTTACCCGGGAGGCTCATTTTGGGACATTAAGTTATTACACAGATGCATCACTTTATTTTTATTGATCCTCCATAAAACCAGTTATTCCAAAGCTTTAATCATTTTTCCTCAGGCTCCAGACCTGACATCCTTTAGCATTCCTTGCAAGTGCAATGTCTCCACAAAGTTTGATCTTATGATTTACCACCTATATTGCAATGTAATAAAAGAAAACATAAACCTCTTATCATCAACTGCTTAAATATGCTGCAATATACTATGTATTTACAAAGTAACTCTTAAGCATTTGAATTTTATAAAAATACACTGTACAATAAAGGTGTTTATCGCCTGTACAAGAAGTATATCAATTTGTCATACGCAAAAGTTAGTACAACTTAACATTATGTTATTTACAACATCTTACAAGTATATACAGTGTTATTTACTCCATAAAATTACAAAAAAACTTTTACTTTATAGCAAAGTCGTTAGTCTATTTACATTTTCCTCATCAACATTCCAATTATCTGATTTTATTCTACAGGTGTGAATGCAGTAACCAATGCTTGTTTTAAGGAGTTTTCCCAAAATCATTATTTTAGAGAAGGTACAATTATATTAATAATCTGGTGCTGCTAATTGGGTGTCCTGCAAACGGCCTCTTGGGCTGGCTTCACACTGCAGTTTTTACCCTGATCAGGTTCGATCAGGTTTGTGTGCCAAAACCAGGAGAGGAACTTGCAGAGAAAAACTATAATTGAAAGATTGACACCTGTTCTGGGTTTTGGAGACACTCCTGGTTTTGGCACACAAACCTGATCAGTGAAAAAACTGCAGTGTGAAACCAGCCTTACCTAAAAGCATCTACAACATCTCTATTGATTAACCAGCCTGGTGTGGCAGCATCATTGTAGCATGGCTCACATGTAACATTGGATCAGGCCGGGCCCGGCTAGTCAAAAGAAGATCCGCAGATGCTGGCAGGTAGGAAATGGTTGTAGTGCTCCAGTCCGACGGGCGCATTTTGGTTGAGTACTATGAATCGACTTGCACTATTTTTACATTTATCACCTATTCACAGGATAGTTGATCAGTGTCTGATCTTTGGAGCATCGCCATACTGACCCACTTTGCTGTTAAATAAAGTGACGGCCAAACATGTGCACAACTTTTCGAGGTTTACAAACATAGACAAACTGTACTCGGTTATCGTCATTAGTCCACAACTTCATATAAACCGATTAAATTTTTATATTATTTTTTTATATTACCGATTAAATAGATGCCACTAAATTTAAAAGAGGACCTGTCACCCCCCCCTGCTGCATGGCAAACTTCATGCAGCAGTGAATGCAGCATTCTGGAAGGGGTCCCCCATGTCTCTAGCCCGTCTGTAAGCTTTATAAAATACATTAGAAAACTTAAACATAAGTAGTCTAATGGGTGGGATCTTATTAAGAGGTCTTCACTGCTGGCACAGTCCTCCAGCCTCCTCCTTGTGTGTTCCGCCACTTCCATGTCTCCGTGCCGCCCCTATTCTGCTGGCTCTGCCCTCCTGCTCTCTGTCACTCAACCTGACGCACAGAGCTTGTTCACAGCGACTGCAAAGCATTTGGCCTGATGTCAGCGCCATATTTCCGCCCTGTTTATGTTTTATTCAGAGAGCAGGGTGGGAATCTGGCGGTGATGTCAGGACAAATGGTGATTTATAAACTTTAACGGAAAACTAAGCAGTCCAGGTCAGGGAAACCGCACAGGGCGCTACCTACTGCTTCCCCCGAGGGGGCGCATTATCTATCAAAGAAAGTCATGAACACCACTCATCCCTCTCTCTGCCAGCGCCATGTGGCCTTCGCTAGCTCCCTGCACTCAATTTTATTTGTATCTATTATGCACAAATATGATTGCTATGAGTGCCACCCAGAACAGGAGCAGAGGAGCTGTAATCATATCTCTGCTCCTCCAGAATCTCCAGCAGAACACAGACCAATACCAACCTGCACCCTGCAGGGAATGGCGCATGCAGAGGACATTGAATGGCACGATGCAGTGACGTCCAGAGGCCCATGCTACACAGTATAAAAAAGGAGATGTAGCTGCACTGGATAAGGAGGCAGGATTAAATGGCTGTGGAGACATAAGGTGCCATCTGTGAACATTAGAGGCTGTCTGTGGGGACTTGAGATGCTAGTTTTGGAGACATAAGGTGCTGGCTGTGGACATGAGGGGCTGTCTATGGGGATATAAGAGGGGTTTGCTGTGGAGTCACGAGGGCTGTCTGTGGGGACATAAGAGGCTGGCTGTGGAGACATAATGTGCCATCTGTGGACATGAATATGCTGTCTGTGGGGACGTAAGTGGGGCTATCTGTGGGGATATAAGAGGGGCTGGATGTGGAGATGTGGCGTCTCTGCGGACCGGTCTCCACTAGAAGGCGCAGCAACCAGGTTCGGTAAGGCCAGTCACCCAAACACACACCCAACACACTCCGAACCCAAGACTAGGGACTCTATACCCAGCAATGAGATGACGGGAGGAGACAAGTGGATTGTGGGTAAGTTAGGACAGGACATGGTAAGGGGAGGGAACAAAAAATAGAAAACACCAATTTCAAGTAGTTAGTTCAGTCTAGTCAATTCGAGGAGTCAAGTTCAGTCAGAAGGAGAGGAGAGAACACCATCACTACACGGAACTGAAAGGACACAGACCCGGTGGCCTGTACCACCATGAGGCTTGTCCGGGTCCCAGGCTGCAGACCGTAGAGAGACAGAAGGAGTCCTAGGGACACAGATGGTGAGCAATCCATTAATGTACCCAAATTGGCAGGAAAGTTGAAGGACTGGGGCATAAACCAAGGTGCTGGCTCTGAGGTGGCTAGGACGCTCCGCACTCCAACCACAAAATCCGGCAGGGAGCAGGTTCTTTTTGTCCCGTGACCCAAAACCCGGCGTAGCGAAGAGAAGGCCGCTGTACTAGGGCTAGGGGACGAGGCAGGTTGCCCACCAAAAGCCCGTGGCTGCTTAATCATAGCTTTGCATGCGGAAGAGACTGACAGAGAGGCCCATGAAAGGAACACAAAAGGGGATGATCTGGACAAACCAACCCTACTGCTAAGAAACTACCGGAGCCACCACTCATCACTGTGTGAGACTGTCTTTTCTGCGCCTGAGGTGAGGTAGACTGATTAGCTGAGCCGGCAGCAGCAGCCTGCCTGAGAGTGACTCTGAACCCTGCCAGCAGCACAGCCCCGCTGGCCTACTAACCCCATAATCATCTCCATAGACTTTACGGTTGCCCTGGAGACCAGCTCTTCCCGTGGAGAGCTGAATCATCCATGATGCTACTCCCATCGTCCCCAGATATCCTGACTACAGCAGCGGCTACACTGGTTGCATCCCATGGGTGACGTCACAACAACACTCTTATTTTTAATATTTTTCTTTCATCCCTTTTTCAGTTTTTCCCCTTTTTAACTGATGAGGAGATCATGGACCGGGTCATGCCACCATGACATCCCACAGTCCAGACGACGACGAGAGAACCCGGTTCCAAATACCCCATGATCCAAGCCAAGGGTGAGTCAGAGACATAAGGTGCTATCTGTGAACATGAATGGGTGTCTGTGGGGATGTAAGAGGGGCTGGCTGTGGGGTCATGATAGGTTGGCTGTAGTGACATAAGATGCCGTCTGTGGACTTGAATGGGTGTCTGTGGGGCTATAAGAGGGGCTGGCTGTGGGGACATGAGAAGCTGTCTGTGGACACAGAAGGTGTCGTCTATGGACATGAATGGCTGTCTGTGGAAATGTAAGAGGGGCTGGCTGTGAGGTCATGAGGACTTGTCGGTGGGGATATACGAGGGGCTGGTTGGGGGTCATGAGGAGTTGTCTGTGGGGATATAAGAGGGGCTGGCTGTGGGAACATCAGAGGCTGACTGTGGAGACCTAAGGTGCCGTCTGTGGGCATGAGGGTCTATCTGTGGGGATATAAGAGGGGCTGGCTGTGGAGACATCTAGAGGCCAGCTGTGGTTGATAAATGTTATGAAAGTTTGTAAGTTAGCCTATTATCTCTTAAATGTAGCTATTATCCCTGAAATTAGCAATAGGGAGTTACTTAATGTTAGGCCCTTTTGCCTACAGGGACCCTATTTAGATGCACAAGCTGCACATATAATTTTTTAATTATGGGGTCAAACTATTTGTGGGATAATCATGTCAAACTCATGCAATATATGAAGTCAATATGAAAAGATTTTTTTTTTGCATGTATGTGAAGATGGAAGACTCTCCTACAGTAATAGGATCATAATGAACAACACTTGTATTTTGGATCCCAAGGAAGATTCCTTAAATATCATTCAAATTAGAACACAATGCAAGGTTCATGACTGGTTCATTTTGGTATAATTTTCCAGATTTGGTTCCTTTGGCTATAATGACATGGTTCAATGAACAGATGTGTGTTGCCAGTCTGTGCTTTCCTTGGTGCCATGCACTTGCCAGTAGGAATATGAATCATCAGTCCAGCCTGCAAAAGAATATAACATCACATAATTTATATTAATTCTGAATTCTAAGAAATGCTGATTAAATAACAGTATTATAATGGTACCGTCACACGTCGCGATATCGCGTAGGATATCACATAGAAGTCACGGGAGCGCGCTCGCACGGAGATTTGGATCGTGATCAGAGTGTAGATGTGTGACGTTGAGATATCGTCTTCAACATTGTGGCGATTCCTGGGTGAGAATGTGAATAGCGGTCGTTAGGATTCCTTGTTTTCACAGCGCTGAATGGGAGAAATTGATAACACATCGTTATTGCAGTGTCACACCGCACGATGCAGCAGATGGCATTATCGCAGATCGCCTGATTTGAAAACATGTACTCTGTGATGTGCGATCTCACGATATCTCACACTGATATTGCGGTGTCACACGCTACGATGCACTTATGACATCCTTCCGATGTCGCAGCCATGCCTCCAAACACGTGACTTCTATGCGATATCCTACACGATATTGTGACGTGTGACGGTACCATTACTAAAATACTATTTTTAGATATGTTATCTTACAAAGTATGGAAACAGTAGTAATTAAATTTAAACATTAATAAGCCTAAAAATGTACTTTTATTAGCAGAAAAAAGGAAATAGATGCTTTATATAACACCAATACAATAAATTTGAATGTGTACAACATAGGGTACACTCAAAAGGTAACAAATGACGAATTTAATGTACTTAAGTTATGAAGGAGAACGTATAAAAGGAAACAGATCGTGAACAAGGACTGGATAGCCGAATGACAGTACAGAAGGTGTGTCAAGGGTTGGATACAGGGGTTCTCTAGGAATAGGAAAAAAGTAAATAGTATGGCGCCCCACTGGTCAGTGCGAAACAGGAGGGATACTGCACCCAGATCAGTGTGTGTGGTACCTCAGTGACCAGAGGATGTGATGTTAATCTGAGGCCCTCATCCCTGCATTCACACACCTAGGATATGGGGACTAAAGGGTTAACTTGTTTGCTTGGGAGACCTAGCCCCTGGTGGGAGGAGCTTATGTGTAGTGGAAAGAGCGGGAAGAAGGGAGTTAGGCAGAACAGCCATGGAGGGAGACTGAGGAGGAAGGAGAGGAAATCCTGGGGGAGCCGAGGAGCAGGGGCGGACTGGCCCAGGTGGCAGGCTGGTGGTATTGGCCTCTTCCAGGGCCCCCCCAATACTGAAATGGGACGGTCTGCCTCTGCTTTGCGGCCGCAGCCGCTGCTAATCTCACAGCAGCCGATGCACATGGAAGTGGGCTGCTAATCGTAACCTAAAATGCTCCTCATACTCTGCTAGCACAACCCCCCCCTGTTCTCAAACTCTGCTAGCACCCCAACCCCCCTTCCTCACCTTGGGCTGGCAGGACATGTCTGCCTCTCGGTATTTGAAGCACCAGCCCGCCCCTGCCAAGGAGCGTCGTGCTCGCCTCAGAAGAAAGCACATGGAATGGACACTGAGTCCGAGACTGTGCAGGGTCGCGTATTCCCGGCAGTCAATACCGGAAGGTGGGAATTCCAGATTTCCCAGCCACACAGTGTCAGGAGGCAAATCAGCACATAGAGTTCAGCAACACTGACACCCGGGAGCAGGGTGTAAGTAAAGGACTCGAGCTGCCTGTCATCCCGTAGACTGTGAGCCCTCGTGGACAGGATCCTCTCCCGTCGTGTATCAGCAAGCATTGACTGCTCATATGTACTGTGCCTGTCCTTGTTACCCCCACTCCTTATGTAAAGCGCCATGGAACCAATGGTGCTATATAAATAATAATAATAATAATAATAATATGGCACACACAGGAGAGAGAGAGCAAGCAGCTTAGCTTCAAGCAACTGTAGGAGCCACAAGTAGAAGCGCAGGAAGGCAGGAAGAGAAAGTGAGGACAGGGGACCTGAAGGAACATCAGAGAGGGCCTTAAGGTACCGTCACACGCCGCAATATCTCCTGGCAATCTAAAAGACGAAATCGCCGTGAAATTGTCTCACGGTGGCGGCGATTGATTGGGCGATTTCGCGGAGATAAATCGCCCTTCACCCGTTGCCTGATTACTGAATAGTGCTCAGTAATCAAGCGAGATCGCCGAGGTGTGTGACAGGGCGATAGTGATGGAAAGAGCGATTTCTGTGATATCAAGTAGGCGTGCCTCAGCGTGCTGTAGTCCGCACCCCATCTGAGATGATTGATGTGGGCTACTGTGTTCCCATTGGCTGTCAGTTGACACTGTGCCATATTTGAAGAGCTGTCCGTTCTGCACCACACACATCTTCTGCTACATAACCGTCCGCAAACTCAATGCAATTACGCACGCCATTGAATAGCGCAAGCTATGTTGTACGCATGTATTAAGTTGCGCTGTGTGGAGTATAGTGCCACACATGATAGCTCAAATGTTGGGCTACACATTATAGATGCGTGCCATGGGCCAGTGTGTGTGTTGCAGGAGCCACAATTGACGACACGAGCGTGTATTTGTGACAAACTCCGATAGACAATTGCGTCATGTATTAGCCAGCCTTCCAGAGCTGGCTGACCAATTGTAATGCAGTTGTGTTGTCCAATGAGCATGTATGGGGCGTGGTGTAAACCACTGTGGCACGTCTATCTCCTCGCCGCGCTGAATATGTACGCCCATATTGCCTTTGCAATTGTGGCATGTGACGCGGCGATGGAATGAGGCAAGATTGATTCCGCTGTAGGTGAGGCAATTTCCGTAGCGACACATCGCCTTAGCTTCAGGGCGATATTGTGGCGTGTGACGCTGCCATCGGTGATCTGAGGCGGGCACGGAAAACGTGAGCGCGCATGTCATATCGCCACACATCGCCTGGTGAGATTGCGGCATGTGACGGTACCTTTAGAGAGACTTTACATCCTTTGGTGGCTACCTGGCCAGCTACCCACACTCTGACTGTGTACCTTGCAAACTGTTTGAAAAGTCACCAGTAAAGTACCCGGTGAGGTCACCATGGTGTGAGACTGTTCCTTACAGCATCACAGCAGAGACTTCCACCTGCAGAGACGGAGACTGCTATTTCCATACGCTGGCTGGAGAAGCTGCAGCAGCAAAGTAAGTGAACTGAACAAAGCACAATCCCTCACCAGGCCCATCCATTACCACTACACCTGCCCAGGAGACCCTCAGCCCTACCCGAGGAGGGCTTACCATCCACACTGCCCCAAGTCACCGTCCCCAGCAGGAATACGGCAACGGTGGTTCTACTAACCACATACCCCGGGTGGTGTCACGACAAATCCCTTGTAAATACCCCTTTTTGTACTGATCCCATGCCACGGGACTGGGTCACGACTACCGTGATCCTAGAGAGATAGCACCGGCCCAGTTTCCTAGTACCCCATAGCCTGGGGGTGCATCAATAGCTGAAGGAAATGTCATTACAAGTAGATTCCTAATTCCTAGTGAAATCATGGACACATTGTTCCATTTGTACAAAGGAACAAAATAGAACAATGTGTCCATGATTTCACTGCAGCCAGCAAATTGCAAGTGAAATTGCATCCAATGTTGCGACATGTAACGGTACCCTTAAGAGGCCGTCACACACATCAATGTCGCCAGCGATCTCATTGCTGGCAACATTGAGGGCTGATCGCTGGTGAGCTGTCACACAGGCTGACTCGCCAGCGATCAGTATCAGCGAGATCGCTGTTAACCATATAAACAGCTGTTTACCATGGATACCAGCTCCCAGTGCTTGCTGAGAGGCGCTGGGAGCTGGCTTCTCGCTCGTCTCCCGGTGTCCACCGGGCGACCATCGCCAGGTTTTAGAGCAGGTTCTAAAACCTGGCGACCATCAACCAGTGATTTATCGCTGTTAGATGCGCCCTGTGACACACGTCAATATCGCTGCAGCATCATGTACAGCAGTGATATTGCAAGCGATATTGACGTGTGTGATGTCCCCATTAAGGTATTGTCACACGCGGCAATTTTGCTAGCAATTTCACTGGCAATTTGCTGGTTGCAGTGAAATCATGGACACATTGTTTTATTTTGTTGTCGTGTACAAATGAAACAATGTGTCCATGATTTCACTGCAACCAGCAAATTGCCAGTGAAATTTCTAGCAAAATTGCCGCGTGTGACGGTACCTTTAGAACAAGAACAAGTGGTTGAGGTATATCATGAGATGAGACCACATATGTGGAATGGTAAGCTTGAAGGCTATAACCCTTTTCCACCCACTGTTAAATGTGATGCACCTTGAGAATGAATTTGTCTTTTCATAACAAATGGGGAAAAATCTGTGTAAAGGTACCTTTTCACGGCACGACATCGTTAACGATGTCGCTGATACATCACGAGTTTGGAAGCGTTCCAGCGACATCATTAGGATGTCGTTGCGTGTGACTCTGCCAAGTTGTAACGATAAATCGTTGGGTAACTGATCGCAGGTTTGAGAACATGTTCTCAAACCACACGATCAATGATCAGCCAACCTGGTATATCGTTGTGTTTGACACCGCAATAACGATGTCGTTTACAACTCCGCCCATTCACAGCAATGAGCAGGGATCGTTCGCTGGGTTTGCGAATGGTACCTGCTCACAACATCGTTGGTGAGTCGTCCAAGATATCTATACATGTGACATTTCACGAACGATGTCAAAACGATGTCTGCAATGACTGCGCACCCACGAGATCGTTGCGGACCTCATTCCAACGTCGTGCCGTGTAATGGTACCTTAATAAAGATGAACAAAGCTTAGAACTGAAGAAACAAGTAGAAACTATCTCTTTTTGCTGTCAGGACATGTTCTTTTTACTCCACCGTAGATTATACTACCATAACAATCCTTTCAGTGAATATTACCGTGTTTCCCCGAAAGTAAGACCCTGTCTTACATTAATTTTACCCCAAAAAGTCCCACCCTGTCTTACTTTCGGGGGAGGTCTTACATTAGCCGAAAAAAAATGCTGTATCCCACTGCACACAGCCCCATAACACTGCTGGATCCCACTGCACACAGCCCCATTCCCCATAACACTGCTGGATCCCACTGCACACAGCCCCATACCCTATACAGTACACACACACCCATGGTACAGTATAACGGTACATGTTTCCTTACTTTCTCTTTCAATGGTGGACGCTGGGCCAATCAGCAGGGAGTCAGGAATCAGCTCGAGCCGGGGGCCGGCGGTGACGTGGGGAGCAGGTGACGTCGGGGCTGGGGCGGCCGATGACAGCCCGAGCTGCTGGGCCAATCAGCACTCGAGCTGATTGGCCAATCAGCGCTCGAGCCGGGGGCCGGCGGTGACGTGGGAAGCAGGTGACGTCGGGGCTGGGTCGGCCAATGAGCGCTTGAGCTGGGCGGACTTCAGCGGGGGTAACACGGCGAGTTAACCCCATGAGCGCCGGACCCGCCCAGCTGCACCTGCGGACACCTGAGGAGCCTTCAGCCTGGAGCCTGGAAACACCTGGGGACCCACAGGGGGACAGCGGCGGCCCAAAGGTAAGGGAGGTCTTACATTTCCCAGCGGCCCCCCCCAACCCTGCCTTACATTCAGGGGGGTCTTACGTTGGCGGACCCCCCCGAAACCCTCACCCTGTCTTACTTTCGGGGGTTTCCTACTTTCAGGGAAACACGGTAGGAGCAGGTATGTAGAAGTGTTAAAGGGGTGTTCCAAAGTCCAAAATAATTTCTCTCCTAAATTCTTATCTATTATGTGCCATAATCTAAACTATTTTCTAATGCTTGAATTAAAAATTTCATACTGCTCCCTAGTACCGTAACTACATCTAACTGATTTTCTACCTTTTCTGTTCACTTCATTTTTTATGACGCTTCATTTCAGAAAACAAGCGCATGATGAGATACTCAAATGAAGCATCATCAAAGGCAGATGCTGCGGTCACTGATGAAGCTTCATTTCAGGGTCTGTGCTAGTCTCGACAAGATCTGGACTAGGTGTTGTATATAATGATAGCACCCCTCTGTTGCCAGCTCAAATCAACAGTAACAAGCCATGAAATGAGTGTGTTGTCAGAATATCTGGTGGTCAAAGAACAGCATAACCCACGAATGTGACATTACTGGTCTCTGCAGGCGATGTACAATGCGCAGGGATGAGCCCAGCCCCTGAAACGAATGTCACAGATGACACTTCATTTCAGCCAGGCCAGGGGGCAGAGGTTGAAGCGGTGACTACATTCCTGATGAAGGAGCAAGGATAGCTCTGAAATTCGTTGAAATAAAGGCATCATTATCTGCAAACCCTTTGTGGTCGTTCATTATAAGCAGTTATGGTACCTTTACACGCCGCCACTGCAGGATGGATACAACCCGCTACAGGCTACAAATGTAGCTTGTCGCGCCAATATCGCCTGTAGTAGCGGCGTCTGAAGACGGGATGACACAGCCGGCTACAGATACATCTGTATCCGTGCACTGCCCATAAACAGATGGCAACAAAGCCGATTGTAGCGAGCTGTATCGGCGTGTAAAGAACCCACAGAAGGGAACTGTGGACACCCGGCGATGTAGCTGCAATGTAGCTAAGGCGTCACCCAGGCTCCGTGTTACCGCGCCCCATCTGCGATCATTGGTGGAAGCTCCTGCATGACGATTGGTAGTCGCTGCATAGGGAGGCATATTTAAGGAGGTTGACCAGTCACACTACACAATTGCTCGAGCGTGCTGTATTAACCAGCCTCCTGCGATGCCTGCCCAATCATGATGTTCTGGCTTCGTCCTATCACCGTACGGACGTCTTGTAATCCACAATTGTGGCACGCCTATGTGCTGTCCCTGCTGCACCAGGTCCGCCCATATTAGCTTGTTGTAGCGTTGTGTAAATGAGGTACGCTGAGCTACAGATGGCTACTTGAGACACCCGGCGATGTAGCTAGCTGTAAATGTAGCGTAGCGCAGCGCACCTTGTGGCGGCGTGTAAAGAGGGTGCGTTTCCCGTTGGTAACCGTTTGGGCGTGCTCGTGCACGTGAAGTAGCGGTTGGTATCCATCCTGCAGTGGCGGCGTGTAAAGGTACCATTAGGGTACCTTTACACGCCGCTACTGGCGGGTGGATACAACCAGCTACTTCACGTGCACGAGCACGCACAAACGGTTACAAACGGTAAACGCACCATCTTTACACGCCGCCACAAGCTACGCTACGCTACGTGACATCTATCCCCGGATACACCGCCAGGTGCCTCAAGTCACCTTCTGTAGCTCATCTTACCTCATTTACACACCGCTACAACAAGCTAATATCGGCGGACCTGGTGCAGCAGGGACAGCACATAGGCGTGCCACAATTGTGGATTACGAGACGTCCGTACGCTGATAGGACAAAGAAAGAAAGCCATGATTGGCCAGGCATCGCAGGAGGCTGTTTAATACATGACGCTCGAGCAATTGTGTAGTGTGACTGGTCAGCTCCTTAAATATGCCGCCCTATGCAGCGTCTACCAATCGTAACGCAGGAGCTTCCACCAATGATCGCTGAAGGGGGGCGGTATCCCGGAGGCTGTGTCACGCCCCAGCTACATACCAGGTACATAGCCTGGTGTCGACACATCCCTTCTGTTGCTTCTTTACATGCCGATACAGCTCGCTACAATCGCCTGTGTAGCCACCTGTTTCCGGGCAGTGCTCGGAAACAGATGTATCTGTTGCCGGTTGCCTCCTACCGTCTTTACACGCCGCTACTACGGGGTATTTTGCCGCTACAAGCTACATTTGTAGCCTGTAGCTGGTTGTATCCACCCGCCAGTAGCGACGTGTAAAGGGCCCCTTAGAGTGGATCACGAAAACACCATTCTTTGGATATAAATCATTAAGGCTGCTTTCATATTGCAATTTTCTGGGATCCGTGGCTGTCCGTTGTAAAACATATATATGTTTTACAAAAACCATACATACAAATACTGAGGATTACACCCAGTATATAGGGCAGGGGAAGTGGCACTGTGAAGTTTATATATACAGAATACTACAAATACTGAGGATTACACCCAGTATACAAGGCAGGGAAAGTGTTACTATGCAGTGCATATATACAGAATAATACAGATACTGAGAATTACACCCTGTATACAGGGCAGGAGAAGTGGTACTGTACAGTGTATATATAGAGAATAATACATATACTGAAGATTACACCCAGTATACAGGACAGGAGAAGTGGTGCTGTGTATTATATATATACAGAATAATACAAATATTAAAAAAGATGCCGCTGTGTTTGGAAGTGTCCTCTGGCAAAATTTTGAAATTCATTGATGCTTCGGGCTCATAGCCTAAAGTGTTATGGAATTTTGGAGTGTGTAAATTAAAAAAACGGTATAATATGCCTCAATGGCCAAAATATTATGACAGTAAGGGGACAATGAGTATATGAGAGGTCAAAAAGTACCCTTCGGAAAAGCAAAAATACATAGTAATGGTACCTTTACACGCCGCTACCGAGAGGTAGAAACCACCAGGTATCGCACGTGCACGCGCGCGTTTCAACGGTTCCTAACGGTACCTGATACCGCAATTACACGCTGCCACAAGGTGCTCCACAGAAGGTATTTTCGATCCCCGGAAGTGCCGACGGGTGCCGCTGGTTACCTTCTGTGGAGCACCTTCCCTCATTTACACGCCGCTACCACAAGGGAATCTGGGCGTACATATTGTGCGCCGTAACTACATAGGCGTGACAGAGTTGTGGATTACGAGACGATCGTACGGTGATTGGACAATGCAATAACATCATGATTGGGCAGCCAGCGCAGGGAGGCTGGCTAATACATGATGGTATTGCAAATGTGTAGTGACTGGTCAGATCGTTAAATATGCCGCCCTGTGCAGGGACAGCGAATGGGTACACAGTAGCCCCCACCAATGATCGCAGATGGGGCGTGGTATACATGAAGCTGTGGCACGCCCCAGGTAACTCAAATACCGTGCCTGTGCCCCGAATACACGCCGCTACCATAGGGTTTATACCTGCTTGTTTTTGAGCACGGCTGAAAGACCGGTATCCAAAGAGACAGGAAGGTGCTACCTGAATTACAAGCCGCAACCTCGCAGTGTTTTGAAGGTAAAAGATACAATTGTCTCCGACACCTGGTGGTTTTTACCTCTCGGTAGCCACGTGTAAAGGTACCATAATAGATACTGTACTTGGTTAACATGATTTACATGATTTGGAACAAAAATAACGGACTCAACTAGAAAGGCATATAATAAATGAAAGCCACCCCATGCTTCACATTAACATTTTTGAAAGTATTATGAAGACAGATGTATATCGTAAATGAAAGTTAAGAACAAATAATAAGGTGTGCACCCGACCTACATCAACAGTTAATTAAACTTTTTTAAAACTACAGGTTACAATTTAAACAATATTTGTACCTGATTAAAATCCCATATGGATGCGTCATTGAAAGAGCAATTTCTCAGAAGAACCTCTTCATTTGTTACAACCAGACACAGAGACTCTGATGCTCTTAATTGCAACTTTTTATCATAATACATCAGAACCTAAGGAGAAAAACATTTGTAGATTTATAAATAATTAAAATAAGAGAACCCCAGTATAATTTGGTTTCCTGAAAAAAAACCCTATCCCTAATGGCCACTTTACACGCGGCAACAGGAAGATAGAAAACGGCAGGTGTCGGAGACAATTGTACCTTTTACCTTCAAAACACCTTGAAGTGGCTGCGTGTAATTCAGGTATCTGCAAGGTGTTTTGAAGGTAAAAGGTACAATTGTCTCCGACACCTGCCGTTTTCTATCTTCCTGTTGCCGCGTGTAAAGTGGCCATTACAGCTAACCCAAACCCCAACCCTGTGGGTATTTTTCTTTTGGTCATTTTTCTGGTCATCATATACTCAGACATAGTAAAGTGCTAGATCAGTATACTGTAGAAATGCACCAACAAATGGACCTCAGAAGCATCTTTGAGATTATTCGCAAATTTAATGTAGAGCATGAAGTGGAGGAAACTGATGAGAATGCCGAAAAGAAGTCACATAATGGCTAGAAATAGTGTTATTCCCTATGTACACATGACACAGATCGGTTTATTCTGAATAGTTACATTCATTTTATTTTGTGTTTACCAATTGCAAATATCGTTTTGAAAGACACAAAATGAAAAACTACCTGATTCACTTTGTCATCACAATGGGAAAGCTCCACCAGCTGATTGCTTCCATTATAGGAATACTGCATACACTGTCCAGCATCTGTATTTAAAAGCTGTGAAAGTTAAAAAGATGGAGTTAAAATGGTCTTTCAGGTACAAGAAGTGGTGTACCATTGATGGCGGCAAACTACTTGGCTGCTATGGGTCCCGTGAGTCAGGGAGGCCTGGTGTTAGTGTTTATCAAAACCAAGTGATACCAACTTATTATTGTTAAAAGTATATCTTTTTATTCAAATCAAAAGTTAAAAATAAGTGACCTACAAATCAGACAAACATATACACATATATACAAAATCGGGAAACCAGGCACATGTTAATGTACATACATATGAACAGAAGGTCAGACTCTTTTTACCCACAAGAATTCATATATGTGTAATCCATAGGGGAAAAAATCTCAGTACATACCGATACATATGCTCTGATGTCTCATAGAGGAATGAATCACCAGAGAAACAGTTTTATGAGGAAAAAGAAAAACATTTCAAAACCTGATATAGACATCAATTTTTGAGCAAACGTATATTAGTGACCTTCCATTAAGTTTCTGGGTTCCCAAGGTTATATAAATTGAACCACCAACGCTTGACGCGTTTCGCCTTCTCTTATATTAGAGGGCTCATCAGAAGTTTTTTGGGGTTTAAATTTATTGTTCAGTCTTATGACTATACAGGCCAGAAAGATTGATGTTTCAATGGGCTAGTATACCCAGGAGACAGGAGCCGGTCAAATTAATGGAATGACCATAAATTTCTTCCAAGGTATAAGATGTAACATCATAGAGAGGACATCCAAGGGATGGGCATAAGGGGGCCTAGGTATTGGGCTTCTATGAGTCTGTCTTAATAGACACCTGTCATCATGTCATCCGAAATTGCACAGACAAATAGTCTACACAGGATAAATCCCTCCATACAGCCATCCTGTGCCTTTGGAGGCCTGATGTTAGTGCCAGCAACGGGTCCCCCGCCCCTCTTCACACAAAGCGCTCTGCTCCCTCCCTCATTCTCCCATTGTGCCTGCGCTCTGATAGCTCACGTAATAGTGACTCAGGATGCTCTCACAAACACCGGCGCAGCGGGGGAACTGAGGAGAGGGGAGTACTTATTTATTTATTTTTTTAATCAGTGAGTATAGGGTGGCCTAAGGTCTATGGGGATGCATTAAATGATATGGGGGCTGCATTATAATATATGGAGGAATATGGGGGTGTATTATAATATATGTATGCCTGTTGGGCTACCTTATACATGGAGGACTATGGGGGTGCACTATAATACATACAGGAATATGAGGGTGCATTACAATATATGGAGCAATATCGGGTTACATTATAATATATGGAGGACTATGATGAGTGCATTATAACATATTGAGGACTGTGGGGAGTGTATTATAATATACAGTGGAGTATGGGGGGCATTATACTATATGGAGGACTATGGGGTGCATTATATGATATGGAGGACTATGGGGGTTCATTATATGATATGGGAGACTATGGATGGTGCATTATATTATGTGGAGACTATGGGGGTGCATTATAAAATATGGACACCTACGTGGTAGAAATTATAATATATGGAAGTCTATGTAAGGGGCCATTATAATATTTTGAGGGCTATGATGGAGCGTTTATATTTTATGGAGTGCTCTTTGAGGGCCATTATACTATATGCAAGCAATTATACGGTAGGATGGATTGTGTGAAGTCCATCATACTATGCAGATGGCTAGTGGGGGCCATTATACAGTGTGAAGAGGTAGGAGAGGGGAGGTGGCACAATAAGAAATTCTGCTATTGCGCCCCATGATTTCAATGTACACCCCTGGTCACAAGATATTATCTTATCTATCATCAATGTAATACAGGTGTAGGTACAGCAACCAGAACGACCTCTCATGAACTGTTGTAAGCTCCAGCTGCCGCCTGATGTGAACATCTTGAACTGAGCTGCAATGCTCTTCAATGTATAGCCACTGCTGCCACATACGGTTGATCAGTGTTCACATATATTTACGTCCTACAACATACAGCATTTACAAAACGTCTACATACTAACAAAAATAGTGAGGTGTTAATGAACTTTTATTACTTGTCCTGTCGACTTGAGAATTGGAAACGTCGTGTTCATAGCAGGATCAATATTGGATAAAAACCATGTGAATCCTTTACATCCCAATCTCAAGCGAAGTTGCTTCAGCTCAGTAACATCATTCATCTCTATCTAAGGCACAAAAAATATGTTGTAATTCCAGATATTGATACAAGATGGAGAGAAAAGTACTGTTCCAAACTATCTGTTCTGAAATTATGCTTATCCCAGATACTTTAGTAGGATGGGACAGATATATCCTCTTTACACTGTGTGATGTTGTTTCAATACAATGAGTGATTTATCAGCAGGAGATTATCGTTGCCAGACTAGAGCTTGTATTCCTCCTAGATTAACCATGCCCAGCACTGATTAGCAGCTCACTGTCACTATACAATGTACACAGAAAGCTTTGCAGTGGATGGGGTCAGTTTTATGAGTTCTGCTACATGCTACATTTAAAAACTCTGATTGTATCACAACCGCTGCACCCAGAAAACTAAGCCTATAATACAGGCTGCAATGGAATCAGGGTAAGTTTCCCTACTTTGTATTGCTAATGCTATCAGATGAGATAACCAAATCGTGTTTACAGGTTGCCTTTAATAATCTGACCAAGGACTTGTGAAAAATATGTATTGTTGAATGTCCGGCATTGATTTAAGAACTCAGATTTCAGTGACATATATAGATTGACTATACTTTGCAAAATGTAGCAGAGAAAGCTAAGTGCAGACCCCCGACAAGCAGAGACTAATGGGAGATTTCAGCTCTAGCACAGTCAGAACTATAATTGATCAGTAATGACAGTTTCACACATCTTTTTTTTTCTTTTACAAAATGCTCAGTGTTTTTATTTTCAGTGGACTGGATACAGTTTTGGTCCATGCTTCAGATTTTATAATCCTTATTTAATATTTTTCTATGTGAAAAAATTCTTAAAGGGACCCTGTCTCACTAGTTCTCAATACGTCTTGGTCCTGCAGCTCTTAAAGTATGTTTTGATTCTGTAATGCTACAGCTTTTCAGCTTAAATATACTTTACAACCTTCCAGGGACCAAGATGCATGGGTGACTAGTCAGACAGACAGGCCCCTGGCGGTGTCTCCCCACTCGCTCCCCTGGAGTTACAATACTCTCTCTTCATGCACATTTATTGAGAGACCTATCAGTTATTGTCAGTGGGGAGGGAGAGGCTACCTGGGACACACCTGTCTGACAAGCCACCCATGCGTCTTGGTTCTGCAGCTTTTAAAGTATGTTAAAAAATGAGTCGGCTCACCTTAGCCCCGGTGCACGGTCCACACTCCAATGTAGTCACAAAAACTTTAGAAGAAAGTCGGACCAGGTCCCAATTATCCGGTTTTCAATACAGCGCATACACTGATAAAACATTCAACGCATTGGACAACGCGTTTCTGCCCTTCAACTGGCCTTATTCACTGCCATTCTACTGAGATCGCATCTGACTCCACAGCGATAAATTGACATGGTCTGGATCGGGAAGTCCCCTCACATGTCAGTTTAGGCTGTAGACAACACAAGCACAGCAGACACGGGATTTGTGTATCTTTCATCCACTGTGATTGTACTGTACAAGACAGTGGTTTGGACGCAGCAAAAACATGCTGCGTCCAAACCACTGCAAACACTGATCGTGGGAACGTGCCCTTCCATTTACCAAAACAAGTGATGTGTGAAAGTGCCCTAACACTGGGCTATAATACAGGCTGCAATGAATATTGGGCTATAGATTCATATTGTTTTGATGAGATCTTCCACACTATTGTTAAAGGAACAAATATTTGATAGTCCAAGGTACCTGAAGTAGAATAAAACTTCACGTTTATTTAAAACACCAGTCAAAAGTTTAGATACACCTGGTCATGCAATGGATTACTTATAAGAATGTCCACCTTGTAAATTCAGACTGAAGGCAGCAATAACATGAAAGAGGTGAACAGAGTGGACCGGGGCACCACTCCAATCGAACCAGCGGTTTGTTGTCACCCTCGGCACCCCCTCCCTGCAACTGTGCTATGTCCTCGCAATAAAAGGACACCGCTGCTTCATCTTTACCTCGGTGAGTGCCGTCTTTCTTTCTTATTTAATAACATGAAAGACTAAACATGGAAATGAGGAGTAAATTAACAAATATGAAACAAACTAGAAAATGAGATAAACTTTAGATTCCTCAAAGTACCACCTTTTACTCTGATCACAGCTTTTTATCTCCTTAGCATTCTGTCAAGCAACTTCATCAGGTTTACACCTGTAAAGGCTTCTAACAGTCTTTAAAGAGTTCCAACAATTGCTGAGCACTTGTTGGCTGCTTTACCTTCAGTCTGTTGTCCAACTCATCCCATATTATTTCTATTGGGTTAAAGTTGGATGATTGGGTAGGCCATCTCATATGCCACAGCACTTTACACACAGTAGCACTTACATAGCCTAGAGGTGTATTTTGGATCACTATCCCATTGCAACACAAATAATGGTCTCAATTTGTGATGGGCTAACCTGCTGATGTTTGGGTTTGCCTGACTCGCCCAGACTTTTTTTAAAGTCCGATGCCGAACATGACTTGAACTTGAGTCCGAACCCTAAACTCAATCTTTAAAGTTATGGGCTGGGGCTGGGGGTTGTAAAAGAAAGAGGATAGTTATTAAACAGCAGCATTTTACTTACTGCGTCCCACCGTCCCGATGTCATGCTTCTACTTCCGCAGCTGCTCATTAACTTTCTGGATATTCACTGCAGACTCAACAGCCAATCACAGACGCTGTCACAGAAAATGAGCATCTGTGATTGGCTGTTGAAGTACTTCCCAGCTATTCTGATTTATGGCTGTTTACTTTGTGCCGTCATGCTGTTCATGGGATCATCTGAGTTCACTGATGCATCTCAAGTGTGAACTTAGATGACCTATCTCACAGCCTAAGACAAAGACAGGGAAGTCTATGTTTGGGATATTTGCCCAAACGCTAGGTGTTTGTATGGACACCGAACATTACAGTCCAGGTTCGCCCATCACTTGTCCCAATAAGTGCAATCAGATTGGATTATATGTCATTGCAGAATGCTGTGGTAGCCATGCTGAGTTTGTGTGCCTTCAGTTTAGAATAAATCACCATGATGTCACCGGCAAAGCAACTCCACACTATTACATCTTACCTTCCATGCTTCACAGTGGGTACCACTCATGTAGAAACATTCTACTGACCTTTTCTGTGTCTCACACAGACGTGGCGATTGGTACCAAAAAAATTTAAACTGACTCATCAGAATATAGTACACATTTCAATTGATCTGTTGTCCAGTCCATGTGTTTCTTGGCCTAAATAAGGTTCCTTTTCATGATTGAGATCCTCAGCAGTAGCTTTTCTGCCGTGATTGAACCATAAAGGCCTGCTGTTTCCTGTGGACAGTTGATGTTGAGATGTATAAGCTAATTGATATCTGTGTATCATTTACTGTATGAGGGCTGTTATCTGAACTAATGTCGATTTGCAGTTCTGAGGCTGGTCTTCCTGCCCCTAATGAAGTCCTCAAGTGAACCATTTTGATAACACAATTGATGGCTTTCAGCCGTGAACTTGAGCATACCTACAAGGTTCTAGCAATTGTCTGTATTGACTGGCCTTCTTCAAGTAATGATGGATTGACATTTGTCTTTACTTACATGAGTGGTTCTTGCCATATGCTGGCTTAGATCAGTTGTAGAATAGGGCTCAGCACCGTATGGACCTGTGTACCAACAATGCCTCTGCAAAACATGTCTTACGTTATAAGACCAGTAATTTCACATACGAACATATGAGTGTGAAAAGCGCTCATCAGAGTAAAAAGAGGTACTTTGAGAAGTCTAATGTTAAACACGTGTTTATTTACTCCTTTTTGAAATAAGTGTTACTTTATAGTTTTGCTGAATTCACTATGAATTTACAATGTGCACATTCCAATAAAGACAAGACAATTGTATGAAGAGATGTGTCCAAATCTTTGACCGTTATGATATGTCATCATGAAATTGCAAAAGCAACCACAACAGTTCAGTTATAATAAGTCTTTATCAAGCAAAAATTACAGTTATTGCCGTTATCAGGCGTATTGCTTGATAAAAGACGATTGCAGTTTAACCATTTATCATTCTATAATGACAGATTTTAGAAATACTGAATTCACCTTAGGTACCTTAGGATCATCAGGGCTGATTCAACATTGGGATATGGCAGCAAAAAATATTCCTGGTGTCATCATAGATACTGTAGGTAAACTCAACTGTGAAGCTGAATGTGAGAGGAGAAGGTGGCCAATTTATACATAACAAGGGTCCCCAACCTGTAGCTTGGTAGCCAAATGTGGCTCATGGGCACGTGTTGTGTGGCCTGCGGATGTCTTCCAGCTTGGTGCATAAGCACCAGGTCTAGCAAACAGCAATGAGAGGAGGTCTCCAGATAGTGACTTTGGTGAGTAGCCCTGTACAGAAAAGCAGATTTGGGGGTAAGGTAGGAATCCCTGTATCTTGATATACTACTTCGAGGTATGGAAAATCTTTGTCCGTCATTGTACTGGTTAACAGGGGCTCTGGGTGTCACTACTGTTAGGGGGTGGCAGCTGGATGTGGCTTGTGACCTTTTTTCCTAGCTGATTGTGGCTCTCAAGGTATGAAAGGTTGGGGACCTCTGATATGTACCCTACAGAAAAAGGTGTTAAAGAAAAATGTACATTAAGTTCTTACCGGCTTAGTTGCCAATTCCTTTCCGATACTATGGTAGAAGATGTTTTTGTAAGCGTCCATCCAAACTTCTGCTATTCGAACTTTATTTTTTAACAATGTTTCATTGTGATATGTATTATATGTATTATTCTTAAACAAATGGCCAACTCTTGAACATGGTACAATTTCTAATGATCCACCACAAAGCCAAACCTGAGAAGGGAATACGTTGCAAAATGCACATTAATGTTTAAAGACTAAATCATTATAACTTTATTGTACTCACTTCTACAGCAGTCCACATACAAATGTCCTAGTCACTAATATTTAACACAATAGTAAATTAAAGAGACTCAGTCATGATTTACACTGCCAAATCAGAATGGAGCCTATGACAGAAGGGAAAAAAAGCTAAGCTCCATGATACTTTATATAAGTTTATTTCATTTGGAGCAAGATTTGTTTAGTAACACACAAAGTAACTCCTGACAGTGCTCCTTGGTGACCGCTCAATGAATAAACAATGAACCAGCTTCCAGCAGACAAAATGGAGGAATAAAAGAAAAAATTCCTTTATTCAAAAACCATAGTTAAAGGGAACCTGTCAGCTAGTTTGTGCCCCTCCAGCTGTCACTGTCTGTAGCTGTAGCTTTATAATACCAGTCTAATCATCCCTGTCTGAGCTCAGAGTGTAATGTTATAGATGAAAAAAAAGCATTTATACACTTACATTTTCTTATGTAAATAAGGCAGTCAGACTACATCTTGGAGGACTGTCTGGCAGGTCAATAGTTAACATTTCAGCCATATGTGAAAACTTGCAGGGAGACCTGATGTGATGTCATAACCATGCAACTACAATAGGCGGAGCTAAGTCCCTATAACATAATGAGTTTGCTTGCTTAGCTCCGCCCATTATGGTCACATGATCGCTACATCACACAGGTCCTTTAGCCACACAAGTTAATAGTGAGTTAATTATTATTCTGCCAGACAGTCTCCCTCTTCCAAGGTGTAGACTGATATGTAAGTGTATAAATGCTTTTTTTCACCTTTTACATTACACTATGGACTCAGACAGGGATGATTAGAAGAGTACTATGAAGCTGCAGGTACAGATAGTGATAGCTGGGGGGCATAAACCACCTGACAGGTTCCCTTTAAGTATCTGTCAGGCCCCTATGGTAGGAGTAAAGAGTTATATTGTGAGGCAATTTTAGGCTATGTTTACACATAGCGTTATGGGCACAGATTTCTGCTTTTACAATTTTAGTAGTATCAAAAGGACTGAGACTCTTACATAAAACACTCAATAGTGCAGGATAAAATGGTGGTGACAATTACAGCCCGCAAATAGTATATAATGATCCAATTAATGATACAAAAAATTTAACCTGTCATAAATACACAATGCAGCTGACAATTATGCATAGTTCCCCTGGTGCATAATTATTCCCAGTATCATTTGCTTGTGTTACAGGGGTGCATATTTTGGCATATGCAAATCGGGATCCAAATCCGCCGCAGCGGGGAACGCGCTGTTCCCCACATGCACTGGAAGTCCCGCAATAAGATCGTAGGATCTACGGTGCTCACATGATAACCCCGGGTCCTGGTGTGAACCTGGAAGCTGCAACGGAACACTTATTCTGAGTGGTTGACGAGCGCAGCGCTGCCAACCAATGAAAGTGAAAGCAAATGCCATGTCCCGATGTGCTGCAGCTCATCGTGACATGGCAGAAGCGAACAGATGCTGTAGCACTGTGTCACCCCATGGGGCAGTGTAAAAACAAGAATTAATTAAAAAATAAAGTTTTAAAAAATATGAAAGCCCCCCCCACAAAAGTTCAAAACACCCCCCTTTTCCCCCATTCAAAATAAAAGTACTGTATATAAAAAAATACACATATTTGGTATCGACGCGTTCAGAAATGCGCAATCTATCAATATATAAAATCAATTAATGAGAGCCATAAACGGCGTAATGGAAAAAAGGTCCAAACGCTAAAATTATGGTTTTTTTGGTCACCACAACACTGCTATAAAAAACGGGCGATAAAAACAGCAAATCCACTCGAAATTGGTATTAGAAACGACAGCTCAAGCCACAAAAAATAAGCCATCACCCAGCCCCAGATCCCGAAAAATGAGAACGCTGCGGGTCACAGAACATGACGCAAAAAGTGAGATTCTTTTTTTTTTTTCAAACTTCTGAATTTTTTTTCAGCACTTAGATAACAATAAATGTATACATGTTTGGTGTCTATGAACTTGTACTGACCGAGGCATCGCATCGTCATGTCAGTTTTACCATATAGTGATCATGGCGCATAAAAAACCCAAAAAAACAAATGTGTAATTGCACTTTTTGCAATTTCATTACACTTGGAATTTTATTCCCATTTTCCTGTAAACTATATGGTAAAATATATATGTCTATATTGGCAGAAAAATAAAAACGTTATGGCTCTTTGAAGCAGGGGAGCAAAAAAAAAAAAAAAAAAAATCGAAAACGAAAAATTCCCAGGTGGTGAAGGGGTTAATCTAATCGTAATAACAGACTGCTTTTCTTAGTTGCTGCTGTCTGTCTTCAGGTTTAAAAGAGCCTGCAATAATGTGGACTCTATTATAGTTGTAAAAATAAACTACTTATTTTTATTAACTTACCCGGATAGAAAGTTCAATATTTTCCACTCCTGAAACATTCATGAATGTATCGAATGCCCCAATGTTCTGGAAGTAGTGACGATCAACAGCTATAACGCAGCTGGGTATTACTGGGGTCCTAGTTTAATAGAACAAATCAAATGTAAAACATTTGAGCACTTATAAAATGTACGTTATTTATCTAATACGAGAGATTGAAATTAGTAATCTATTAAAATGTTGTATTTTTACCAAAACAAAATCGACGTGTTTCCTTTTATTTAGCACATACTTAGACCAGGTCCACCAGTTCAGGAACTGCTATTTGTGATCAATTCTCCATCTAATAGGGGGGTGTCCCAGACAATGGAGTAGTTGTAAGTTTTTGTACACCCCTAAAGGGAATCCGTCAACAAGTTAATGCTACCTCATATGAGAACAGAATTATGTAGGAAAACAGACCATCATTTCAACAATACATCACTTACTATACTGGGTGCTGCAGTTGAAGCACAATCAGAGTTCTTAGATGTATCATGTGACCCTCCCAGGGGTCTATGGGAACTCGGCACCCGGGCGTTGATATGGGAGTGCTGTCTCGGTGGCTGGTGCCCAGGCCCGTAGACCTAGGGGTCAGCTGAATAAAGGGTTAAATAATAAAAGTCTCATAACACCACCTGTGGATTCTGGTGAAGGCACCAGCGCTTCTTCAGACCTCCGGGGATGATGGACGGGCAGCTTGGGTGGTACAGCTCCCCACAGGTAAAGCAGGGTTCCCGGGGCAGTGATGAGGTGACAGGGATTTGCACAAGGAGCTGGTTAGGCAGCCGGGCCGCTGTGACAGTCTCTAGGCCAGACGGGTTCAGGGATGGACAAACTGACACACACACTGTGGATCGTTCCTGTACCTTTACTGATGGTATTGCAGGCACTGTCCAGGGTACGCTCCAGGTGGTCGGGAGGCACTTCTGGATTTCCACAGTGAGTGATGAATAAGGCCTCCTTGTCTCTTTTCCCTCGTTGAAGTCTCTGGCCCGAGTAAAACTAAACTTGATCTCCCCTGTGTCTTTCTCTCATCCGTTCTGTAGTGTCGATAACCTTTGTGTGGGCTACCGCTATGACTTCTTCCCTGCGGTCCCTGGCTCCCCTATTGGTTGCAAAACACTGCTTTCCATGTACATTATCTATTGGCAGTGAGCTGTTTATCAGCTTGTTTGGACAATTTGAACAAACTGGACCAGTGGGCAGCAACTTACAGAATGGTTTTTAACAGGGAAAAATGCAAAGTGGGGCAAGGAACAAGAGGAAGCATTTCAAGTGATGAAAGAAGGCCTGACAGGAGAAGAAATCCTTGCTTACCCAGACTACAACCTGCCATTCCTGCTGTACATGGATGCCAGCAATGTGGGACTCGGAGCCATCCTTTCCCAAAAGCAAAAAGGCAAGGAAAAGGTGTCCCCAGGGCCAGGAGGCCTACAGCACTTATGACCGTTAGAGGCCCCTATAGTACCTAGGACTCCTACGCCAAAAACACCCGTTGTTGTGTATTTTGAACTGTTGAGCCTACAGAGACTTTACCTGTAAGGACTTATTGAACTTTGAACTGAACTTTTTCACTTTGAACATTTACAATTTAAAAGGACTACAATTTACAGAACTGGTGTAGCAACAAACTCTCGTTCTTCTTCAAAGCCTGCGGTGAATGGACAAGCACCGTATGGACTTACCTGTTTTTCTATTTTTCAAATATTTTTCAGTGATTTTTGTAAGTTTTTATATTTTCAGACTTTGTAAATATGTTATTAAAATTGTTATTCCTTTTTGTTTAAACAAAAATGCTTTGTCCAGGAGTACTGAAATTACCTAGGGGGGTATGTGGCGCCCTGCTCACATAGGTAGCCACAGACTTCTCTAATGCACAGCTGAGTTTCCACAGCAGGTACCAACTACATGCAACATCTTCCACCCCGATACAGTAGGGGGAGCTCAACTTGCTGACCTTAGGCAAGATCCCATATAAATGCCGCTGCTGGGGGAGGAGTTAGTCAGAGTGTGCAGACGCTAGGAGAGCTGCAAAGACGTCCTGGTGGTTGGTGCAGCGGTTAGGCCCAAGCCAGTGACCCGGAGTGGCCCTTCTGACGTCCCGCAAGCCTAAGTGGGGACAGAAGGCAAGGAGCAGACAGCCTAAAGGGAGTGAGGAACTAGTGGAGGTTCGACCAGAGACGTACCGCACATCGGGGATCCACACCTGTGGGATACTGCAGGACCACAGAAAACCCCGTCACACCGTGGAGGCTTCAGCCACCTGGTCCCCCTGTGGGTCAGAGAGAGGTAGCCAGACACAGGTGTTCCACCGCAGTGATCAGAGAGGGTAACCCGTGGACCGCACAGGAGGAGAGTGCAGAAAGCAGAGACAGGAAGAGAGTGGAGGCCAGTCTGGTTGCATGCAGGCTGGGCTTCAGTAACCACAGAGGAACAAAGGAAGCCTTATACCCACTTGCTGTGGGGACCCACTGTGCACCTGGTCACCTGTCAGTGCCCTGGACATCTTTACCTGCGTACCACCAGTAAAAAGGTAAAAGAGACTTCTGCAGTGTGCGTGTGTCATTCCTCTCCGTTCCCGGTGCCCCTCATAGACTGCTCCTACACTCCCCATCCTATCTACAGCTCCACTACAAGCTGCCCCTTCACACTATGCTGCCCCGGAGGTCCAGCCCTACCTGTAGGGGACTTTACCATCTTAGCCGCGTTACCAGCTACCTCCGGCGGACTGTGGTGTCGCTGGTGACCCATCACCAGACACTACTCTGGCACCCCTGTAATTACACCCTTTTTTGAAGTGTCACCCAGGACACGGGATCAGGCACGGCCACCACTCCCCATGACACAGGAGCGTTAACCTCTTGGAGCCTGATACCCGAGTACCCCAAAGCCTGGGGCTCGACACACGGCCTTGCACATCCATCGCAATTAAACACATCTGTCCCTGTGTACTGCTCCACCTACGGAGAGCAACGACATCGGGCTGCTATACCAACAACCCTGTCTGACCTGTAGCATTGGTTCCTTTTGATCGATAACTGTAGGTTATGTCACAAACTTAACTTCAATAAACTTTATTCCCCATTAGACAACCCCTAACTTCCAAAAGGTTAGAACTGACTCCCCCGGGGTCACAGAAGCTAAATCTCAACCACTGTGACTCCCCTGAAGCTACTGGAGATTGGTTCTGAGTTCTCCACGGCCCCGGGGTGGGCGAGTCACATATACAGAATTGGAGGAATAGGGCTAAAGGCCACTTCACACACACAGATATCTGAGTCCAATATCTGAACAGATCTCTGGTTGCAGTGAAATCATGGATACATTGCTCCATGTTGTACACAGCCACAAAATGGAGCAATGTATCCATGATTTCACTGCAACCAGAGATCTGTTCAGATATTGGACTCAGATATCTGTGTGTGTGAAGTGGCCTTAAGCAACAGCACGTGTGATAGCTAACTTGGGTATACTAATAGATCACAGACTGAACGTGAGTCAACAGTGAGATGCAGCAGGAAAAAGGCAAATACAATTCTGGAATGTATTAACAGAAGCACACAGTCTAGATCACATGAAGTCATTATCACCTTCTACTCCTCTTTAATCAGACCTCATCTGGAATACTGTGTACAGTTCTGGGCAACACATTTTATAAAATACATCAGCAATCTGGAGCAAGTTCAGAGCAGTCTAAAGGCCCAGTTACACACACAGATAATTGTGCAGAGATTGTTCGCAGATCTCTGGTTGCAGTGAAATCATGGACACATTGTTCCATTTTGTGGCTGTGTACAAATGTAACAATGTGTCCATGATTTCACTGCAACCAGAGATCTGCGAACAATCTCTGCACATTTATCTGTGTGTGTAACTGGGCCTTTAATATCTGTCTACAAATATCTCAAGGGTTGTCATACTGAAGAAGGATTAGCTTTATTCACATTAGCACAAGGAAAGACTAGAAGCAATGGGATGAAACTGAATGGGAGGAGACACAGATTAGATAGTAGAAAAAAATTATTGACAAAGAGGGTGATCAATAAGTGGAATAGTCTGCCTCAAAAGGTGGTGAATTCCCCTTCAATGGAAATCTGCAGAGGATGGACAGACATCTGTCTTGGATGATTTAGTGAATTCTTCTTTGAGCAGGGGGTTGGACAAGATGACCTAGAAGGTCCATTCCAACTCCACCATTCTATGATTCTATTTTGGTATAAGGCAGCTTGTCACATCAATTATAATGTTCTAGTAATAAAACCATCTCTGTATGTAAAACAACAGCATGCTGCTTAATAAATAGCACGTCACTGAAATCTGTTTTTACACCCCTATCTCCTGATGTCTTCAGATTACATAGCAAAAACATGCTAACAGATTCCCTTTAAGGACATGTAATGTGGTCACATTGTGTTAATATGAGCGCCTGACAACTTCATCCTAAACTGTACATGAAAATATTACCTGAATGGAACGATGGGGGATTGCCGTACCTTCTGGTCACTTTCTGACAGTGTAACCCAGTGAAAATCAAGGCTCCAGTCAAACACTCCTTGCCTCAAATCAGTAGAGTGATAATACTTGAACGTTCTCCTGTCGATAACATCTAAAACCGGCGACACAATACAATTCCTTAAAGAGAAAAGAAAATGATCTATTATTATTTTATTGTGCACAAAGTTACATCACATAGTTACTATAAATTACAAGCTACATTTCTGAGAATATTTTGTTGGGCTCATTAGCAAGATATCATCTCTTGTCCTGATTGGATGTGAAAGGAAACTATTACTTATTGTCCTTTGAGGAGATATGTTGCCATTTTTATCAGATAATCCATAGCATATTATAGATTATTCCATAAATTTCGGTAGTTTACCAACCAAGGTACAGTTGTATCTTTATGACTGCATCTTTTGTTGAATCAAATCCACTGTCTCCTATACTGAAGATGAGATAATGTAATAAACATAAAGTGTTCATGTACAGAATCATGTGCGGAGTCTTTCCTTTGAAGGCTCAGTTGTTTGCTCTGGAGACCTCTTCTCCCTTTTATCGTACCTTTACACGCCGCCACCGAGGGTAGCAACAGGTAGGCACTGCACGTGCACGCGCGCGTTTTCAACGGTTGCTAACGGTATCTGATGCCGCAAGTACACGCCGCCACAAAGTGCTCCACAGAAGGTATTTTCGTTCCCGGAAGTGCCGATGGGTGCCGCAGGTTACCTTCTGTGGAGCACGTTCCCTGATTTCCACGCCGCTACCACAAGGGAATATGGGCGTACAGGAAGGCTGGCTAATACATGATGCTATAGCAAATGTGTATTGTGACTGGTCAGCTCGTAAAATATGCCGCCCTGTGCAGGGACAGCCAATGGGGACACAGTAGTCCCCACCAATGATCGCTGATGGGGCGTGGTATACATGACGCTCTAGCACGCCCAAGGTAACTCAAATACCGTGCCTGTGCCCCGATTACACGCCACCACCATAGGGGTTATACCTGCTTGTTTTTCAGCATGGCTGAAAGACAGGTATCCAAAGAGACAGGAAGGTACAACCTGAATTACACGCCGCCACTTCGCAGTATTTTGAAGGTAAAAGGTACAATTGTGTCCGATACCTGCCGGTTTCTACCTTTCGGTGGCGGCGTGTAAAGGTACCATTACTTCTTTACAGGAATCTGTTATCATTCTCGGCACTACTACCGTGGAGTTGTCGCTCAGTTTCAGTCACTTTTTTTTTTACAAATCTCCACTTTTCCATTCCCTCTCTTCTCTCTCTTGCTCTATAATGACAGGCTGATTGAATTATTGCTGACGCTGCTATGAATACTAGATGAGTAAAGGGGTTGTCCGACATCGGGGTACAAGTCTGCAGTCAGAGTGCACTGTGAGGATTCTCCAGTGTTGGCACCGTAAGTGGCGGGCATGAAGTGACCGGCAGTAAGGCCGCGGGTGTGTGTCTATGATCTGCTTCAACAAAATCCCCATACTCAGATGTAACGGGAGGAAACATTTCTTTACTATTAAACATAGTGATAACACATTCAACCGGTTTGGCTGCACACATAGGGAAGGATGAATACCCTGATATTCAGTTCCGGATGCACGGCAAGAAACAAAAACAGTACTGGCAATCTCTTTCCCTAGCTTTCCCTCAATGTACGTTACCAGTCTATAACAACAGAAGGCGTAGCTCCCACATCACAGGCCTGGGGTCTAACGTTGGCGATTCCAGGGGAAGCGATGAAGGGGGTTTCCTCAGTCCTCTCCACAGGTACCGGTTTATAGTCTCTCAGTCCGGGGAAAAAGAGAAAAAAAAAAAGAAAAAATATAGATTTCGAAGGTGGCTCCCTTGTGTCCTTTACAGTCTCTGAATATGTTCTAGGAGTGCGACGCTCTGCAGTCAGGTTAGGCTCATGGTAACAATGTTCTGCAGCCTGGGGGTTGTCGCAACTGTTTCCACGGCGTGATCTTTCCAGAAAGGGGTCACAAGGAAGCCCTCTCTCGAGGGACACCCACAGGCAGGTCTGTCCGGGTTGAGCTCCGTCTCCTTCTGTCTTTCCCGCACTTTTTCCTCCTGAGCACACGGCTGTTGTGGGAGGGGATCAGCAGTCGGTGTCATTATCTCTGCAGCAATTTGTAGTTGAAAGGGCAGATTGTAGTCCGCATATGCCAAGATGGGGGGGGACTTCAGAGCACCCTTTAGGGCTTGGAAGAACTTTTCCTGGCTAGGCCCCCAGCTGATGGGTCGTCCCCTGGGGCTGTTGGTGGTCCCTCGAAGCAGGTCGTGCAGTGGTGCAGCAAGCCGGGCGAAGTTTTTGACGAACTGGCGGTTGTAGCCGGCCAGCCCCAGGAAAGCCCTGACCTCCTTGACATTTGCAGGTTGTGGCCAGTCCCGTACGGCGGCTATTTTCTCTGGAGACGGTTGAACACCTTCAGCCGAGATCCGGTGACCCAGGTAATCAATCTCTGGCTGCAGAAGACGGCACTTGCTGGGTTTCAACTTCAGGCCATGTTCTCTCAACTTACGGAACACACGGCCCAGCTGCTGTAGGTGTTCTTCAAATGTGGCCGAATAAACTACAATGTCGTCCAGGTAGATGAGGGTGAAGTCGAAATTGAAGTCCCCCAAGCAGCGGTCCATCAGCCTCTGGATCGTCCCCGGCGCGTTGTTCAGGCCAAAGGGCATCCAGTCGAACTCGTACAGGCCCATGGGTAGGATGAAAGCAGTCTTTTCTCTATCCTTCTCGTGCATGGGTACCTGCCAATAGCCGCTGGCCAGATCCAAGGAAGAAAAGTACTTGGCTTTCTTCAGGGCTGTCAGGGATTCTTCGATCCTTGGCAAAGGGTACGAGTCCCTGATGGTACAAGCATTCAAGCGGCGGTAGTCCACACAGAACCTCAGGGACCCGAACGTAAGGGCCGGATTTATCCGGAGTAGATCTTGCAATGAGCGGTTAAGGTACGGGTCTCTCAGCCCTGTCACAAATTGATCTCTCAGCACCAGGTCACGGGAGTCTGTACTAGCTATCTGTTCTTCTTTTCTACAGGCTTGTTCAAGCAGTACTTGGAGGGCGTTTGCATATTGAGGAATGTCCTCCCACTCGAGCTGAGTACGCCGGAAGAACATATAGCGCAATGTCCCCGCGTATGTGGTCGGCCCATAGGTGTTCTCCAGCACCCGCACTAAGTCATCCAATGTACGCCGGCCCCTAACCGTCTCCAGCCTGACTGTCGTCCACGCTTCCCCCTCTAATGTTAGCATGGCCATTTCTGCTAGGGTCTTAGGATCAACGTTATACATTTCCCCCACTATCTTGAGTTGTTCTGTCCATTCAGGTACAGGATAATTCCGTCCGTTAAACTTTCTCACTTGATTGACAATAGACGCTGGGGAAGCTGTCTGGTTATAAGCTACTACCGGGAGAGGATTTTGTTGATCACAGATCCTGCCGACTACGCCAGATGAAGTGACCGGCAGTAAGGCCACGGGTGTGTGTCTATGATCTGCTTCAACAAAATCCCCATACTCAGATTTAACGGGAGGAAACATTTCTTTACTATTAAACATGGTGATAACACATTCAACCCGTTTGGCTGCACACATAGGGAAGGTTGAATACCCTGATATTCAGTTCCGGATGCACGGCAAGAAACAAAACAGTACTGGCAATCTCTTTCCCTAGCTTTCCCTCAATGTACGTTACCAGTCTATAACAACAGAAAGCGTAGCTCCCACGTCGCAGGCCTGGGGTCTAACAGTGGCGATTCCAGGGGAAGCGATGAAGAGGGTTTCCTCAGTCCTCTCCACAGGTACCGGTTTATAGTCTCTCAGTCCAGGGATAAAGAGAAAAAAAAAAAAGAAAAATATAGATTTCGAAGGTGGCTCCCTTGTGTCCTTCACAGTCTCTGAATATGTTCTAGGAGTGTGACGCTCTGCAGTCAGGTTAGGCTCATGGTAACAATGTTCTGCAGCCTGGGGGTTGTCGCAACGGCTTCCACGGCGTGATCTTTCCAGAAAGGGGTCACAAGGAAGCCCTCTCGAGAGAGACACCCACAGGCAGGTCTGTCCTGGTCGAGCTCCGTCTCCTTCTGTCTTTCCCGCACTTTTTCCTCCTGAGCACACGGCTGTTGTGGGAGGGGATCAGCAGTCGGTGTCATTATCTCTGCAGCAATTTCGGCACTTGTCCACAAGGGGGCAGTATCGGACTGTGTAATGTCCACTTCAGTGTCCATTTCAATAATAATACAGTCAGGGCTACCCACTTCGTTACAGGCATGTGACCGCAAGTATGTGATTTGCATACATGCAGTCATGTGACGACTAGATAGACACAGGCTTGCTCAGTGCAGCTGCACTGATGGAGGCCACATACAGTTTAATTGGAAAGTGACCAGAAGTATGCAAATGGAATACTTGCAGTTACACGACCGCCCATACCTGGTGCTAACATTGGAGAATCCTCACAGCGTGCAGTGTGCGCACTGTACGGATTCACAAGTCTGCAGACGTAAAGCCTAAGGGGGGAAACACACTATCCTACTTACATGCGAGTCTCTCGGACGAGACTCAGGTCAGTAACCCTGAACGGCCTCTCCCTCTCTGGACAGGAGTGTGATGCTGCACAACAACACAAGCAGCTGACACTCCCGTCCAGAGAGGGAGAGGCCCATTCAGGATCACTGATCCGAGTCTTGTCTGAGAGACTCACATGTAAATGGGATAGTGTGTTTCCGCCCTAAGGCCGGTCCCCAGTCCAACGCTGAGTCTACACCACCGCTCCCGATATACTAGTGCAATGAATTAGGATATCATCAAAAAGTTAATTATTTTCAGTAATTCAATACATAAAAGTGAAATGCATATATTACATAGAGTCATTAAAACAGAGTGATCCATTTCAAGTGTTTATTTCTGTTAATGATGATGATTATTGCTTACAGCCAATGAAGATCCAAAGGTAATCTCAGAAAATTAAAGTAGGGAGGATGAAGGGTTAAAAACCATGCTGCCATATTCCACGACACATCAAAGGGTAAATATTGATTTATTACTCAACGTGTTTCAGGGCTCCCAGGAATGCCCTGAAAAATGGCAACATGATATTCATTTTTGATGATATTCTAATTCATTAAGATGCACTAGTATGTTATTGTCTGCAGGGCTGATGTCATGTTGATATCATTGCAGCAAATATATGAGCCCAAGCTGAACTTACTGATTGATTGCAGCTCTGTTTATGTGCCGTCAGCAGTACAGACATTCATAAACACCAGGAATGGTGGGAGAGACTTAAGGCCACTTTACACACACCAACTTACCTGACCAACTTCTGACCAACTTGCTGGTTGCAGTGAAATCATGGACACATTGCTCCATTGTACACAGTCACAAAATGGAACAATGTGTCCATGATTTCACTGCAACCAGCAAGTTGGTCAGAAGTTGGACAGATAAGTTGATGTGTGTAAAGTGGCCCTGAATGTTGGGCCCAGATATAGTGAGTAAGGCTGGGTTCACACACAGCATATTTCACCTTTTATGCAGCGCTATTTTGCGGATGCGCAAATGCAGTGAAACGCATTGATGTTAGCTGTCCCAGCCAAGTCAAAGCAATTCACTGTTTCCCATTCCCACGCTGAATTTTTTACGCATCCTCTTTTGGGCTGAAAAGTGGGTCCATAAAAAGAATGAACATGTTAATTTTTGCACTTTTTCATTACCCCTTTTACTCACCTCTTCGCGCTCCCACATGGATCTCACCTCATCGCAACGACACTTTGGAGGACCTTTGGAAGACTCAAGACTATACCATTTAACTAAGCGACATCACTTGGTGCTGCGGGGTCCTAGAGGCAGCGTTTTCTGCGGCTCAGCGGGGAGGAGGAGAGATCACCGGGTCACTGGGGGGAGTGCAGCGAGGTGAGTACGGCTAGGGTCACACTTGGGAGGTTGCATCCGTTTGCAGGATGCATTAAAGGATCCCTTTTTTTCCTTACCATTTTCATGGCATGTGTGCATATTTGTTGGCTCAATTAACTGATGCGTTAACACATGGGTACATGTATGTACCATGCATTAACGGATGCATTGACCATAGACTCCCATGTTTAAAAAAATGCATGCATTTTTGCAAAAGCACCAAAAAATGCTGCATACCACGTTTTTTGGTGTACTTGCAAAAATACATAGCGTCAAATGCATTGCACTTTTGCAATGCGTTTTTTGCATTGGAGTCTATGGGTGCGTTAACGCATGCGTTTTTCAACATTTGCACATGAAAATAACGCATGCTTTTAGCGAATGAAGAAGTGCAGGAAGAAAAGCACAGCGGTTTTCACACACACAAAGCTGCATTCTGCAGTTTTGCACTAAAAGCGAATCCTCACAAAATGCAGCAAGAACGCTGTGTGTGAACCCAGCCTAAAGCAACGTTTTTTGTTTTTTTTTAATTGCAGCCGAGGAACATGGGCTTTGGCTAGGGTCACACTTGGAGGGATGTTTTTGGGAAGCCTGCGTTAATGCTAGGCGTTTTTTTTCTGTTGCAATTTTGAGGCAAAATTAACGCTAGCATTAACGCATGCATTAACGCATGGTACATATATGTACCATGCGTTAATGCATGCGTTTCCCATAGGAGCCCATGTTAAAAAACTCATGCGTTTTTGCAAAAGCACCAAAAAACACTGATAGCAGCGTTTTTTGTGGCTTTTGCAAAAAAGCATAGCGTTAAACACATTGCACTTTTGCAAGGCTTTTTTTAACATGGAAGACTATGGAGGCGTTAAAGCTAGCGTTTTTCTCAATTTGCAGTTGTGAAAAACGTCAGCATTTAGAGCTAATGTGACCCTAGCCTTTCTGGAACTTGCAGGAGTGGAGTAGATAGCAGAAGTATATAAGGAAACTGTTAGGAAGCGTTAAAGGAATAGAGAGGGGTTGACAGTAGTAATTGAAAACCTCTTTAAGGGCTCGGACACACTCTGCTTCTTACATGCGAGTCTGTCGGATGAGACTTGGAAGAGGCTGGAGCAGTGACCCTGAACGGCCTCTCCCTGTCAGGACCGGGACTGTGGTCCTGCACAAAAACACAAGCAGCTGACACTCCCGTCCAGAGAGGGAGAGGCTGTTCAGGGTCACTGCTTCAGCCTCTTCTGAGTCTTGTCCGACAGACTCGCATGTAAGTAGCAGAGTGTGTCCAAGTCCTAAGTTAGTTTTGCTGCTCTTTTTTATGCCAAAGTATTGCACAATATTGGATACATTTTCTTTAGATATTTTAGATATAACATTTCAGACTAAATATTACACCTCTCCACACCCAAAAATGCTGCAGGTCTTAAATCTGTGGTAAACTAATTCACCTAGTTAATAATGTTTACATTCCCACCTACTTTTAAAATTGGCAAGAGTGACGTCAAAATCAGAAAAAAATAAAGTTATGCCCAAAAGCAACATGTGCCAATATTTATAAAGTGACATCTATATGCTAATTGACATTAATAATTACTTGAAGACTAGTCATCAAAATTGCTGTGTGGAGGCCTTGGGGAGAATGGTATCACTATATTGAACTGTTCAGCTGTATGTTATTTTGTCTATCTGACATAAAACTCTATATAAAGTAAGGATGCAACATTTTAGCATCTTCATTAGCGTTTTGCTGTGTTCTTTTCTGCAGCCAAAATCTTGTCACTTGGTAGTAAATAATTCCCATTTTTCAGCATTGTTTTGCAGCATTGTTCTGGTGTGGACTGTATCACTGCTTTGTGTACAGTACACGTTGAAATGGAATACGCCACCAGGTTTTTGCTATGCATTCTGAGTACAGCATACTCTTGGGGTTATTACGCAGAATTCAACAATGTGTCACATGACACCCACTGTTCTGTTGTTTACTTAAACCAAGTATTTTACCACTAGGACATTATCAATGTAGTGACTAGCTGGCTCAGCCATGTTGTCTGACTCCCCCCATCTTGTGATTAGAAGCTCACTGTCTATAGAAATGTACACACAGAGCCTGGTGTGGGCAGATTTTTCAGCTCTGCTGCATTGTTAAATCTAAAACCTTTACTACACTGTGTTCCAAATTATTATGCAAATGTTCTTTTTTTCTGATTTTCCTAAATGATCGGTGCAAATGACTGTCAGTGTAATAAAAGTCATCACCCATAAGAGTATACATCGAATTTATTGAAGAAACCTCCCAATGATAACAGTATAATCTTCAAAATTTAAAAAAAACTCTAAATGCAGTGTTCCAAATTATTATGCACGGTAGAGTTTCTAAACATTTGATATGTTTTTAAAGAACTGAAAATGCTGATTTGTTGAATTTCCAGCATTAGGAGGTCAGAGTCACTGAAATAAAAAGCTATTTAACTCCAACACATCCTAACAGGCCAAGTTACATGTTGACATAGGAACCATTCTTTGATATCACCTTCACAATTCTTGCATCCAATGAACTTGTGAGTTTCTGGAGAGTTTCTGCTTGTATTTCTTTGCATGATGTCAGAATAGCCTCCCAGAGCTGCTGTTTTGATGTGAACTGCCTCCCACCCTCATAGATCTTTGGCTTGATTATACTCCTAAGGCTATCTATAGGGTTAAGGTCAGGGGAAGATGGTGGCCACACCATGAGTTTATCTCCTTTTATGCCCATAGCAGCCAATGACACAGAGGTATTCTTTGTAGCATGAGATGGTGCATTGACATGCATGAGGATGATTTTGCTCCTAAAGGCACGTTTTTGCTTTTTGTACCATGGAAGAAAGTTCTCAGTTGGAAACTCTATATACGTTGCAGAGATAATTTTCACATCTTCAGGAACCTTAAAGGGGCCTACCAGCTGTTTCCCAATGATTCCAGCCCAAAACATGACTCCTCCACCTCCTTGCTGACGTCGCAGCCTTGTTGGGACATGGTAGCATCCACCAACCATCCACTACTCTATCCATCTGGACCATCCAGGGTTGCTCGGCACTCATCAGTAAACAAGACTGTTTGAAAATTAGTCTTCATGTATATATGCACTCACTGCAACTGTTTCTGCTTGTGAGCACTGTTTAGGGGTGGCTGAATAGTAGGTTTATGCACCACAGCAAGCCTTTGAAGGATCCTACACCTTGAGGTTTGAGGGACTCCAGAGGCACCAGCAGCTTCAAATATCTGTTTGTTGGTTTGTAAGGCTTTTTTAGCAGCTGCTCTCTTAAAGGGAACCTGTCACACTGGATCTAAGCCCCTTCACTATCACTACCTGTCCCTGCACCTTCCTAGCTGCTCCCTATCTATCCCTCTCTGAGCTAAATCCGCCCTATAAAACAGCAGAAAAATAACTTATAACTTACAGCAGACCCTGAGGCTGGGGACTGAAAAGACGGGCCCAGGCTCCATTCTGCCCTACTCGATGCAGCAGCACATGCCCCCTGGGCGGCGTTATTCTTTCTTTATCGCCACCTCCTCCATTTGGAATCTCCCACCCCCTTTACACTGTAAGGTAGCGGTTAGGATCGGCACAACATAAAGCAGTGACTCAGGTATTTACTCACATAGCACACAGTTTAATGGCACAGTTCAGGTATTCATAGACCTCCAGGTTCAGGGGCGCAGCCGAGTACAACCTCGTACAATCCCAACAGCTGATATAGAAGCTCTGTACCTTCCCCCGGGTAGGCTGTGTTATGTTAGCACACAACCTTTCTCTCCTCACCGTCCGCACATTAGCCTCATGAACGTCCACTCAGAGAGCTCACAGGCTGTGTTAAATCTTCACACAGCCCTCTACACAGCAGCTCCTGCTGCTGTCCTGACACACTCCACCCCCTCCCCACAGCCCAGGGCAGCTCATATCATCTCCTATTCACCCGCACACCTGGGCGTCAGTGCTTTCAATCAGCACTCAGCTACAGTAGCAGCTCACCCTGTGTGTGCTGCTACCGAGCAGAAGATACAATCTCCCATATGCTGTGTCCCGGTCAGGGGACACATCGAGGTCGCATCACCACAACATCATAGGTGTAAAGCAGGTGGGAGATTCCAAATGGAGGAGGCAGCGATGAAGAAAGAATAACGCCGCCCAGCGGGGCGTGTGCTGCTGCATCAAGGAGGGGCAGAATGGAGCCTGAGGCCGCCTTTTCAGTCCCCAGCCTCAGGGACTTCTGTAAGTTATAAGTTATTTTTCTGCTGTTTTATAGGGCGGATTTAGCTCAGAGAGGGATAGATAGGGAGCAGCTAGGAAGGTGCAGGGACAGGTAGTGATAGTGTAGGGGCTTAGATCCAGGTGACAGGTTCCCTTTAATCTGATGAACTTGCTTAGCAGAAATCTTCCTCATTCTGCCTTTATCTGCACGAACACATCTGTGCTCAGAATCAGCCACAAATCTCTTCACAATACGATGATCACGCTTAAGTTTTCGTGCAATATCAAATGTTTTCATCCCTTATCCAAGGCATTGCACTATGTGTTGCTTTTCAGCAGCAGAGACATCCTTTTTCTTTCCATGTTACTTGAAAACTGTGGCCTGCGTAATATTGTGGAACACCCAGTTTTCCTTTTATTGGGCTCACCTGCCAAACTAATTATCACAGATATCCGAGATTGATTTCAATGATCCAAAGAACCCTGAGACACAATACCATCAATGGGTTTCATTGAAAAAAATAAAAATAAAACCCTATGACACTTAAAACCAATTTGCATAATAATTTGGAACACAGTGTAGAACCACTGCACCCAGTTATCTAAAGGTACCATCACATGCAGCAATATGGCTTCCATATCGCCGGCAATATGACGTGAGCGCACACATTTCGGGAACTTTTTTGCACATCGCTGTCGCCCTGTCACACATAGAGATCTCGCCTGCGTTCTACGGCGATCCTGCGTTCTAGAAATCACCTACAGAAGACCGGAAACAATTTCCCTTTTCCACATCACCGCATCACATCAGCGATGTGGTTGTAGAGTTTGAGTACAGCGAGGAGACAGGCGTGCCAGAGTGTTTTTCACCGCGCCCCTACTACTCCGATTGGCCGACACAACTGCGTTACCATTGGTCAGCCTTGTCAGGATGTCTGCCCACTACATGATGCATGTGCCCTTTCTACTATCTCGCTACTGCACGCTCGTGTCATGAGTTGCGGCTTCCAAAAGGCACTTTGGCGTCGCCAAAGTGCCACACAGGACTACACTATGAATGGATATGTGTGCGTCTTTTGTACACGTAGGTAAACTCAAAACAACACTCTGGACATTTGTGGCAGGAACGTGCGTGGCAAATGGAGGACATACATGCGTTACTATTTTCTTTCTGGTGACATATGCTTTGTGATTTGTGTATGGTGAACATGTTGATTTGCACATTTCAGCCAACAGCAATAGCAGTTGGATAAGTACACATATATTTCAGGGTATGTTTACATAGACCAATGTACATTTTCGGCCTTTCGACATTTTGACAGGACGGCCAATCAGCTTACACGCAGTATCAAGTATCAAGAAGAAGAAGATGAGTTTGGTGAAGAATGCAAACATCATCAAATATGGCGCCTTAGCCATGGCCAGCCAATGAGAACGCAGGAGCAGCCACCAAACAGAATGCTCAGGCACACGTCTGTAATTGCTTCCAGATGGTCTGAGCTCGCTTTCTACATCGCTATAGCCCTGTCCCATGCCAACATGCGCAGAAATCACCTGGTGGTTATCGCCTGATTTCACTGCAGTGCAGGGCGATCAGGCCACGCTCCACCTGCGATTTGTCGAGGTAAAATCGCCCTGTCTCACACCACTACGCACAGGCGATGTGGTTTCCACATCGCCGAATTATGGAATTGCCAATGAAATGGCCGTCGATATTGCCACGTGTGACGGTATCTTAAGTGATACATCGTTGGATTCAGAGTCTCTTTGCCTACATCATGCTGTTTTCAGACGAGGTAGCAAAAAAACCTGATAACAGTTTCTTTTTAATAAAGTTAGTTGTTATTCACCAAAATTTTTATGCAGCATTATTTTCACTTTATCATTCACTTTTATAGGTGAGAAAACTGCAAAACTGCTGATAAAATTGACATGCTGCAGACAGGAAAAAACAAAACAAGCATGTGCATGAGATTTCTGAAATCTCATAGGGTACCGTTAAACGTCGCAATATCGTTCCGATATTACATACAATTTTACGGGAGCGCGCACGTTTTTGGCACTTGTCCAAGATCACATATTAGATGTCACACAGGGAGATATCGGCAGGCAACGCTACTAGGATGTTGTACGCAACGTTTGTGTATTTTAGGTATGAGCAACCCAGAGACTGAGCATTAACATTGTAGTGAATAGGGAAAGTTGCAAACAAGATCATAGTTGCGCCGTCACACTGCACGATCCTGCCACATCGCATATACAATATTGTACGGTTGAAGGGCTTGCACAATCTTCTTGCAATATCGTACTTGCAATTTTTTCCGGTCGCATTGCCCTGTTACACCACACAACGCACCAACGATATCCACTGCAATGACCACAAACGTGACTTTTTCTCGATGTTGCTTTGTGATATTGCGACGTGTAACGGTACCCATAGGGTTTGCTGGTAATAAGCAGCTTTTAATTTGCACTTAAAATGCTGCAAACAGAAAACGCTGCAAAAATGCAACATGTGAACTTGTCAATGTACTTTTGCAAAATATAAGTAATTGTAAATTCTTGGAATGACAAATGTAATAAGTCAACTATTCAGTACTTTGAAATTGCAATCAAATTTTGTCAGGATGTTACAATACAACAATAGTATCATACTGTGTATTGCTAATCTTACAATACAATAAAACCATATTGTAGACTGCTTATTTAGCAGTTTTTAAAATTAAATTTAGAAATGTATATTTGGCATTCACATAATGTAACACACGAACAGTCACTCCCTTGGGAAATTATTCTGTTTCATAAACCTTTACATTGTTATCAAGTGCTTATTAACTATACAGTATATTGTATAGGTAGTAGATTTAGAAAATAGACTTTAGTGCTAACATCTGTTTTCTGAAGAACATTTGAATTAACTTAAATTAATAAATGTTGGAAACAAATCTGAAAAAAAAGTAGACAATTGCTTATATTACAAACCAAAGCAAAATTCAATTTTTGCTGAAAAATGTACAAGAATTATTTAAATGGATATGGTGTTGTTTACATAGAATATAGTCGATTAGAAAAAATGGGCCTGAACACTTGTTAGTGTCAGTGATACGTGTAGGTGTATGTTCCCTTTGTGGCCACTAAAGTACCACTCCAGCGGATATTTTATTCAGAGCTATAGAGACCAGAGGCGTAACGATCGTGGTCTCAGGGGTCGAGGCTGACGGGGCCCACGCCTCCAGCCGCACCCGCCGATCGCAGCTCCTGCTTAACATGGATATGCATCCCTAAGGACACACATCCATGTGACAGTGCGGCAGCACAGGATGCTATAGGGCCCGTGTGTCAGGGGGAGGAGGGGAGGGAAGCCTCCTACTTCCTGCTGCTGCTCCCACCCTTTGCTTCCTTTCCTCTGACCTGCCGGCTTCCCAGCCTGCTTTCCACTGGGAACCGCATACAGCAGGCAGGCACCTCCTCCATCGTCTTGAATCTTCAGGAGACCACTGGAGCAGCGAGGGAACCAGGAGAGGTAAGTCCAGATTTTTTGTTTTTTAACTAAGTGAGTGCACTATGGCCAGAGGACTATGATGGGGGGTGTTTCATATACAAGGCTGCATATATAATACTGGACTATATGGAGAGATATGAGGCTTCATATAATGCTGCACTATATGGAGAGATTTGAGGCTTCATATATAATACTGAACTATATGGAAAGAGAGAAGGCTGCAGATACAGTATTGTACTGCACTGTATGGATAGATATAAGTCTGCATATATAATACTGCAAAATATGGAGAGTAATGAGGCTGTACATAAGGCTGCACTATATGGAAAGATATAAGGCTGCATATACAGTATTATACTGCACTTTATGGATAGATATGTCTGCATATATAATACTGCACTATATGGAGAGTAATGAGGCTGCATATATAATACTGCACAATATGGAGGGATATGAGGCTGCATTATGCTATATGGAGAGGCTATGAGGCTGTATTATACCACAGTTTATAGAGAGGCCATGAGGCTGCATTATACTATATGGAGAGGCTATGAGGCTGCATTATACTATATGGAGAGGCTATGAGGCTGTATTATACTATATGGAGAGGCTATGAGGCTGTATTATACTATATGGAGAGGCTACGAGGCTGTATTATACTATATGGAGAGGCTATGAGTCTGCATTATATGGAGAGGCTATGAGGCTGCATTATACTATATGGAGAGGCTATGAGGCTGCATTATACTATATGGAGAGGCTATGAGGCTGTATTATACTACATGGAGAGGCTATGAGGCTGTATTATATGGAGAGCACTCTACATTTTTATATATATATATATATATATATATATAGATATATATATATACTAGATGGTGGCCCGATTCTAATGCATCGGGTATTCTAAAATACCTTGTAAACAGGAGGGAACTGTGTCACACTATGACTGACAGCCTTGTAAACAGGAGTGAACTGTGTGACACTATGACTGACAGCCTTGTAAACAGCAGAGAAGTGCGTCACACTATGAGCGGCAGTTGAAATTGCGCGCCAATATACCAAGCCGTGTTCTGCTTATTGGTCGCCGCCAGCCGTGACAACCAATCAGCGCACTTGGTGCGTATTTTAAAACACACTTTGCTGATTGGTCACCGCGGCAACCAATCAGCAAAGTGGAGCATGGCTTGGCAGGGGTTTTTAATCCCGCGCCGCTGATTGGTTGCCGCTGAGAGCAGGATGGAGCCGGCGGGGCAGGATAGTGGTGGGGGGGACAGGATGGAGGCGGGGGCAGGATGGAGGCGGGGGGCAGGATGGAGGCAGAGGGGCAGGATGGAGGTGGGGGGGCAGGATGGAGGCCGGTGGGCGAGATGGAGCCGGGGGGCAGGATGGAGCCGGGGTAACAGGATGGAGCCGGGGGGCAGGATAGAGCAGGGGGACAGGATGGAGCAGGGGGCAGGATGGTGGCAGGGAGGCCAGGATAGTGGCGGGGGGGCAGAATGGAGCCTGGGGGTAGGATGGAGGCGGGGGCAGGATGGAGTAAGGGGGCAGGATGGATGCGGGGGGGCAGGATGGATGTGTGGCACCCCGGGGTATGGTAATCACATTACAAGCTTGGAGGCAAGGCATCCACCAGGTGAAGCACACATATAACATATCCCAACCTGGGCCTGTAGGGGGAGCTCTAACAGCTGAGGTCAGGTCAGTTGCTGACGTTAGTAGAGGTCCCCTAGATATGCAGGTGCAGGGGGCGGAGCTAGTCAGTTCCTGTCAGGAGAGCTAAGGTGACAGTTGAGCAGAGCAGAAGGAGGAGAGGAAAGTGATCTTGGGGACATGAGCCGTGTTAGTCCAATCCAAAGAAACTGACAGTGTGTGGAGCCCATAGCGAGGGCCTGAGGAGGAGAGAAGGAATATCTGGGAGTCGTAGTAGTGCCAGCAAGCCCAGAATTAAGTATAGTACGGTCACCGGAGACCGAAATCGTGGGGGGATTATACACCCAGCCGCCAATCCGAAGAACAGATAGTTATACACTGCCCCGTTCACTGTAAAGCTAAAGAGACATAGCCGCACTACAGAGCCCAGGAGAGCTAAGTAGAAATACAGCCAAGAGAAGGGTTCTCCCTGCTTGTCCTACAGCTAGTATAGAACAGAGAGGGTCACAGCATTGCTTTATGCAGCCAGGACCCAACGGACATAATCTAAAAGGAAAGCCTCAGGACTTGCCTGGCGTGGAAAGCCTAAAATTACCTCCAAGCTCCGAACCCCGTGAACTTTAGAAAACAGTACCCGGTACTACCTGAGTTCCACCATTGAAGGTAAAGAAAAGACTATTACTCTTGTGTCTCCACATCATTGTTTGAGCTAATTCCTGCATCCCCATCAACACCAATAACAATTATTATCACCAGCTCAGGGATCATCCTAGCCCTACCTGTGGAGGGTTTATCATCCTGCTGCATCCCAACATCATCCACTGAAGCTGAGATAAGCAGCGGTGGTCATATCCGGCCGCATTCCACATGTGGCGTCACTGACAAACTCTTATTTGTATTTTTATTTTTTCCTTTTTTAATTGCGGTCCCTCCAGGGCCACGGAACCAGTCCACGGCCACCACCGTGACATCCCCCTGTAAGCAGAGAATAACGACCGGTCCTGAGTAACCCATAGTCCTGAGGGCGATACAGATGTGGGGGACCAGGATAGAGGAAGGGGGGCAGGATAGAGGCGGGGGGCAGGATGGAGCCGGGGGAGCAGGATGGAGCCGGCGGGGCAGGATTTTGGCAGAGGGGGGGGCAGGATGGAGGCGGGGGAGGGGGGCAGGATGGAGGTGGGGGGGCAGAATGGAGCAGGCGGGGCAGGATGGAGGCGGGGGAGCAGGACGGAGGCAGGGGGTAGGATAGAGCAGGGGGGCAGGATGGTGGTGGGGGGCAGGATGGTGGCAGGGGGGAAGGATGGTGGCTTGGGGGGAGAATGGTGGCAGGGGGGCAGGATGGTGGCAGGGGGGCAGGATAGAGGTGGGGGGGGCAGGATGGAAGCGGGGGGCAGGATGGAGGCGGGGGGGCAGGATGGAGGTGGGGGGCAGGATGGAGCCGGGGGGTCAGGATGGAGGCAAGGGGCAGGATAGAGGTGGGGGGGCAGGATGGAGCTGGGGGGGGCAGGATTGAGCCGGGGGAGGCAAGGCAGGATGGAACCGGGGGGGCAGGATGGAGTGATCGGGGCAGGATAGAGCGAGCGGGGCAGGATGGAGAGAGCGGGGCAGGATGGTGGGGGGGGGGGCAGGATGGAGCCGACGGGGCAGGATGGTGGCGAGGGGGGTAGGATGGAGGCGCGGGCAGAATAGAGGTGGGGCAGGATGGTGGTGGGGGGGCAGGATAGAGGTGGGGGCAGGATGCAGGTGGAGGGGCAGGATGGAGGCGGGGACAGCAGGATGGAGCGAGCGGGGCAGGATGGAGGCGAGGGAGCAGGATGGAGCCGGGGGGCAGGATGGTGGCAGGGAGGACAGGATAAAGCTGGGGGGGGCAGGATGGAGCCGGGGAGCAGGAGGTGGCGGGGGGGACAGGATAAAGCCGGGGGGGTAGGATGGAGCCGGGGTAGGGTGGAGTCGGAGGGGCAGGATGGTGGCGGGAGGGCATGATGGTGGCGGGGGGGCAGGATGGAACGAGCGGGGCAGGATGGAGGTGGAGAGGGCAGGATGGAACGAGCGGGGCATGATGGAGGCGGGAGAGCAGGATGGAGCTGGGTGGGGCAGGTTGGAGGCGGGGGGCCAGGATGGAGACAGGGGGCAGGATGGATGTGGGGGGGCAGGATGGAGGCGAGGGGCAGGATGGAGGTTGGGAGACAGGATGGAGGCGGGGGGCAGCATGGAGCCGGGGAGGCAGGATGGAGGTGGGGGGGCAGGATGGAGGTGGGGGGCAGGATCCCCCTCGCCCCCTCTGTTCTCACCTGTCTTCTCCAGCTACAGAGTCACATTGTACAGTGGTCATGTGACAGGGCGGGCTGTGTAACGTCACATCAGCCCGCCCTGTCACATGACCGCTGTACAGTGTGCGACTCTGTAGCTGGATGGAGAAGACAAATGAGAACAGCGGGAGGCGAGGGGGGAGGCGGCTGGTATCGGTGCTGGGGGTTGGAGCGAGCTGTGACACTGAGGATTTTTTTATTTTTACTTTTACTGTGGAGAAGCGGGGGCCGCGGGGAGCGGGGTGCCGCAGGGAGCTGAGGGGGGGCTGTGAGGAGAGCCGCGCTCTTTTGCATACTGGCCACTTCCATCTGCGGCGCGCGATTTTGGCCTCAGACGGAAGTGGCCATTAGGCAATTATATAGAGATATATATGTGTGTATACATATATCCTTATATTGTGAGAAGTATGTGGGATTAGTGGATGAGGGCAGGTATATCTCGCCCAGATATCTGTCATATGTGACCTAGCCTGGTCAGTATCAACTGGCTACTAATGAATTAATGGGAGGCATTGGGTGGATGTAAAGGAAGGCTAGGAGGTCGGGTGAGTGTGCCAGCCTGGGAACACAGAAAGCCTGTCTGTGTATGAGAGACTTGTGAGTGGAAGCATTGCACAGTGTTTATTTGGTTTGGCTGGAAGGGAGAAGCCCTCTAGTCTGTGGTTAGGATATCATCCTGTTTAGTTAGCGCTAGACAGGCAAGGACTTATTTTTGCTGTTTTTTTACTTTTTGTTTTTGCTTTCACCTAAATACATCTAATCCAGCATCAATTGCACCCGGAACTCTGCTGTTGGCCTGAGTCTAATGCAGAAACTACGTGCCCTTTGATCCCAGCAAGGGCGATTCCCGAGCGTGTTATCACTATATATATATATACTAGATGGTGGCCCGATTCTAACGCATCGGGTTCTAGAATATGTATGTACCGTATATACTCGCGTATAAGCCGAGTTTTTCAGCCCAAAAATTGGGCTGAAAAGTACCCCCCTCGGCTTATACGCGAGTCAGTGCTGTATACCGATGTATACATCGGTACATACCGATGTATACATCGGTATACAGCAGCCCCCGCATCCCCAGTAATGCAGGGCCCCCCCAGCGTCTCTCCGGTCACCTGTAAAGCAAACTATACTTATCAGTGTCCCGCTCGCACCCGCCGCTGCCGACATCCGCGATCCTCCATCTTCATGCGACTCCTCTTCCTGTTTCCTGTGCGCGTCGCCGGGAATGATGTCATTGCCGGCGACGCGCACAGAAACAGGAAGAGGAGTCGCATGAAAATGGAGGATCGCGGATGTCGGCAGCGGCGGGTGCGAGCGGGACACTGATAAGTATAGTTTGCTTTACAGGTGACCGGAGAGACGCTGGGGGGGCCCTGCATTACTGGGGCTGCCTGTATACTACCGCTGGGGCTGCTATATACCTCTGGGGCCCTGTATACTAACACTGGGGCTGTATATACATGGTTTATACCTCTGGGTCCTGTATACTCCCCTATACTCTGGGGCCCTGTATACTACCACTGGGGCTGCTATATACCTCTGGGGCCCTGTATACTACCACTGGGGCTGCTATATACCTCTGGGCCTGTATACTACCACTGGGGCTGCTATATACCTCTGGGGCCCTGTATACTAACACTGGGGCTGTATATACTACCACTGGGGCTGTATATACCTCTGGGTCCTGTATACTACCACTGGGGCTGTATATACCTCTGGGGCCCTGTATACTACCACTGGGGCTGCTATATACCTCTGGGGCCCTGTATACTACCACTGGGGCTGCTATATACCTCTGGGGCCCTGTATACTACCACTGGGGCTGCTATATACCTCTGGGGCCCTGTATACTACCACGTGCTGGGCCTGATTACTGCTATATACCTCTGGGGCCCTGTATACTACCACTGGGGCTGCTATATACCTCTGGGGCCCTGTATACTAACACTGGGGCTGTATATACTACCACTGGGGCTGCTATATACCTCTGGGGCCCTGTATACTAACACTGGGGCTGTATATACTACCACTGGGGCTGTATATACCTCTGGGGCCCTGTATACTACCACTGGGGCTGCTATATACCTCTGGGGCCCTGTATACTACCACTGGGGCAGCTATATACCTCTGGGGCCCTGTATACTACCACTTGGGCTGCTATATACCTCTGGGGCCCTGTATACTAACACTGGGGCTGTATATACTACCACTGGGGCTGTATATACTACCACTGGGGCTGTATATACTACCACTGGGGCTGTATATACCTCTGGGGCCCTGTATACTACCACTGGGGCTGTATATACTACCACTTGGGCTGTATATACTACTGGGGCTGCGTGTATACTACCACTGGGGCTGCTGTATCTACCTCTGGGACTGGTGTATACCACACTGCTGGGGGCTGTATACTTGTGCTAGGGTCCACCCTCGGCTTATACACGAGTCAATAGATTTTCCCAGGTTTTGGGGGCAAAAGTAGGGGGGTCGGCTTATACACGGGTCGGCTTATACACGAGTATATACGGTAGTTTTATTTATGAAGATTTAAGAATAATGTAATGAGCAATCAGTAAGGTACCGTCACACTTGGCGATGCTCCAGCGATCCCGACAACAATATGACTTGGACAAAAAGTTTAAAAAGGTTTTAAATACATCAGATAGGGACTGCTCTGATACGGGTTACCTTGAAGTTGGTAGAGCAGCTTAGAATACATTTTTTGCAAAAAAACGTTTCAACTAAATACCCTGTATTTTACTTTTTCAGCAGCACTTGCTTTTTACTGAATTTTTTTTACAACAGAGTATTTTTACACGTTTGTTTGACTGTTTTTTGTGATTCAGTCTTTTGGTGGTGTGAACACTGTCCTACAGACATGTTCACTGTGTGCATGGTTCATTAGTTTTTGTCTAAGTTATTCCTTGTTTCTGCAAGATTGGGGAGTCTCCCACCCCTCCCTTTTGAGCCCTGCACATAAAAAGCTGTATTCTGCAGTCAGTTCAAGTCAGACATTGGACCTGTCTGGATCCTGCTCATTTTAGGTACCAATACACATGGTCAGGTTTTAAATACATCATATAGGGACTGCTCTGGTATCCTATCTCTTAGGCTGCGCTTCTCATCTGTGTTTAGGGCAAATCTGGCACTTGTGGCCACTTCCTTGAAAGTGCTGGGTCTGCAGGATTTGGCAAAACTGCAAGTGCCGCACCTGACCGCAAGTCCCACTGATAATGAATGGGGTTTGCCGAAAGTCGGCCGTTACACTGCAGATCGCGGCATATGCAGCTAACCTGCGTGCACACAATCAGTATACGCAGTGTTTTGGATGCATCATCTTGCCGCTGCGTCCAAAACGCTGCGTAGTACAGTATAAGCATGGTGGATGGGAGTTCATCCTCACTATGTTTAACCTGACTGCAGCGATCTGACAGCTGTGGTGCGGGTTGCCGGCATTCCGCTCTTCCTCTGCATGTTCATTTCATGATGTGGAGTCGGAAGCGTCTCCCATCGGGTGACTGCAGGGAGAAGCCGCCCCGCACATGCCGCACATGGTGAGTACAGGGCGGCTGCGGTCTCCCTGCGGCCACCCGCAGCTTCACTCAGGTCCGGAGGAGCTCGGTGTTGGACGCAGCTCCTCCGGACCTGAGTGATCACACAGCCTAAATGATTCACCTCTCCAAGTACTAGTAGGTGTTGCTTTGCCACATCTATTGAGACCTGCTGGCACTTGAGAGGTGAAGCATTTTTTCAGATTATTATTTCGTTTTTTGTACTTTGTACATATAGTATAAGGATATGGATCCCCCCGTTCTGTACTGCGTATTGTGTTTATTTAGTTTTGCACTGACAGGTTCAAAATGGCTTGGGTCCTGCTCTGCCCCATCTATTGAGGTCTGCTGGCACTTGGAAAAGTAAATCATTTAGAGATAGGACCATCCCGATGGGGTACACCTTGATACAGGATGGTTTTACGCTTTTTTGATCAAAATAGTGTCAGCTAAGTCCCCTATGTGATGTACGTGTACTTATTTCTATTCATTTACTGCAGGGTATTTCATGATTGTATTTTTTGGACCTAGGTTTTGTGTACAATATAGTCGGCGAAATGTATTGTAATTGGTTATCCATAAGACATGGTTGTGTATTTTTCCATTTGGAGCAGTTTTTGGGAGCATGATAATAGCGTAGTCCGCTGTTCTTTATTATTCTTACTTTTTTCCTTTTTTTAATAGTTTATTTGTATCATTCAATAAATCTATTTCAGAACTATAGAGAACTAATACAATTTTGCTGTTTATGTCACAAAGGGGTTCTTTGGGTACAACAAAAAAAATGATTCTAAGGACTTGCTCTCTATCCATTAAGAACATATGCACATAAACATTTCTTGAATTTCATAACAGCGTTCAGATTATATTTAATAAGTAAACTTTAATAGATTAATAGTGAATTAGCTCTTGCCATTTACAAAGGCTTTAGTTAAAGTAACTGGCTTCACAGTCACCTCCAAATGAGTTTGTCCTTTACTGAAACTCTGGGGCCCTGTTGCATTAGCGCCCATTATTATGTTAGTGTCTACAGCTACCTAAGGGGTATCTGGCACTATGGGGTCAGCTGTACCATTTACTAAAATGTAACAATAAGCAAGACACCAATGTAGAGGCATTCCAGTTATATTGCGGGTGAAAAAAAGTATTGAACACATCACCAATTTTCCAAGTACATATATTTCTAAAGGTGCTATTGATAAGAATTTTTCACCAGAAGTCAATAACAACCCATCCAATCCACACAGACATAGAATTCAAACCATAGATGTCCATAACATAAGTTATGTGCAATGATGGGAAATGACACAGGGAAAAAGTATTGAACATATTAAAAAAAAAAGTCATGGGGAATCAAGCCATGAGCTGAAATCTATCAGTAATTAGAAAGCAACACTGTCACGGTGAAAAATAGTATCAGTGGGTTCAAGTGATAGCTTATAAAAAGGTATCTCATTACGAAGGTGCCCCACAAGAAACATCTCATGATGTGGAAAACCAGTGAGTTGTCTCAAGACTTTCCCAACCTTGTTGAAAGACATATAGTTGGCATTAGTTACAGGAGAATTAACTACTGAGGGTTCCAGTGAGCACTTTTGGACCATAATTCAGATGTTGAAAGAACATAATTTAACCATAAAAAAGCCACAGCAAGCTGCATTATTGATTGTTTTCTTTGAAACAATTGTACCTGCCGATTCCAGGTCTTTTTGTAGCATGCCACAGGTGGTTCTTGGCTCTTGGAACACTCCTCTAATAATTATTTTCACTCCTCTATCTGTTGCATTGAGTACTTGGTAATGGCTGGTTTCAGATGAAATGTTTTTTACACTTCCTAATTTTGACACCAACAGTGCTCACTGGAAACGTCAGTAGTTTAGAAATTCTTCTGTAACCAATGCAATCACTATGTTTTGCAACAATAAGGTTACGATGGTATTGAGACAGCTCACTGGTTTTACCCAACATAAGAAGTTTCTTGTGTGGCATCTTGGTAAGGAGACACCTTTTGATAGACCATCAGTTGAGCTGAACCCTCTGATATTATTTTTCACTAAGTGGCAGGACTATTTTCTAATTACTGATGGATTTCAACTGGTCTCATGACTTTTGTTGTCTTTTTGCACCTCTCTTTCTCCTTGTGTTCAATTCTTTTTCCCTGTGATATTTCTTAGCATTGCACATAACTTAATTTATGGACATCTTTGATTTGATTTTCTTTGCCTGCTTGGATTAGATGGGTTATTATTGACTTTTGGTAAGAAATTCATTTCAATAGCAGTTTTAGAATTATATTTACTTAGAAAATTGGTGACATGTTCAATACGTATTTTACCTACTGTGTATACCGACTATTTTATTGATATACAGCTCTATTGGATACATTGGTAATATGGAATATAATAGAATAATCTCACACCTGTCCATTATTATTCTACTCAAAAGTGGTTCTAGCCAGCCTGGGTGGCACTCACAGTGTGGGTCCATAAATACAAGAATCTCTCCAGTTGCCCTTGCAGCCCCAAGCATCCGACCTCCAATAATACCAAGTCTCTTGTTGCTTCTTATTAGCTTTACACCATCAATTCTAGACACATATTCACTCAGGGCAGTTTTGAGATGACCTAGAAACATAAGAACATATATAAATGAAATGTTTTATTAAATATAATATATTTGTTATAATTACAAAATTTGCATCAGGTTTGTTTCACATTATTTCACTTTTTATTGGTGACATAAACTGTATTTTACCATATTATGTAGACAGTATAATCTAACACTCATTCAAGGTTTTAGAATGTGCTCAATACATAAATGTGTCACATTTCAGTTAGATTACAAATTGGAAGAAATGTCAGTTTCTCGATTAGATATTCTTTGCTGAAGTCATAATTTTGGTTTCTTAGGGTGCCTTCACACTGCAGTCAGGTCCGATCAGCACACAGAACTGGAGGGATAATATGCCCTCTGGTCCGGTGTGCAGCCTGACGCAGCTGCCGCTGATGATGATTCTGGGCCGGGGCTCGCGGGGAGCTAGCCGCGGTCCTGAAATAACAGCGGCGTGCAGCCGCAGGTGTCCGGTTCCTGGTTCGGCCCGGATCGGGGCAATCCAGCACCGTAGGTTCCCATGTTAAGGGAGTGTCGGATTGCCCCAGGATGATCCGAGGGAGCTGCCATCCGGCTCCATCCGGCCCCATAGGATACTATGGGGTCAAAATCCAGACCGGACCTGACCGCAGTGTGACGGCAGCCTTACTACTAAATCACGTTTCTTGCAGACATAAAAAGAAACACTACAAAGTGCTGCTGTGGCGCCCTGCTCACGCAGGTAGCCACAGCCTTCCCTACTGCACAGCTAGGTTTCCACAGCAGGTACCTACTACATGCAACACCTTCCACCCCTCCACAGTAGGGGAGCTAGACTCACTGACTTTAGGTGAGATCCCCTATAAATATTGCTGCTGGGGGAGGAGTTAGTTAGAGTGTGCAGACGCTAGGAGAGCTGCGAAGACGTCCTGGTGCTCGGTGCCGCGGTTAGGCCCAAACCAGTGACCCGGAGTGGCCCTTCTGCGTTCAGCCAAACGTAGAAGTGGGGACAGAAGGCACGGAGCTTAACCAAGAGAGCAGAGAAACTAGTGGAAGTTTGCCCAAGACTTACCAGACTTCGGGGATCCACACCTGCAGGATCACTCTAGGACTGCAGAGAACCCCGGCACACTGTGGAGACTTTAGTCACCCAGTCCCAATGCGTACCCAGCAAAAGGGAGCCAGATACTGTAGTGTGGAATAACACAGCAGTGATCAGAGAGGGTAACCCGGGAACCTCGCAGGAGGAGAGAGAGAGGACCAGAGAAAGTGAGGAGGCCAGTCGCGTTGTATACAGACAGGGCTTCAGCAACAGCAGGGAACCTGAGGAGGCCTTATACCCACTTGCTGTGGAGACTCACTGTGCACCTGGTTATCCGACAGTGCTCTGGACATCTTTACCTGTGAATACCATCAGTAAAAGGGTAAAAGAGACTTTTTCTTCAGCGTGTGTGCGTTATTCCTCTCCATTCCCAGCCTCCATATAGACTGCCCCACTGCTTCTTACCCTGGACTCAAGTCCCACTCCAAGCTGCCCCTTTACTCTACACTGCCCCGAAGGTTCAGCTCCACTTGTAGGGAGCTTTGCTATCCTTGCCGCAATACCATCACCCTCCGTAGGACTGAGATCAGTGAGCTGTGTGGGGAACCAGTAGACAAGGGGTTAACAGGGGTTATGACTGAGCTGTGTGGAGCCAGATGACAGATGTTTCGTTGACACAAGCTTTTGAGGATATTGCACTGATCTTGACCTTCTGACATTGCTTAGCAACTGTGTTGTATGCTTAGCTAATTTGATACATTGTTTCCTCATCAGCTGCAGTTAGCAGTGTAGGCCATGCCCCTTTACCCTTATATGGTTACATGCCCGTATTCACTGTGAAGATGGATCTGACTAATAATAAACATATGTCTGCTTCACATACAGTGTAGTGGGGATACCTTGCGGAAGGTTTATGAATGGGTTTCAACCTGAATTTTCTAATAAAGTTTATTTGAAAGTTTATTAAAATCACTTGCTCTACATTATTATTAAATAAAAACTTAAATGGCGGTTACGCTTTAAAGCTTAAATAGTTACCTTTGTGACTTAGGTCATCCACGAGGATAATTTCCTTTAAGATCTTTTTTGGAGAGTTGTCTAACACACTGTGAACAGTTCTCAGTAATATAGACCATGCTTCATTATGGAAGGCAATGATAACACTAGTGGTAGGAAGATTCTCAATGTAAACTTGCTTGAGACATCTGTTTATACAGAAAACATTTCATTTTAAATATTAATTTGCTTACATATATACAATAATTGTTACATTTAAAATAAATGAACACATTATAAAGACACCCCAAAAGTATGATAAAACTGACAAAAATGTTCTTACATCGTCATGTCATTGGGTTTACTGCAAACATAGTTGTTATCTCAGCTTAAATCAGGAATAACTACCCGCATGTAACATATTTTAGATAAGCCTGTCACTTATCCTAACCTTACATCAAAAGATATGTATACACAGCACATCCCCCATACTCAGAGCGGTATACGTGCTGTGGCTATGCAGGTAAACAGATTGTTAATGTATTACCGGTAACCACAGTTATAATGACATTGTAGTTCAAATAATATATTCCCCTTTGAACATGTTATTACAGTCAATTTATTAATATCCTCTACAAAAAATATAATATTGTACATATAAATAATTGAATTACTTATCTTGCAGTGTTCCTGAATGACACATGTGTGTCTTTGGAGCTGTAGTCATAGTTCTGCTAGCAGACAGCAGGGTTGTACATGATCTCTGATAAGCTTTGTCGTACATCAGATAAATATGCAATGTCTGCTGTAAAGGCCAAACTTTTCATAATGGAAATCACCAATTTAAAATGTGGCGTTCCCCATGGTGTTATGTGGCATTGCCCATGGTTTATGTGACGTTCCCATAGTGTTGTGGCGTTCCCCATGGTGTTATGTGGCGTTTCCCATGGTGTTGTGTAATGTGGTGCTCCCCATGGTGTAGTGTGGTGTTTCTCATGGCGTTATTTGGTGTTCCCCATGGTGTAATGTGGTGTTCCCCATGGTGTTATGTGGCATTCCTTATGGTGTTATGTGGCGTTCCCCATGGTGTTATGTGGCTTCCTCATGGTGTTACGTGGCATTCCCCATGGTGTTATGTGGCATTCCCCATGGCGTTCCCCATGGTGTAATGTGGCGTTCGCCATGATGTTGTGTAATGTGGTATTCCCCATGGTGTTATGTGGCGTTCCCCAAGGTGTAATGTGGCGTTCCCCATAGTGTAATGTGGCGTTCCCCATGATGTTATCTGGCATTCCCCATGGTGTTATGTGGTGTTCTCCAAGGTGTTATGTGGCGTTCCCCATGGTGTTATTTAGCGTTTCCCATGGTGTTATGTGGCCTTCTCCATGGTGTTATGTGGCATTCCCCATGGTGTTATGTGGCATTCCCCATGGTGTTATGTGGCATTCCTCATAGTGTTATGTGGCATTCCTTATAATGTTATGTGGCGTTCCTCATAGGGTTATATAGTGTTCCCCATGGTGTTATGTGGTGTTCCTCACGGTGTTACGTGGCGTTCCCCATGGTTTTATATGGCGTTCCCCATGGTGGTGTTATGTGGTGTTCCCCATGGTGTTATATGGCATTCCCCATGGTGTCATGTGGCCTTCCCCATGGTGTTATGTGGCATTCCCCATGGTGTTGTGTGGCATTCCTCATAGTGTTATGTGGCATTCCCCATGGTGTTATGTGGCATTCCTCATAGTGTTATGTGGCATTCCCCATGGTGTTATGTGGCATTTCTCATAATGTTATGAGGCATTCTTCATGGTGTTATGTGGTGTTCCTCATGGTGTTATGTGGTGTTCCTCATGGTGTAATGTGGCGTTCCCCATGGTGTAATGTGCCGTTCCCCATGGTGTTATGTGGCATTCCTCATGGTGTTATGTGGCATTCCCCATTGTGTTATGTGGCGTTCCCCATGATGTTATGTGGCGTTCCCCATGGTGTTATATGGCATTCCTCATGGTGTTATGTGGCGTTCCTCATGGTGTTATGTGGTGCTCCCCATGGTGTTATGTGGCATTCCTCATAATGTTATGTGGCGTTCCTCATGGTGTTATGTGGTGTTCCCCATGGTGTTATGTGGTGTTCACCATGGTGTTATGTGGCATTCCTCATAAGGTTATGTGGCGTTCCTCATGGTGTTATGTGGTGTTCCCCATGGTGTTATGTGGTGTTCCCCATGGTGTAATGTGGCATTCCTCATGGTGTTATGTGGCATTCCTCATAGTGTTATGTGGCGTTCCCCATGGTGTTATGTGGCATCCCTCATGGTGTTATGTGGCATTCCTCATGGTGTTATGTGGCGTTCCCCATGGTGTTATGTGGCATTCCTCATGGTTTTATGTGGCGTTCCCCATGGTGTAATGTGGCATTCCTCATGGTGTTATGTGGCATTCCTCATGGTGTTATGTGGCGTTCCCCATGGTGTTATGTGGCGTCCCTCATGGTGTTATTTGGCATTCCTCATAAGGTTATGTGGCGTTCCTCATGGTGTTATGTGGTGTTCCCCATGATGTTATGTGGTGTTCCCCATGGTGTAATGTGGCATTCCTCATGGTGTTATGTGGTATTCCTCATAGTGTTATGTGGCGTTCCCCATGGTGTTATGTGGCGTCCCTCATGGTGTTATGTGGCATTCCCCATGGTGTTATATGGCGTCCCTCATGGTGTTATGTGGCATCCCTCATGGTGTTATGTGGCATTCCTCATGGTGTTGTGTAATGTGGTGCTCCCCATGGTGTTATGTGGCGTTCCCCATGGTGTTATGTGGCATTCCCCATGGTGTAATGTGGCATTCCTCATAGTGTTATGTGGCGTTCCCCATGGTGTTATGTGGCATCCCTCATGGTGTTATGTGGCATTCCTCATGGTGTTATGTGGCGTTCCCCATGGTGTTATGTGGCATTCCTCATGGTTTTATGTGGCGTTCCTCATGGTGTAATGTGGCATTCCTCATGGTGTTATGTGGCATTCCTCATGGTGTTATGTGGCGTTCCCCATGGTGTTATGTGGCGTCCCTCATGGTGTTATGTGGCATTCCTCATAAGGTTATGTTGTATTCCTCATGGTGTTATGTGGTGTTCCCCATGATGTTATGTGGTGTTCCCCATGGTGTAATGTGGCATTCCTCATGGTGTTATGTGGTATTCCTCATAGTGTTATGTGGCGTTCCCCATGGTGTTATGTGGCGTCCCTCATGGTGTTATGTGGCATTCCCCATGGTGTTATGTGGCGTCTCTCATGGTGTTATGTGGCATCCCTCATGGTGTTATGTGGCATTCCTCATGGTGTTGTGTAATGTGGTGCTCCCCATGGTGTTATGTGGTGTTCCCCATGGTGTTATGTGGCATTCCCTATGGTATTATGTGGCGTCCCTCATGGTGTTATGTGGCATTCCTCATGGTGTTATGTGGTGTTCCCCATGGTGTTATGTGGCATTCCCTATGGTGTTATGTGGTGTCCCTCATGGTGTTATGTGGCATTCCTCATGGTGTTATGTGGCATTCCCCATGGTGTTATGTGGCGTTCCTCATGGTGTTATGTGGTGTTCCCCATGGTGTTATGTGGTGTTCCCCATGGTGTAATGTGGTGTTCCCCATGGTGTAATGTGGCATTCTTCATGGTGTTATGTGGCATTCCTCATGGTGTTATGTGGCATTCCCCATGGTGTTATGTGGCGTCCCTCATGGTGTTATGTGGTGTTCCCCATGGTGTTATGTGGTGTTCCCCATGGTGTTGATGCAGTGGATGGAGACAGGAGAGTCAGGAAGACACTTGCTTGTTTAGTTCTGAAGTTGGTGAAATAATGAATTCAGCTTCAGAGAGGTTTTAGAAGATAATTTCAGGGTGACAATTTACATATTTTTTACAGAGGAACTTTATTTGTAATAAAACTAGAATGACTATAAAGCACTGTGGCAATGACTATAATGCCACATAACACCATGATGGGACTATATAGGCAAGCATAATAAATTAACACCAAAAATAAAAGTGATATTGGAAGGTCACACCAAATCATAAACTTTATTAAAGAATTTGACATATAGAAAACTATGTGTGTACATACACCAATACATTCAGTGGTAGAAATATGTTGGTGACAATAAATTAGCCCCAGTATAGGAGAGATGATGGAATGAAGAACTGAATCCTAGCCCAGCCCCAGCTGTAAAGATAGCTAATAAATGCACTACCTGGGAGAAAGCTATAAATTATAGCCTATCAATTATAGATAACAAAGTGATGTCAAAATACATTCACCCCATGGAGTGAGCCGGCAAAGTCGCTGTAACAAGGTGTGAACCAGACCAAATTACAATAGTGAGCAGCTACCAAAGGCAGACAATACAGTAACCTGACTGCCCATTCATCCCTTATTAGTAAATCACTGTACAGCCAATTCATAATGCAATTTACCTTGGGTCATAGCAGCAACAATATACAAGGGGCTAAGGAGGGAAAGCTCCAATCCACCAGCACCTCAAAAAGCATAATATATAACTGAAATAAAAAAGATGGCCAAATTTCCAGGCTGTATTGTTAATATACATTCAACACGAGCCGTGGCACTTCTGTAGGTTGTGGTGGTCAAGTTGGATCATATCCCATAATGAACTAAATTAAAACTTGGCATTCAAAATTTCAATAAAATAGAAATATACAGTCGTACTCTCTGCCAGCGGTGAATGCCGCACAGCTGCACCTCTCTACTACAACATTCCCTTCTATGGTGATAAAGGTCTGAGGTGGACTGAAACATCTATTTTCATTTCCGGGTTTGCAAGTGACTCCCTCATTCTGGGCTGCCTGTTCTCTCTCTCCAGGCCCCATTTCTTGGAGCTCTCTTCTTCCTCAGGCTCCCGTGCTCCTTCGTCCCTCGAGTCCCTCGAGTCAAATTAAAATCCCCCATTTTGCTACCTCCCTCCTCCCCTACCTATCCCCACTAAGGACTAGTCTCCAACCGTTTTTCTAGGTGGATGTGTGGGAGTGCTGGGATGGGAGCCTCCTACAAACCCTGTATTCCAACTGTGACATTGGTAACCGCACACTCATTTATGGGTGGAGTACCCCAATTGTGACGCCTAACCAGTGGGGCGCCACACAAGCACTTTAATATATTTCTATTTCGCTGACATTCTGAATGCCAAGTTTTGGTTTAGTTTATATTATTAATATTGAGCTTTTAGCCAAGAGCTGAAACAGGTGGGAATTTGAACAATAAAACATTTAATCTCCACCTTAATTCTTTCTTTGCAGATTTTTTACTACATCCCCAAAATATACATGTTGGAGACATTTCTTTCCTATGACCAGAAACATGTTATTCCTTATTACAATCAGAATAATGATTCATGCACGCGGCACAGTCTACTAATTGCTCCAGCGATAGTGGGAAGGTGTCATCAGGAAATGTCCTAATATTTTTATACTAAAGACGACCTGTCACCTGCTCAAAAGTGGCCAGATTTTGCTCCTATTATATTTCTACTGCCTTACAGTATTCTGAGTTGTTTTTTCTTTGTTTTCATAGGCCATATGGTTCCAGAGATCTGGGCCTTTTATACAATGCTAATTTTTATTATTTACAAGGGGGCGTGGCTCACATAATCCTCTGTGACCATCCTTTGGCTCTACCTATTTACACTGTGCGCAATGCCCCCTTGGTAAAGACAATGACAAATAAGACTCAATAAGAAGGTCCATAGCGCTGAAACGGTATGGTGGATTCAAGAACTAAAAATAAGAATAAGGCTGGGTTCACATTTGCGGACCCCTCCGCAGCGTTCTGCGGAGGGGATCCGCAATGTGACCGTAGCGGCCGCCAGCTCCTATCTTTATAATGGGAGCGCACGGTGCTGCTCTTGACGGCGCATGACCGTGCGCACCCATTCACTCCCATATGTGATCTGTACGCAGACGGATGCCTGCGCACAGATCACACACTCTCGTCCGCACCAGGAATGCAACATGTCGCGTCCCTGGTGCGGACGAGACTGTGTGATTTGTGCACAGGCATCCGCCTGCGCACAGATCATATATGGGAGTGAATGGATGCGCACGGTCATGCGCTGTCAAGAGCAGCACTGTGCGCTCCCATTATAAAGATAGGAGTTGGCGGCCGCTGCGCTCACATGGCGATTCCCCTCCGCAGAACGCTGCGGAGGGGAACGCCAATGTGAACCCAGCCTAATCGTGTGAACATTTACATATCGCTATCTATATTACAAACAGACAAATCCTGAAGTCACTGTGGCCACTTTTCAGTAGTCATTCCATTATCATTAATCATTTAAAGGGATTTTCTAACGAACAAAGTAAATTTTAAAGTTAATTTTAACCCCTTAATACCTACTTTTGAGTATTCACATCATATCAGTTCAATTCATTTGTATGCATATGTAGATTTTAATTCAGGCAATAAGAGATTAATCAAGAGATTTTGGAATAATTAGTTATACTATTGGATGTGTTTATAAAAAATGTTCCTGTGCTGAGATAATTTTATATACCGTATATACTCGTGTATAAGCCGACCCCCCTACTTTTGCCCCAAAAATCTGGAAAAACCTATTGACTCGTGTATAAGCCGAGGGTGGACCCCAGCACAGGTATACAGCCCCCAGCAGTGTGGTATACAGGCCTCCCCAGTGGTAGTATACAGCAGCCCCAGTGGTAGTATACAGATTCCCCAGCAGCCCCAGTGGTAGTATACAGATTCCCCAGCAGCCCCAGTGGTAGTATACAGATTCCCCAGCAGCCCCAGTGGTAGTATACAGATTCCCCAGCAGCCCCAGTGGTAGTATACAGGAGCCCCAGCAGCCCCAGTGGTAGTATACAGATTCCCCAGCAGCCCCAGTGGTAGTATACAGGAGCCCCAGCAGCCCCAGTGGTAGTATACAGATTCCCCAGCAGCCCCAGTGGTAGTATACAGATTCCCCAGCAGCCCCAGTGGTATTATACAGGAGCCCCAGCAGCCCCAGTGGTAGTATACAGGAGCCCCAGCAGCCCCAGTGGTAGTATACAGGAGCCCCAGCAGCCCCAGTGGTAGTATACAGCAGCCCCAGTGGTATACAGCAGGCCCCCAGGGGTACATATAGCAGCCCCCAGGGGGTACCAACAGCCCCTGGGGGTACCAACAGCCCCCTGGGGGTACCAACAGCCCCCAGGGGGTACCAGCAGCCCCCTGGGGGTACCAACAGCCCCCTGGGGGTACCAACAGCCCCCTGGGGGTACCAACAGCCCCCTGGGGGTACCAACAGCCCCCAGGGGGTACCCAGCAGCCCCCAGGGGGTACCCAGCAGCCCCCTGGGGGTACCAACAGCCCCCAAAAGCTGGCACTTTCCCCCCTTGTAAGGGCTTCCCCCCGCTGCTTATACATTACCATCCCGGTGTTCTGATCGCCGCCGCTCCTCGGTGCTGCGTCTTCATCCTCCCGTCCGCGCTGGCTGCCTCCGGGATCTCCGGCCGTCGCGCGATGACGTCATATCGCTGCGACAGCCGGAGAACCCGGATGCAGCCAGCGCGGACGGGAGGATGAAGACGCAGCGAGGAGCGGCGCCGATCAGAACACCGGGATGGTAATGTATAAGCAGCGGGGGGGGGGGCCCTTACAAGGGGGGACAGTGCCAGCTTTTGGGGGGCTTATATGAACTGCTTCCCCCTGCCGCTGATTGACAGGGGGAAGCAGTGCATATATAATGAGCGGCCCCACGTGACGGGGCCGCTCATACAGCAGCCTCCCCCCACCTCCTCCAGCCTCCACAGCCCCGGGACACAGCCCCCCCACTCCATGTACCGTATATGACCCGTGTATAAGCCGAGGGGGGGACTTTTCAGCCCAAATTTTGGGCTGAAAAACTCGGCTTATACACGAGTATATACGGTAAGTGTCCTTATATGTAATGTCTATATATTGTTTTGCTTCCTCCACTGCCCAGGAGATGTGGTATGATCAGACCATGTCCCTGTATGATCAGACACATCAATTACACATGTTTAGAAAGGTAGGGGCACTGGGCACCATCAGGGCTATTGGTCCTTCTTATTGCTCCATAAAGACAAACCGCTGTCTTTCCCCCAGCCACCTGGTGGTGCTACGCCTACATAAGCCGGTCAAACATATACAGTCCAGGTATAGAAAACAACTAGGCGGCACTCACCGTTTGTTCGTAGGTGCTTTCTTTATTGAAGAGGTGCGGGGAGGGGGTGCATGAAGGTACAGACAACAGGTCCTGTTTCGCGGTTTATCCGCTTCTACAGGTCACATATATAAGATTATCTCAGCACAGGAGATGTGGTATGATCAGACATGTCCCTGTATGGTCAGACACATCCATTACACAGTACATAGCAGGGACACATATATAAGATTATCTCAGGATAGGAGATGTGGTATGATCAGACCATGTCACTGTATGGTCAGACACATTCATTAGGCTAGGGTCACACATGCAGATTTTCCTAGCGTTTTTGGAGACCTGCATTTTCTGAAACCGCATGTAAAAACGCACCCATAGGTCCACATGCAAAAAACGCATGTCTGAAGGTACCATGCGTTTTTGGGTGCGTTTTTGGCTTAGCACCAAAAAGTACTGCATGATGCACCATTTTTTTTAAAAAAAGCACCCAAAAACGCAGCAAGCAGTATTTTTCTGGTGCTTTTTCAAAAACGCATGCTTTTTTATAACATGGGGCCTATGGGAAACGCATGCATTTTTGAAAGAGTCAAAAATGGACATGCGTTTTTGCATGCGTTTTTAAACAAATGCCATGCGTTTTTAAGGGTATTTTAAGGGTCCCCCACACCTATCAGCAAAAACACAGGCAAAAACACAGTTTGCCAAAAAACACCTAAAAAAATGCATGTGCATGTGTGCCCCTAGCCTTACACAGTACATAGCAGGGATACATACAGTTGTGGCCAAAAGTATTGACACCCCTGCAATTCTGTCAGATAATACTCAGTTTCTTCCTGAAAATGATTGCAATCACAAATTCTTTGGTATTATTATCTTCATTTAATTTGTCTTCAATGAAAAAACACAAAAGAGAATTGTCCTAAAGCCAAATTGGATATACCGTAATTCCACATCAAAAATAAAAAAGGGGGTGGACAAAAGTATTGACACTGTTAGAAAAATCATGTGATGCTTCTCTAATTTGTGTAATTAACAGTATCTGTAACTTACCTGTGGCACCTAACAGGTGTTGGCAATAACTAAATCACACTTGCAGCCAGTTGACATGGATTAAAGTTGACTCAATGTCTGTCCTGTGTCCTTGTGTGTACCACATTGAGCATGGAGAAAAGAAAGAAGATCAAAGAACTGTCTGAGGACTTGAGAAACCAAATTGTGAGGAACCATGAGCAATCTCAAGGCTACAAGTCCATCTCCAAAGACATGAATGTTCCTGTCTCTACCGTGCGCAGTGTCATCAAGAAGTTTAAAGCCCATGGCACTGTGGCTAACCCCCCTAGATGTGGACGGCAAAGAAAAATTGAAAAGAAAAGATATTTCAACGCAAGATTGTGCAGATGGTGGATAAAGAACCTCAACTAACATCCAAACAAGTTCAAGCTGCCCTGAAGTCCGAGGGTACAACAGTGTCAACCCGTTGTTACCCCTCGGGGGTCTGCCGCAGGGTTTCAGCACCCTCTGCTGGAATAGCGCTGCTCTTCTCCTCCCTTTCCGGGGCTACTGCTTGAGCACATGAAACTGCATCTCCAAACCTGTTTCTGCTGGAGAGACTGCAGGGAGCATGCTCCTCCCCTCAGCCAATCATCATGCTTCTGTGTCCTGCCAATCAGGACTGCCCTGCTATGATATAAACTTCCTCCTTGAGGAGTTGCCATTTCTGGTCTGGTCAGGTCGCTCCTTATTTGGCTTGTTACCTGATTTCTGTGTGTTCCTTCCTACAGATTCCTGCCCAGCCGGCTCCTTGCTGACCGCCGTGTTCCTGGCTGGTTTCCTGGATCTCTTCCAAGCAGATCGCTGTCTCAAGCCTGGCTCCGGATTCCCTGTGTTCCCGGTTCCCCGTTTCCGATCCTACACCCGGTTGCTGTATTGTTTCCCACGTTGCCTTGGGTCGGTTCAACACCCGTGTCCGCTTCATCGGTCCCTCCGAGGTTGGTACCGGCGGAATCCCTGTATAGGGGTTAAGCGCTCCGGGGCCTCCTTCGGTGGTGTTCTGGTGCTGTGGCCGTGTGGCCCTCCCCTGGGGCGTAGGTGTGTGTGTTGTTAATAAACCTGTTGACTCTACTTTACTGGTCCGTCTCTCTGTCATCCCGGTATCAGCATCCGCTCTACGCGGTCCAGTGGGTCCACGTGTGGAGTCCCTCAGTAGGACGTGACAGATTTTGCCCTGGCCATGGACCCCACTGATACCAGGTTTGATGTCCAAAGAGAGCTAACCGCACTCCGCCAGAGTCACGAACAGGTTGTGGCATTTATCCAGTCTCTAGAGGCCCGCTTGGGGGCGCCCTCTACTGTTGATCCCACTCTCTCTTCCCAGATGCTGAGTCTCCGACAGGAATTGGACCATCTGAGAGAGAGCCAGAATCGGATGTCATCCCATATGTCCTCTATGGATGATCTGCTTGCCGGCCTGCTGAGCACGACAAGAAGCCCAGGCTCTGTTCCCGTGCTGCCAACAGGAGCTCCAGCTGGAGCTGTGTCTCCACGCGGGACGCCCAAGCAACCGCCCTCGGGTCCCTTCTGCCCTCAGGACCAGGGAGGCAGACGCCGATGCCCCGAGCCCCCTGCGCAGGTTCCTTGCCGGTCTCCGTCCGGGGGGGGGGGCGTAGAGGGGGGTGTACTGTTACCCCTCGGGGGTCTGCCGCAGGGTTTCAGCACCCTCTGCTGGAATAGCGCTGCTCTTCTCCTCCCTTTCCAGGGCTACTGCTTGAGCACATGAAACTGCATCTCCAAACCTGTTTCTGCTGGAGAGACTGCAGGGAGCATGCTCCTCCCCTCAGCCAATCACCATGCTTCTGTGTCCAGCCAATCAGGACTGCCCTGCTATGATATAAACTTCCTCCTTGAGGAGTTGCCATTTCTGGTCTGGTCAGGTCGCTCCTTATTTGGCTTGTTACCTGATTTCTGTGTGTTCCTTCCTACAGATTCCTGCCCAGCCGGCTCCTTGCTGACCGCCGTGTTCCTGGCTGGTTTCCTGGATCTCTTCCAAGCGGATCACTGTCTCAAGCCTGGCTCCGGATTCCCTGTGTTCCCGGTTCCCCGTTTCCGATCCTATACCCGGTTGCTGTATTGTTTCCCACGTTGCCTTGGGTCGGTTCAACACCCGTGTCCGCTTCATCGGTCCCTCCGAGGTTGGTACCGGCGGAATCCCTGTATAGGGGTTAAGTGCTCCGGGGCCTCCTTCGGTGGTGTTCTGGTGCTGTGGCCGTGTGGCCCTCCCCTGGGGCGTGGGTGTGTGTGTTGTTAATAAACCTGTTGACTCTACTTTACTGGTCCGTCTCTCTGTCATCCCGGTATCAGCATCCGCTCTACGCGGTCCAGTGGGTCCACGTGTGGAGTCCGTCAGTAGGACGTGACACCCGTACTATCTGTCGGCATCTGAATGAAAAGGGACTGAATGGTAGGATACCCAGGAAGACCCCACTTCTTACCCCGAGACATAAAAAAGCCAGGCTGGAGTTTGCCAAAACTTACCTGAGAAAGCCTAAAACGTTTTGGAAGAATGTTCTCTGGTCAGATGAGACAAAAGTAGAGCTTTTTGGGTAAGGCATCAACATAGAGTTTACAGGAGAAAAAAAGAGGCATTCAAAGAAAAGAACACAGTCAAACATGGCGGAGGTTCCCTGATGTTTTGGGGTTGCTTTGCTGCCTCTGCCACTGGACTGCTTGACCGTGTGCATGACATTATGAAGTCTGGAGACTACCAACACATTTTGCAGTATAATGTAGGGCCCAGCGTGAGAAAGCTGGGTCTCCCTCAGAGGTCATGGGTCTTCCAGCAGGACTATGACCCAAAACACACTTCAAAAAGCACTAGAAAATGGTTTGAGAGAAAGCACTGGAGACTTCTAAGGTGGCCAGCAATGAGTCCAGACCTGAATCCCATAGAACACCTGTGGAGAGATCTAAAAATGGCAGTTTGGAGAAGGCACCCTTCAAATATCAGGGACCTGGAGCAGTTAGCCAAAGAAGAACGGTCTAAAATTCCATCAGAGCATTGTAAGAAACTCACTGATGGTTACCGGAAGCGGTTGATCGCAGTTATTTTGGCTAAAGGTTGTGCAACCAATAATTAGGCTGAGGGTGCCAATACTTTTGTCTGGCCCATTTTTGGAGTTTTGTATGAAATGATCAATGTTTTGCTTTTTGCTTCATTCTCTTTTGTGTTTTTTCATTGAAGACAAATTAAATGAAGATAATAATACCAAAGAATTTGTGATTGCAATCATATTCAGGAAGAAACTGAGCATTGTCTGACAGAATTGCAGGGGTGTCAATACTTTTGGTCACAACTGTATATGACATTATTTCAGCACAGGAGATATGGTATGATCCGACCATGTCCCTGTATGATCAGACACATCCATTACACAGTACATAGCAAGGACACATATATAAGATTATCTCAGCACAGGAGATGTGGTATGTTCAGACCATGTCCCTGTTTGGTCAGACACATCCATTACACAGAACATAGCAGGGATACATATATAAAATTATCTCAGCACAGGAGATGTGGTATGATCAGACCATGTCCCTGTACGGTCAGACACATCCATTACACAGTACATAACAGGGATACATATATAAGATTATCTCAGCACAGGAGATGTGGTATGATCAGAATATGTCCCTGTACAGTCAGACACATCCATTACACAGTACAAAGCTTGGACACATATATAAGATTATCTCCACAGGACATGTGGTATGATCAAACCATGTTCCTGTCCAGTCAGACTTATCCATTACACAGTACATAGCAGGGACACCTATATAGGATTACCTCAGCACAGGAGATGTGGTATGATCAGACTATGTCCCTGTACAGTCAGATACATCCATTACACAGTACAAAGCATGGACACATATATAAGATTATCTCCACAGGAGATGTGGTATGATCAGACCATGTCCCTGTACAGTCAGACACATCCATTACACAGTACAAAGCATGGACACATTATATAAGATTATCTCCACAGGAGATGTGGTATGATCAGACCATGTCCCTGTACAGTCAGACACATCCATTACACAGTACATAGCAGGGACACATATATCAAATTATCTCAGCACAGGAGATGTGGTATGATCAGACCATGTCCCTGTACAGTCAGACACATCCATTACACAGTACAAAGCATGGACACATATATAAGATTATCTCCACAGGAGATGTGGTATGATCAGACCATGTCCCTGTACAGTCAGACACATCCATTACACAGTACATAGCAGGGACACATATATCAGATTATCTCAGCACAGGAGATGTGGTATGATCAGACCATGTCCCTGTACAGTCAGACACATCCATTACACAGTACAAAGCAGGGACACATATATAAGATTATCTTAGCACAGGAGATGTGGTATGATCAGACCATGTCCCTGTACAGTCAGACACATCCATTACACAGTACAAAGCATGGTAAACACATTCAATAGTGGAAATAATTATTATTATTATTCCAAGATCTATTGATTATAATGAATTTTGTGAGAAAACCTCTTTAATACACAATGACCTCTGGAGATACCATAGATAATGCCTAGAAAACTGTTTAATGGAAGTCAATGCACATCCCCAGACTATTACTTCTTTTGGACCTTGTAGCTGTTTTAAAGCTTTATTCAAAGTGCTTTTAATAGAAGCTCCAACAAAAAAGCCTGCCCTGATGTCATGTACAGGAAAGTATATGTTTTAATAACAAGATTTAAAAAAATAAATTCAATTAATACCAGCAGTAGGATGAGAAGAACCTGTTACCTAATGGCCGCCCACTTTACACGCGGCAACAGGACGATAGAAACCGTCAGGTGTCGGAGACAATTGTACCTTTTACCTTCAAAACACCTTGCAGATACCTGAATTACATTCAGCCACTTCAAGGGGTTTTGAAGGTAAAAGGTACAATTGTCTCCGACACCTGCCGGTTTCTATCTTCCTGTTGCCGCGTGTAAAGTGGCCATAATGTATAAAGTTTATTATTTTTAGCATAAACATACTTTAATTAGTACTCACAGTGAATGTCGTCCCTCAGGTATCTCCCGGTGTAAGGAGATTTTCTGGCTGCCATCCTCCTCATCCTCAGGGATGTTCTTGGCTTTTTGCACAGTGTTAGTCACTACATCATTGTCATTATTCTTCTTATGTTGCTTGACTATCCTGTACATGTTCTTCCTGACCTTGTCAAAACGTCTTCTGCTTCCAGACATCCCAATAGCTATTAGTTCCTCGTCCCTAAAAGAAGAAAGTGGAGACAAAACCTCCACCTTATACTTATTAGCTTCTTCCACAGACTCCAGCAATGAGTCGACACCTGTCCATCGATGTCCTCCTTTACCACCATGATGCCGGTCAAGATATCTGGAATTGTCCTCACTCTGGACTTCTGGATCCAGCATCGCTACCATCACTAACAACAAAATAAATGTCAGGGTAAGAACTAGTATCTGCAGCTGGCACCGCAGGGATCCGCACCTTCTCCGCAGCACCATGATTCTTGTCATATACTAAGACACACACCGTCATGGTATTCGCAATTATCTTCATCCCAGATCTGTCTCCTTCACCGACTAACATGTGGATTCCCACATACAGGTCCGTCTTTACATTCCACTTGCACGTTCCTTCTTGGTATATTTTCCTTTTTCCCCTCTAAACCAGTAGAGTCGAGATAAATTCCTTCCGTCAGAAAATATTTAGGATAAACAAACAAGTACCAGTAATCCCCGGCATTTCATTAGGATTATACATCCTCATAGGAATTCCACTTAAGAAGAAAAATTCTAGATTTTCTAGATCTCATCGTCTTTCCCCTTTATCATGTTCTCCTGGCAGCACAGATGTGTGATCACTGCTCTGATGAACAGATGTAAATAGGCAGCCAACCTCTGTACTGCCAGACCCTCCTCGTCCCCACACCCCGGTCCTAACGCCCACTATGTTTCCTCGGGCTTCTCTATCCTTACAACATAGTCTACGATAACAGTGGACTTAAAGCTGAACTCGTAGTATAGAGTGCACAATCCTACGAAGCAGAAGGATGGGTGTAATTGCCAAAGTAATAATAAACTATATCACTGTACAACTGCTTTTACAGATTATAGTCCCAGTTACAAATTTGGAAGTCAAATGTATTTCAATTTTGTTGTTCAAGATATTAAAAAAAGAAGGAAAAATAGCAGTACCGTGATCCACTTGCTTCACAATTTGTTGAAAGCATCATATTGACGACAAAGAAGTTGCACTAATCTGCATCATCCGAACTGTGAGCTGTACTTAGCTTCTTTAAAATACTTTTGAGATTTGGTAAATAGTTATTCACCCATGTTGTCATCTTTGGTTCTACATATACTGTACACCGGGCATCAAAATTAGAGAACAGCACATAATTTCCTTGATGTTAAGGAATATCCCCTATTGAGTCACTTTAACTTAAGGCTAGGGTCACATTTGCGGTTGAAATTGCAGATCCGGATCCGGTTTTGAGCATTACAAATGCTCAAAACCGGATCCGGATCCGCACCCATAGGCAACAATAGAAAAAACGCATTGCACTATTTGTAATGTGGTTACTGGATCTGGTTTTGCAGCCTGTGGGAAAAATCATGCAGGCTGCATTTTTTGCAGCGGTTGCAAAAATGGATCCGGATTTCTAACATGGTGCCCTATGGGTCCGAATTTGGTACCGCAAGACACATATGAATGCCTGCAGTACCGGATGGGTTTGGAACAACAATGCAGCATCTGTGCGGCATAACAGCACAGATGCTGCATTGGTGTACATTAATCCGGTGATTAAAGGGTTAATGTGTATATTATATGTGGGTAACATGTCTCCAGGGAGTGTCCACCCTCCCTAGAGACATGGTGCGCAAATGCATTGGCATTTTAAGTGTTTTAATATTAATGTTTAGCCGATATTTGTCGGCTTTGACAAATCATGATTGGAAGCTGGCGGCTCCTGGTTGTCAGCATGACCATCAGTACGCAATGAGCGTAAGCACATTGTTGGCCAGCATCCGTAATAAGGAGCTGTCCCAGGTGCTTACGCCAATTGCGTACTGTACCCGCCGCTCTCCATGGTGCTGAAGGCTTAAACATCAGCTCTATGGCCAGCGCACATTGAAACTCTGGTGCGCTGGCCATAGAGCTGATGTTTAAGGCTTCAGCACCATGGAGAGCGGCGGGTACAGTACGCAATTGGCGTAAGCACCTGGGACAGCTCCTTATTAAGGATGCTTACGCTCATTGCGTACTGCTGCTCGCGCTGACAACCAGGAGCCGCCGGCTTACAATCATGATTTGTCAAAGCCAACAAATATCGGCTGAACATTAATATAGGCAGTTAACACTTAAAATGCCAATGCATTTGGGCACCATGTCTCTAGGGAGGGTGGACACTCCCTGGAGACATGTTGCCCACATATATAATACATATTAACCCTTCAAAAATTGATCATACCCGCAGCAGCTGGGTTGAAAAGAGCATCCGGCAACCGGTCCTATTTTTTTATAGGACCGGCGGAATCCGGCGCTCATAGACACCCATGTTATAACACGATTGCACAGGATCCAGCCTGATCTGAGTGGATCGATTCAATCCGATTTCAGTCCCGTGACACAAAATCCATCTTTGGAAAGCAGGGGAACATTGTAATCACCACAGCGTCTACCGCATCCAGTACCAGATGCCACATTAAGGAGACATCCAGTACCGCATGCGCATTTAGGGACTCACTTTTTACAGGGCAAAATTAGTATGAAGGCACAGGAGATTACCGCATCCGGAAATGGATGTGGTAACCGCATTCTGCCTTCCAAATGTGACCCTAGCCTAAAACACAGTAAATATTTAAAGGCACCTATTTTATGGGACTAGAACAGGCGAAATCGGATTGGAGGGTTGGTGATTATATAGCGAAAATGTCCCGAGTTGAATCTAGGTGGAGTTTTAAATCAAACACCTTGATCCCCACCGGTCTGAATAGTGACATCGAATTATTTGCATTTTATGAATCATAAATCATTGCCGGTGTATACTAGATTGCGGTAATGAACTTCTGAGGATTAGGTTTATATAATAAATAATACAATGAGTCACATAGTATCTAGACATCTGTAATCATGATATGGTGACCACATTATATAGAGGAATGGCTCTATCACAATGACTTTTGTGTCACATGGATTACTAAGCAGTTCTCTGTTGAGCAAATGTTCAGTATGAGAGTCCAGTTTGGATCGGGACTGAGGATGTGTACAGGACATAATTATCAGACACTTTCGCTGTATGGATAGGTATGGGTAGGAAACAGCAATAGTACGATATTATGCCATAGAGATTTTAAAGTATTTTTTATAACCAAGTCTATTTTAATTTTTCATTTTTATTAATTCTTGTATATATTATAGTTCAATTTTTGGTAGGGGATTAACAGGTATCTTTTTTTTGTAATTAGTGTATTCATGCATATACTGCTGTGCATATGTGGTGCCCCACTGGTCGGGATGCCATGTAGGGGTACTGCACCTATAAAAGAGTGTGTAGTATCCCTGTGACTAGGGAATTTGGATAACACACAAAAGACCCTCACACAACACATCCACACACACCCTAGGTAGGGGACTGTAGGTGGACCCACTTCAGGGAGGACCCAGTCCCATGGGAGGAGTGGAAGGGTAAAAAAGTGTGTGGGAGGAGAGTGAGGCCAGTCAGCACAGAGCTCCATTGAGGAGAGCGTGCGGGGCGGCGGAGAGGCCGTCAGAACAGGAAGGGGATCCTAAGGGCACCAGGTAGTGCGGTGCACCTGAATCCAGAGCCGGTACGTCTACCGACCTGAGGGATCTGTCCCAGAACAAAGGACTGGCTCTGAGCACGGTGCGGGTGTCTACCCCTGAGCCGTCGAACCAAAGGGCCGAGCTTTTAGAGGAAGTTGCAGCAGACCCCTGGCACATTCAGAAAAAGGTACTGTATAGGGTCTCTGGGACCCGGAGAAGACTCCTCCACCGAGAGATCCGTGGGAGCTGGCTTTAGGCTCTGCATGCGGGGGCGCTAAGGGAGGCAGGACAGAGTGCAGGAAGGGACTAGACAGGAACAGCAGAAATTCCACCGGGGGTCCTGAGTAAAGCATCCTGATTCCTAGTGACTACCCAGGCCAGGCAGACCCAAAAAGACTGTGTTATTGATGATCTGACAGTAAACCTGTACAGACTAAAAAGGCTGTGTGGCGTCCTTTACTATCTCCACCTGATGAGCCGCCTTCCCTTGCAGCAACAGAGACAAGGCTATGTGGAGAGCTGTCTTCCTGTGTAAGACCTATACAACACTACAACTGCCCCGGGGATCCCGCTCCACTTACGGGAAGCGTAACCATCTTGCTGCTCCACCATCACCCGGGAGGTCTGTCCCGCAACACCAGTAACATCACCGGAACCGTAGGTGGTGTCACTATTTTTATTATCATGTTTACTTTTTTTACTTTTTCAGCGACCACCAGAGCCACTGGACCAAGCAACAGGCCCCACTGACATTCCCATGAAACCAAACACCCAGGACCGGGTACCCCACACCCCGGGGTGGGTGACATATATATATAGCTCAAAATAATGAAATGCACTGCAATATAAGATTACTACTTACGGATACTTACTACTTACTGATACACAACTTTATATACTCCCTGGTGGTGACATGTATTTGTCAAGCCCAGGCTTTGGGGTACTTGAGTATCAGGCTTCAGGGGTAGCATCTACTGTGTCACGGGGAGTGGTGGCCGCGCCTGATCCCGTGTCCTGGGTATAGCTTCAAAAAAGGGGAAAATATTTACAGAGGATACTATATACAAGATGTCGTGACTCCACCTGTAGTTTCTGGTGATTTGTCACCAGCGCCGCCACAGTCCGCCAAAGGTAGATGGTAATGCGGCAAGTTGGCAAAGTCCTCCACAGGTAGGGCTGGACCACCGGGGCAGTGTTCCTGTATGGGGAACAAGTTCATTCAAAGGAAACACAGGCAGAGGCAGAGTCACTTTTTCTCCGGGTACTTTACTGTTACTTGCATTGACATCATACAAAATTACAGTTCAGCACTTTTGATGTTATGAGGACAGGTAGCTTATCGGGTGGCCGCAGGTGGATCCCCGGGTGGTATGGTGGAACCCTTGGTGTACCTTCTTTCTCTAACCCCGTCTGCTCCTTCCGCTTTTCAGTTTTGATGTGAAGACTGGTGACCTGGAATCAGCCTGACCTCCTTTCCTCTCTCACCTTCGCTGCCATCGGGTAACCCTCTACTGGCTGGCCGCTCGTTCCTTTGGCAGTGCCTGGTACCCTCTTGTGGACTGCGCTGGTGCCCGGGAGAATTGAAGACTTCACGGGAATCCGGATTCTCTGTCGTGTCTGTAGCTACGGCAATCTTCCTGGCTCCGGTGCCCGGTAAGCTGTCTGGGAGAACCTAACAATGGCCCCTCTTCCCAGACCGGCTGCTCTCCTGAAAAATTCCTTTCTCCTCAGACCCTCTCTTCCTCTTCCATCTCTCCTCCTGGTCCCTCAGCCGAGTGACCTAGCAGTAAGGACCCATAAAGGCCCAAAACTTAGAGGCACAGACCTCCTTGTTCCCCCTAGAGGTGGTTTTATTCCCTACCGGGTAACCTCCCTCTGTGCATGCTAGTGTGGGAGTGCTGGGAATGGGTCCCACTCACCATCCTAAGGTCCACCTGCAGCTGGAGTAACTGCATCTCTTTTACAGGTGCAGTACCCCTCTGTGATGCCTACTTGGTGGGGCGCCACATACCCCCTTGATTGAATATACTCGTCCGCGAGTATCTGCACCTGTTACCGGGAAGTGAAAAGCATTTTACTTCATATTAACATTAACGGGTAAACTATTTTCAATCAAGCATATTCAGATTTCTTCCTATTACTAGGAGGCACTTTCCTTTAAACGTTGCCAATATACACAATGCAGTAGTTATTACTCTCCGGTTGCAACTATCTGCATAAAAAGACATTATTCTAATTTGGCCCAACGGGACCGGTACTAACTTCGCAGGCCCAGCGGTAATGCATTGTCCAACACAGTCCAGTGTGCATTATCACTGCTGGGCCGCTGCTCACACAGCACACATTATCAATAAAACAGGGAAAGTTCAAATAAAAGTCTCTGAGTCTTCAGATGAAAACAAACGGGAACTCACTCTTCATTCTTAGGGAATTGCAAAAAGGGAAAAGCAAAAATAAAAGGGCATGGTTGTTGGAAAAAGGGGCTATGTACAGGGCAATGTCTCAGCATGGGAGTCTATTGCTGGTGCAATGTCTCTACATGGGAGTCTATTGCTGGCGGGCAATTCTTATAGCGAACCAGCCTAATGGACCGGGGTACGGCTCATAAGTGACCTGCTCACCTCGATAAAGGTCTCTGTCCAGGTGTCCTCGCCGCAGGTACGACTTGTGAGGCACCGCCGGCATGGTCCCCATAGCCGGGGCGCATCACATGCACTGTGTGAACCTATCCGGAACACAAGGAGTGAAATGTGATCGTGTGTGCTGTAAAGCTGAAACATTCATGAGACTAATGAGCGGCTGTGAGTGGCTCATGAGACCAATGAGGCCCTGAGGAATGTAAGGGGTGCTGATTGCTGACAGCCCAGGTGGGTGTGTCAGAGTGGGTGTGGCAGGCACGATAAGAGCCTGCCAGTTGAGTGATTGTGAGAGTTCACAGACTTGTGAGATGAGTATGATCCTGATCACCAGCCAAAGTGCAGAGCAGTCCAGGGCTCTGTGTGCATGAATAGGATGGGAGCATGCTAGCTCCATGCCGGTGCCTAGGACCGAGGTCGTGGCAGCACCTGGAGGGGGAAGCCGTGGCTGACCCGGTGGACGCTGGACCGGACGTATCTCAACCATGCGCCCGGGAAGGAGCCCGTGGGGATGCCTAGTGGACCTGTGACACAGGTAGCGAGACCCGGATCCGTGCCCGGTAAGACAGCAGTCCCGTGTGATGGAGTGAGCTGTGTGTAAATCATGCCAGGCGAGCGTAGCCGCCATTAGGTCCAACTAGTTAGTCAGTGAAGGATCTGTTGAACCGTATAAGTATTGTATGGCTTTTTAAAAGACCCAGCGAGTGAATGTAGCCCTATAGGGGCAGAGGTATGAAGTGTGCCAGGCGGGCATAGACCGCCCTTAGGTCCGACTGGAATAGTCAATGGATGGACCTGATGAACCGGAATGTATGTAGCCCTTCGGGAGGTGAATGTATGTAGCCCTTCGGGAGGTGAATGTATGTAGCCCTTCGGGAGGCGATTTTATGAAGTGTGTCAGGTGGGCATAGACCGCCCTTGGGTCCGACTCAGAGTAGGCAGTTAAAGGACCTGATGAACCGGAATGTATGTAGCCCTTCGGGAGGCGAATGTATGTAGCCCTTTGGGAGGCGAATGTATGTGGACCTTTGGGAGGCGAATGTATGTAGCCCTTCGGGAGGCGATTTTATGAAGTGTGCCAGGCGGGTATAGACGGCCTTTGGGTCCGACTCAGAGTAGTCAGTTAAAGGACCTGATGAACCGGAATGTATGTATGTACCAGAGGTCAGATGCAGGGGTTAATAGGGCTCCTATAGTAAGGTAACGGATGGTTGTCCCGGGTACTAAGGTTTGCCAATCCCTGTTCTGAACCCAGAGGTGCCACAGTCCATGGATGTCTATATGATGGGTTGTGAGCGTGTGAAAGGACGGGTGTGGTCCATGATGGCTTATAGGATGGATCACATGCTGTGTGTAAGAACCCGGTCAGGCTGGAGTCCTGACGCCGGGGTAGTATGGAGCTGAGGAAATAAATCCAGGCGGCTGGTTCTGCCATTGGGACCCATAGGGCCCGTTAATATATGGTAACTGATGTATTGTTAAATGTATGTGAAATGTAGAGATAGGCCGGAGGCCGTAGCCTCCACGGGTGCGGTTGCTAGAGCTCCAATGGGGACAGAGAATGAAAGAAAAAGGGGGAAGGGGAACAAGAGGCGCAATAGTGCCTTATCACTTAGACACTTATAGTACGGTGGTATAAAGGAACCACTCACCTATTTCAGTTGTGCGACCCACAACTGGTATACAGACATGTAGTGTTTTATCCGGATGGCTGCTGCTGGACTCCCACCGACCACTTGCACGTGGAATCACACAGTAATATGGGGAAGGAAACGGTGTTCACCAGTCCGCGCTGCCAGGATCCACTTATTCCAGGGAAGAAACTCACGATCAGATGTGATATGATCAAAACCTTTTATTGCATCCAACGCGTTTCAACGCCTTTCCTGGCGTCTTCCTCAGGGATACCCCTGAGGAAGACGCCAGGAAAGGCGTTGAAACGCGTTGGATGCAATAAAAGGTTTTGATCATATCACATCTGATCGTGAGTTTCTTCCCTGGAATAAGTGGATCCTGGCAGCGCGGACTGGTGAACAACGTTTCCTTCCCCATATTAGAATGGGGACAGAGAGGTGGTTACAGGTCCCGGGTTACTATAATCGTTATGTGCAATATAAGTGTTATGTAATGTTCTATGTAAATGTATGGTGTATTTATGTATGGTGTTTATAATCAACTAGCTGTGAGCCCGATGCAAATGCATCGGGTGTCTAGAATATTTTTTTTTTTTTTTAGATTTTCAAATAATAATCCAATATAGTAGATAGGAATTTTTTATTTTATTATTTATTTTGTTTTGTTTTTTTACTATTTTTATTATTATTAAATGTATTTATTATTTGTTATTTTATGAAAATTTATTTGTATTAAAATTATTTTATTTTATTTAAAAACCGCATCTGCGGCGCGGTTGCGGTAATCCCCATAGAAAGTATAGGGGGACTTGCAGCAGGTGCGGCAAAACGGCACTTGCCACACCTGCCGCAAGTCCCCCTATACTTTCTAAGGGGATTACCGCAACCGCGCCGCAAGTGCTCGCACTCAGCCAGCGACTCGCAATGCGGCGTGGCCATTGCTCGCGCGTGGTGACGTCACAGCGTGACATAGCCACGGCGTTTTCGGGGTCCGACACAAAAATGCCTACGGCAATTATATAGTGGATAGCTACTTTTTGGGGAGTCCAATACTTTTTTTGGGGGGTCCAATACTTTTTGGGGGGGTCCAATACTTATTGGGGCGCGTTCAATGCTTTTTGGGGTGCGTTCAATACTTATTGGGGCGCGTTCAATGCTTTTTGGGGCGCGTTCAATGCTTTTTGGGCCTGTTCAATACTTTT